>JAVSCE010022340.1:0-19298 GCA_032199065.1 Smutsia gigantea | reverse complement strand
AAAGAAAAAAAGAAAAAAAGAAAGAAAAGAAAAAACAAAAACAAAACAAAAAACAAAAACAAACAAACAAACAAAAAATGCCCACCAGACGTAGATTCTGTGGGAATGCTCTAGGTGGCGCTATTGCCCCACTATTCCACAGCTGTGACTGTGCCGCTCCGCAGGGCCCTTTATCGCTCTGGCAGGGGTGGGAACGAATAGGAGGCTGTTGATGTCAGTGAGAAGTGTTAAGTATGGCTACGCTTCCTCAGTCGCCAGCTAAGGCGTCTGAACCTCCCCAGGACTCCCAGCCTGCTGGGCTGAGTGTGCTGGGGCAAACCGGCTCCTCCGCTGGGCTCCTGTCTCTTTAAGACCGCTGAAGAAAGCGCGCACTTTTTTTTTTTCCTTCCCGGGAGCCAGCTGCAAGCACCCTGGCGCATTCCCCGCTCAGATCCTGCCCCTCTGTCTCTCCAATCTCCGCTGCACTGCGCACTGTGGGTCAGCGGTCCCCGCGCAGATCACCGGGGCTGGCTACTTCGCGGGGTGTGCTTCCACTCCCTCCCGGCTCTGAATCCTCTCCTCCCGCAGGTGCGCTGGGGTGGGGGAGGGCTCGGGTCCCGCCGGGTCGCCGCTCCGTATCTTACCCGCCTCTTGGGGTGCCGAGTCCTCTCGGGTGTAGCTGCACGCTGTGCGCTTTCTTGTGTATTCTCGTCTCTCTTTTAGGAATAGATGTATTTTCTGTGTTTTCATAGATAAATATAGTGTTGGGAGGAGATTTCTGCCGCCCTGCTCACACCGCCATCTACCCGGAAGTCTGTTCCTAGTCTTTTCTATGTTGGCCATCCTACCTGGTGTGAGGTGATGTCTCATTGTGGTTTTAATTTGCATTTCCCTGATAATTAGCGATGTGGAGCATCTTTTCATGTGCCTCTTGGCCATCTGAATTTCTTCTTTGGAGAAGTGTCTGTTCCTATCTTCCGCCCATTTTTTAATCGGGTTATTTGCTTTTTGGGTGTTGAGGCATGTGAGTTCTTTATATATTTGGGATGTTAAACCCTTGTTGAATATGTCATTTAAAAATATATTCTCCAATACTGTAGGATGCCTTTTTGTTCTGCTGATGGTGTCCTTTGCTGTACAGAAGCTTTTTAGTTTGATGTAGTCCCATTTACTAACTTTTTATTTTGTTACCCTTGCCTGAGGAGATGCGTTCAGGAAAAAGTTGCTCATGTTTATATTCAAGAGATTTTTGCCTATGTTTTCTTCTAAGAGTTTTATGGTTTCATGACTTACATTCAAGTCTTTGATTCATTTTGAGTTTACTTTTGTGTATGGGATTGGACAATAATCCAGTTTCATTCTCTTACATGTAGCTGTACAGTTTGGCCAACACCAGCTGTTGAAGAGGCTGTCATTTCCCCATTGTATAACCATGGTTCCTTTATCACATATTAATTGACCATATATTCTTGGGTTAATATCAGGGCTCTCTAGTCTGCTCCATTGGTCTATGGGTCTGTTCTTATGCCACTACCAAATTGTCTTGATTACTGTGGCTTTGTAGTAGAACTTGAAGTCAGGGAGTGTAATCCACCCCGCTTTATTCTTCCTTCTCAAGATGCTTGGCTATTCAGAGTCTTTTGTGGTTCCATATGTATTTTAGAACTATTCTCTTGTTCGCTGAAGACTACTGTTGGTATTTTGATAGGGATTGCATTGAATCTGTAGATTGCTTTAGGAAGGATGGCCATTTTGACAATATTAATTCCTCCTAGCCATGAACATAGGTTGTGTTTCCATTTATTGGTATCTTTAATTTCTCTCATGAGTGTCTTGTAGTTTTCAGAGTATAGGTCTTTCACTTCCTTGGTTATGTTTATTCCTAGGTATTTTATTCTTTTTGATGCAACTGTGAATGGAAATGTTTTCTTGATTTCTCCTTCTGCTAGTTCATCTTTAGTGTATAGGAATGCAACAGATTTCTGTGTATTAGTTTCGTATCCTGCAATTTTGCTGAATTTAGATATTAGATCTAGTAGTTTTGGAGTGGATTCTTTAAATATTTTTATGTACAAATATGATGTCATCTGCAAAAAGGGACAGTTAAATTCTTCCTTGCCAATCTGGATGCCTTTCATTTCTTTGTGTTGTCTGATTCCCATGGCTAAGACCTCCAGAACTATGTTGAATAAAAGTGGGAAGAGTGCGCATCCTTGTCTTGTTCTTGATCTTAAAGGAAAAACTTTCAGCTTCTCACTGTTAAGTATGATTTTGGCGGTGGGTTTGTCATATATGGCCTTTATTATGTTGAGGTACTTGCCCTCTATACTCATTTTGTTGAGAGTGTTTATTGTGAACGGATGTTGAATTTTGTCTAACGTTTTTTCAGCATCAATGGAAATGATCTTTGTCCTTCTCTTTGTTGATGTGGTGGATGATGTTGATGGAATAAATCTTACTTGATCATGATGGATGATCTTTTGATTTATTTTTGAATTTGGTATGCTAATATTTTGTTGAGTATTTTTACATCAATGTTCATCAGGGATATTGGTCTGTAATTTTCTTTTTTTGTGGTGTATTTGCCTGGTTTTGGTATTAGAGTGATGCTGGCCTCATAGAATGAGTTTGGGAATATTCCCTCCTCTTCTACTTTTTAGAAAACTTTAAGGAGGATGGGTATTAGGTCTTCACTAAATGTTTGATAAAATTCAGCAGTGAAATCATCTGGTCCAGAGGTTTTGTGCCTAGGTGGTTTTTTGATTACCAGTTCAATTTTGCTGCTGGTAATTGGTCTATTCAGATTTTCTGTTTCTTCCTGGGTTAGCCTTGGAATGTTGTATTTTTCTAGAAAGTTGTCCATTTCTTCTAGGTTATGCAGTTTGTTAGCACATAATTTTTCATAGTATTCTCTCATAATTATTTGTATTTCTGTGGTTTCCGTAGTGATTTTTCCTTTCTCATTTCTGATTCTGTTTATGTGAGTAGACTCTCTTTTTTTTTAGTAAGTCTGGCTAGGGGTTTATCTATTTTGTTTATTTTCTCAAAGAACAAGCTCCTGCTTTCATTGAATATTTCTACTGTTATTCTTCTCAGTTTTATTTATTTCTGTTCTAATCTTTATTATGTCCCTCCTTCTACTGACTTTGGGCCTCATTTGTTCTTCCTTTTCTAGTTTCATTAATTGTGAGTTTGTACTGTTCATATGGGATTGTTCTCCTTTCCTGAGGGAGGCCTGTATTGCAATATACTTCCCTCTTAGCATGGCCTTCACTGCTTCCCACAGATTTTGCGGTGTTGAATTGTTCTTGTCATTTGTCTCCATATATAGCTTGATCTCTGTTTTTATTTGGTCGTTGATCCATTGGTTATTTAAGAGCATATTATTAAGCGTCCATGTGTTTGTGGGCTTATTCGTTTTCTTTGTGTAGTTATTTCTAGTTTCATACCTTTGTGATTTGAGAAGCTGGTTGGTACAATTTCAGTCTTTTTGAATTTACTGAAGCTCTTTTTGTGGCCTAGTTATAATCTGTTCTTGAAAATGTTCCTTGTGCACTTGAGAAGAATGTATCCTGTTGCTTTTGGGTGGAGTGTTTGTTCTGTATGTCTGTTAGGTCCATCTGTTCTAATATGTTGTTCAGTGCCTCTGTCTCTTACTTATTTTCTGTCTAGTTGATCTGTCCTTTGGAGTGAGTGGAGTATTGAAATATCCTAGAATGAATACATTACATTCTATTTCCCCCTTTAATTCTGTTAGTATTTGTATCACATATGTAGGTGATCCTGTGTTGGGTGCATAGATATTTATAATAGTTCTATCCTTTTGTTGGACTGACCCCTTTATCATTATGTAATGTCCTTCTTTGTCTCTTGTTACTTTCTTTGTTTTGACGTCTTTTTTGTGTGATACATGTACTGCAACTCCTGCTTTTTTCTCCCTATTAGTTGCATGGAATATCTTTTTCCATCTCTTTACTTTCAGTCTGTGTATGTCTTTGGGTTTGATGTGAGTCTCTTGTAGGCAGCATATAGACAGGTCTTGTTTTTTCATCCATTCAGTGACTCTGTGTCTTTTGATAGGTGCATTCAGACCATTTACATTTAGGGTGATTATCGATAGGTATGTACTTACTGCCATTGCAGGCTTTAAATCAGTGGTTACCAAAGGTTCAAGGGTAATTCCCTTACTATCTAACAGTCTTAATTTAACTCACTTAACTCACTTAGTATGCTATTACAAACACAACCTAAATGTTCTTTTTTTTCTCTCCTTTTTCTTTCTCCTCCATTCTTTACATGTTAAGTATCATATTCTGTACTCTTTGTCTATCCCTTGATTGACTTTGGGGACAGTTGATTTGATTTTGCATCTGCTTAGTAATTCATTGTTTTACTTTCTTTACTGTGGTTTTATTTCCCCTGGTGACAGCTGTTTAGCCTTAGGAACACTTCCATCTGTAGCAGTCCCTCCAAAATGCACTGTAGGGGTGGTTTGTGGGAGGTAAATTCTCTCAGCTTTTGCTTATCTGAAAATTGTTTAATTCCTCCTTCAAATTTAAATGATAATCTTGGCAGGTAGAGTATTCTTGATTCGAGGCCCTTCTGTTTCACTGCATTAAATATATTATGCCACTCCCTTCCGGGCCTGTAAGGTTTCTGTTGAGACATCTGATGATAGCCTGATGGGTTTTCCTTTGTATGTGATCTTTTTTTCTCTCCGTAGCTGCTTTTAAAAGTCTGTCTTCACACTTGATCTTTGCCGTTTTAATTTTTATATGTCTTAGTGTTTTCTTCCTTGGGTCCTGTTTGTTGGGAGATCTGTGCAACTCCATGGCCTGAGAGACTATCTCCTTTCCCAGATTGGGGAAGTTTTAAGTAATTACCTCCTCAAAGACACTTCGTATCCCTTTTTCTCTCTCTTCTTCTTCTGGTACCCCTATAATGCATATATTGTTCCGTTTGTATTGGTTAAACAGTTCTCTCAATATTCTTTTTTTCTTAGAGACGTTTTTCTCTCTCTGTGCCTCAGCTTCTTTTATTCCTCTTCTATAATTTCTATTCCATTTACCGTCTCTTCTACTACATCTAATATGGTTTTAAATTCCTCCATTGTACGTTTCATCTCAGATACGGAATTTCTTAATGATTGAATCTCTGTCCTAAATTTGCCCCTGAGTTCTTGAATATTTTTATGTACATCCATGAGCATGTTTATGGTTTTTATTTTGAACTCTCTTTCAGGAAGATTGGTGAGTTCAGTTGCCTTTTTCTGGTTTTTGTGAGATTTTGGTCTGAACCAGATTCCTTTGACGTTTCATATTTGTATATAGCACCCTGTAGTGCCCAGAAGTTCTAGTCTCTGGAGCTGCTCAGCCCCTGGAGTGATTTTGGGGGTTGCTGGAGAGTGGTGCTGGTGCCTGGGGGAAGGACCGAGATGTTTCCTGCTTCCCAGCTGCAGTGCTTGTCTTCACTCTCAGAGCCAGTGGGCTGAGCACACAGGTGTAAGTCTCTGTGCTTTGCATCTGTAGCTGTCGTAGATGGGTCCTCCCTCTGGCTGGCCTGATGATAGGGCAGGGACTGCCGGTTTGTGAGCTGCTGCTGGCCAGCCAGGAGGAAGGCGCAGCAGGCTGTGTGTCACAGTGGGGTGCCTCGGAGCTAAGTGGCCAGCCAGGGGGATGGAGCGCATGAAGCTCCTGAAAGTTTCCAACCTGCTTGGCAGAGCCCACCCAGCCAACCTTGTCCACCTATCCCTTCTGCCACACAGCCAGCTCCAAGCAAACCCCGCCCCTTCAACAGCCCTCTCACTGCTAGGAAGCCTCTCAGACCACCCACCTTTCCTTTGTCCCAGAGTAGCCAGATGTGGATCCCTGTCCTCCACAAATGGCTGGAATCTCAGTCTCTCCAGGTATTCCACCTGTCTTAGCTTTCCAACCCCACTAATCTCCAAAGCCAGTGTAGGTTTGTGCTCCCAAAGCAGATCTCCAGGGCTGCATGTTCAGCAGTCCTAGGTTGCCACCCCCTCCGCACTCCATTTCTCTTCCTTCCACCTGTGAGCTGTGGTGGGGGAAGGGCTTAGGTCCCGCCGGATCAAGGCTTTGGTACTTCACCTTGTTTTGTGAATTCTGCTCTGTTCTCCACGTGTATGCAGTCTGGTGCAGCCTTCTTTCCTGTTACTCTTTTAGGATTCGTTGTATTAACTATATTTTCATGTTATATATGGTTTTGGGAGGAGTTCTCTGTCTCACCTCTCACACTACCATCTTGAATCTCTAAAGAATGCTTTTAAAAGATCCCAATGTCATATGAAAAGTATAGTAAATTAAAATTTGTAAGTAACCTCACAAAGGCTTATGACATTGAAATGCATTCACTTCTTACCAGGTATCTTTAGTTCCCACTGTTCGGTAGGTTCTAGCATGTCAGTGAGCAGAGCAGACACCAAGAGTTTGTCTTTGTGGAGTTTATATTCTAAGAAGTTGCTGTGTTTTTAGCAGCTAAAACAGTGCCTGGCACTTAATAAATATTGAATGAATGGTGATTGTGTAGGAACACACTGTGAATATGCTAGAATTTATTTAACTTTTCTCCCCTTGTTAGATAGTTGATTAAGAAGACAAGGAATATACTTTTGTTAAGAAAAAACCAACATTAGTAAAAAACAAACAAACATGGGGAACAGCCAAAATTTAATCTCCCAAGTTAGCACATTAGAAGATTCAAATGCCTATTTTTCACCAAAAAAACCACACAAAAAAATCCCAGGAAAGTGTAAATCAAATCTAAGGAAAATAAAATGAATAACAGAAATTTCCTGAGAGAAACCAGATAATGGACTTAATAGACGAATATATTAAAACAACTGTCTTCAAAGATGCTTAAAGAGCTAAAAGAGAATGTGGACAAAGTCAAGAAGACAGTGTAACAAAATGAAAATATCAAAGAGATAGTAAACAGGGAACTAAAAAAAAAAATTCTGAAACTGAAATGTATGGTAGCTGAAGTGAAAATATACTGGTGAGATTCAAAAGCAGACATGAGTGGGCAGAGGAAAGAATCGGTGAAGTTGAATATAGGATCGTTGAAATGATCAAGTGTGAGGAATGGAAAGAAAAAGGATTGGAAAGTAAACCACACCCACGGGAACCTCTGTAACCTTAAAGTGAACCAGCGTATGGAGGTGGGAGTCCCAAAGGGAGAAGGGAGAGAAAGGAGATGAGAAATTACTTGAAGAAGCAATGACTGAAAACTTTCCAGATTTGATTAAAGACATGAATATACATATCAAAGAACTTAACATACTGCAAGCAGGATAAATTCAGGAGACCCACACCAAGGTGCATTACAGTCCATCAGTCTAAAGCCAGAGACAAAGAGAATCTTGAGAGCCACAAGGGAGAATCAACTTAACTAAACACAAGGGATGCCAGTAAAGTTATAAGCAAATTTCTCACTAGAAACCTTGAAGGCCAGAGGGTTGATATATTCAAAGTGCTGAAGGAAAAAAACTGTCAACCACAAATCCTGTACCTGGCAAAACTGTCCGTCAACAATGAGGGAGAATTTAAAAATCCCCAGTTAACTAGAAGCCGAGGGAGTTCGTTACCACTAGGCCTGCCCTGTAAGCAATACCAAGGGTTGTATGAAAGGACACTAGACCATAACTCGAAGCCGTATGAAGAAATCAGGATCTTTGGTAAAAGTAAATACAGGGACCACTATAGGGGCTGAGAGGGTTGTACCTTCAGTTGTAAAGTTTCCAATAAAACAAGAGAGATTGGAAGAATGGCTCAAAAATAAAAGACAATCCAACTATATGATGCCTAAAAGAGACTCAGTTTAGATCCAAAGACACAAATAATGTGAGAGTGAGAGGATTACAAAAGATACTTCATGTAAATAGTAACCAAATGAGAGCAGAGGTGATTATCCTAATATCAGATAAAACAGACTTTAAATCAAAAAAGATTACAAGAGACAAAAAAGGACATTATGCATTAATAAAGGGTTCAGTCCATCATGAAGATATAACAGTTATAAAGATTTTACATTCCTAATAACAGACCTTCAAAATACAGTAAGGAAACTTCATCAGAATTCAAGGGAAAAATAAACAGTTGTATGGTAATGGTTGGAAATTTCAATTTCCCGTTTTTAAGAATGGATAGAACAACTAGCCAGAAGATAAGGAAATGGAGGGCTTGAACAATAGAATAAACCAACTAACTACCTGTAGCAGACACGTACAGAATGCTCTGTCCACCAACAGAAGACACATTTGTCCCATGTACACACAGAACAGGGTGCTGGTGGTTGTGGTGACGCCAGTTACTGCCACTAAACCGCACACTTAAAAGTGGTGAAAACCTCTAGAAACTGACTCAAGAAACACATATCTTAGGAGTTACCTGACAAAGAACTTAAAAAAGTCTGTCTTAAAATTTTTCAGTGATCTAAAAGGAAATGTGGAGAAGTAAATGAGATCTGGAAAATGATGCATGAACGAAAATAGTTAAAGTGGTAAATTTTATGTCATTTTTTTTACTGTAATTTAAAAAACAACAAAAGCCAACATTTTTTATATTGGATATTATGAGTATTGGCTATTCATTTTTTCATTGTAATAAGCAATTGGCGCGAGTCCCAGCTGAGGTGCTCATTCGGCGTGTTCTGGCCCAGGGGATGCTGGGTGTTGTCTGAAGACAATTCTGGTTTTTACGGCTGAGGGGGGAGGGTGCTACGGGCACCCAGTGAGTGGAGGTCAGGGATGTCCCTAAACATCCTAAAGTGTGCAGGCCAGCCCCACAACACAGAATCAGGCAGCCCTGATGTGAGTAGCAGTCAGGTTGAGAAACCCTAAAATTGACAGAATGACCAGTTAAAAACCCAAAGAGGATTGATTTATATGATTACATCTTGGTTTTAGGCATAAACACAGAAGTTTATCTTCTCAGAGTTGCGGAGGCTGGAAGTCTGAGCTCAAGGTGCTGGTGGGATTTCTGGTGAGGCTGCTTCTCCTGACTTGCAGACAGCTGCCTGCTCATGGTCCTCTGTGTGCACTCCTGGCCCTCCCTCCTCTTACAAGGACAGGTGCCTCCCCCACATGACCTCAGCTCAGCCTCATCACCTCCATACAGGTCCCCTTTCAGGGACAGTCGCAGTGGGAGTCAGACTTAAACATAGGGGCTTGGGGGCACCCAGTTCAGGCAACAACCTCCTGCTCTCCAGTCAGCCAGTCCTCACATCCTCACGTGTAAAATACATCCACCCCATCCCAACAGCTGCAGAAGTCTTCCCGCATTCCTGCAGCAGTTCTGAGTCCAAGGTTTCATCTAAATGTCTAACTAGGTATGGATGACACTCAGATAAAATTCTTCCTGAGCCACCTGTCAACCTGTGAAACTGGACAATTTATGTGCTTCTGAAATGCAGCAGTGGGACAGGTGTGGGATAGACACTCCCAGTACAACTGAGAGGGATGGGAAAGAGAGGGGGTGGCATGCCCCACAATCCAAGACTTAGCAGGGCCAATGCCATTAGATCATAAGGCTCAGGAATAGTGCTCTCTGGCACCATTCTCTGTTTGAGGCCCACGGGTGGCCCCCCACCCCGGCAGTCACGGGCCCTGCCCCAAGAAGCTGAGGAGTAGACGGCCCTGTCTCCTGGAGCTGCGGTGGCACCGGTGGCCCTGCCAACCAGCCATCATCTGTGGAGCCACGCTTCCGTTTTCTTGACAGATGAGGCATGTTTGAGTCCACAGAATCCTAGCAGTTCGGAAGCCTGCCTTTATTTCTTCCTGTGTCTGTCCCTGTAGTCCAGGCTGTGTGCTGGTATAATGCACCACTGTTTCTGGCCTCTGTTGAGATGTCTGCTTAAATCCATGGATAATCTCTATGGAATTGATTTTCTAGCCATGTTCTCAGTGTTCTCGCCAGAGCATGCTTTCTCACTTCTTTCAATTTGGATAGGCCAAAATTTTCTAAATGTTTAATTTCTGGTTCTTTTTTTGCTTAATAAATTCCTTTCTCAATGCATCTCTCTCCTGTCACATTTTACTATAATCAACAAAGAGAAACCAGGCTACACCAACAACATTTTGCTTACACATCTCTTTGACTAAACACCCAAGGTTGTCACGAGTCCCACCTTCCGTAAGGCTCTGAGACACAGTTCAGCCACGTCTTCTGCCACTTGCAGTGAGGATTGCCTTTCTTCTGGTTTCCAGTAACATTCCTTATTTCTGTCTGTGCCAGAAACACCGTTACTGTCCATATTCCTTCAACAACCCCTTCAGGGCCCTCTCAGCTTCTTCTAATGTGGACCTTGAAACTCTTAGCACCCTTTACAATCGCAGTCCCAAAGCCACTCCCATATTGTTGCAATAGCAGGCTGCCTCACGGCATCCAGTACTCATCCATGAAGGCTTTCCAGGGAGGCAGAGACAGGCAAAACCAGTAAGACGTGTATCTGCAAAGATTTCTTTAAGTGATTGGTTCAAATGAACATGGAATCTGGCAAGCGCAGAATCCCAGTGTGGGCAGGTAGGATGCTCAGGAGAGCCAGTGGTAGAGATGATCAGAAGACTGTCTGCTGGGGAGGCCAGTCTGTTCGTTCCGCACAGATCTTCAGCTGATTGGAAGAGGCCCACCCACATTTGGAGAAGAATCTGCTTACTCAAAGTCCACCAGTTCATGTCAATCCTATTCAAATAACATATGCCAGGTTGACATGTAAAAATAACCATCCCAGGAGGTAATGAGATGCGAGTAAAGGAGGACAGCAGGAGTAAAAAGAAATCTATATGAAAATGGATGTAACAGTAGAAAAACTGTTGGCTGAGGGAGAAAGTGCAAGATATTAAGCCTGTGGTTTTGGAAAGATGATGGTACCATTCATGGAAAACTCAGTAGAAAACACTGTACTTCTTGAGGATCATCACTTAGAAAGTGATTTTCCATTTTGGCTACTTCATAGACTTCCCTGGGATATTTTGGGGATCTTTGCGTCCAGTCTAGATCGCGTACCACTCTAAGTTAGAGTTCTGGGGGTGAGACCCAGTATTTTTTTAAACTCTCCAGGTGATTGCATCCAGACTTGAGAACCACTGTGGAGGGAAGCAGAATCATGGGAATCCTTTTAAAAAAAAGTCTACATGCCCAACAAAATTCTGGAGTGCTCGACACCAGGGCTCACTGGCTTGTTTGTTTTCCTAGCTGGCCTTGGACGAACGGGCACTCTGATTGCCTGCTACATCATGAAGCACTACAGGATGACGGCCGCCGAGACCATCGCGTGGGTCAGAATCTGTAGACCTGGGTCGGTGATTGGGCCTCAGCAGCAGTTTCTGCTGATGTAAGTAGACGGAGAGCTTGTGGGACTGACACACAGGTCTGGAAGGGCAGGGGAAGGAGAAGTTTTCTTAGTTTCCGGTAGGAACACATAGCTGAATAGGGGAAAGTAGTTCGTGTGTATCTTCCTGGAAAGCTGTGTCTTGATGTTGTTATCTAAATGTTCTAGGAAACAGACAAGCCTCTGGTTGGAAGGTGACTATTTTCGTCAAAAGTTAAGGGGTCAGGAGAATGGAAAACACAGAGCCGCTGTCTCGCAACTACTCCTGGCTGTTGATGACATTTCAATCAATGGGGTCGAGAATCAAGACAAGCAGGAACCTGAACTGGTAACTGAGCTGCCCCCGCCTCGCTGTTGTCATTGCCGTAGATGCTGTTGGGCTCTGTAGGGAACCGAGAGATTGTAGATCAGAATAATAAAGCACATTTCGAGGGAATATATCATCACAATTTTTTCGTAGTTATAGAGCCCTTTCTAGGAACTTTTTACTCAAACCAAACGCTCTTCCCCTCACGTGAGTCTGGTTTCCTTTGTGTGGTCGATGGTATTTATGTGTGTGAGGTCCTTCGTGAACCTTTTTCACTGTACACTTTCTGCAACAAGGCTGTGTCCATGGAGCTAGCTGTTTTACGTACTAAGCACGGTGGAGAAGAGAGGCATGTGAAGTAGGCTCTTGCGGTGGACCTGGCGGTTCCCTCTCCCCGCCTTTGCCCTTTCTGTCACAACTGATTTAGGGAACCAGTTGGCAGATGGAGAACCTTAAAAAAACGAGAGTTCAGGGGTAGCCATCCTATATTAAGTGCTGGTAAGAAGATGATGAAATTTTTTAAAAAGATTGTTTTAAATATTGAAAACCCATTAAGCCTCTTCACTGTCAGGATGTTTTATAGCAAGAGTGCTGTTGGGTTCTGTGTCTGAGAGAGTCAACGTTAAGCTGTCTTGAAATGTGACCTGCAGCTTTGTTTCTAAAGCAAAATATTTTAGAGATGAGCAGAAAGGCCAAGTGTGCATTTGTATGTGTCTGTATGCGTAATGTAGCTGCCATGCTGTTTTCACATCCGTGAGCCCAACTTAAATCATTAGCTCAGTGTTTCTTTACTTATACAGTACAGCGATGATGACGAAGTCAGTAACGTGACGCAAGGGGACAGACTTCGGGCCCTGAAAAGCAGAAGACAGTCAAAACCAAATGCTCTTCCCCTCACGTGAGTCTGGTTTCCTTTGTGTGGTCGATGGTATTTATGCGTGTGAGGTCCTTCATGAACCTTTTTCGCTGTACACTTTCTGCATAGTTGCATGCCCATTATGCCACTTTGAAGTGATTCTTCACGTAATTTAAAATCTGGGGGTGTAGCCTACGAAGCTCTTGGCTCTCCTGTGTTTATCTCCACCCCCTATTGTAAGCTCCTAGTCTGTACGGACAGGAAAGCAATATTAGGGATGCTTTTTCTCCGTGGATAGTCATCATGTGACACCTTCAAGAGAGTGACAGCAGATGTAAACTGCAGAATAATGGATTTGCCCATAGTTACTGAAATTGTGAGTTTCAGTTCACTACCATATTGCAGATAATATGGTTTGGTATTGCAGAATTAATCAGTGGTAACACAGTGGCTTAATGTCATTATTTTAGGGCGACAGTGATTAAATATTTTCTGTATTAAATGTTTGAGGAATCATTTGAAGTTACAGAAGAGGGCTTAGCATGGGGATAGGAAATTTTATAGTTACTAAGTGTGTGTGTGTCTGTCCTCTTGGGCTTGGCTTGTGTGTTAGTTGAGATTCAATCTCATGTAACGACTAGATTGTTCAAAAAATATGTAGAATCCAAAAACATAGCCCGTGTACTTTTTTCTAGGTCATTCTTCAGTAAATGCTCCTCGCTATGCCATTGGATTCCTTCCTGCAGGCCACCTCCATTTCATTGTAGGGCAGCGCATTTCTGGGGCCCCTCCCTTTTCTGTGTGTGTGTGGAGATGGGTCATTTTCTTCAGTGAGCATCTTCCAGTGATATGGGAAGGGACTGATGCCATAACACGGCAGAGACAATCAGAAGCTCCTGGCAGAGAAGAACAGGCCTTCTTTTTAGTTAAAAGTGGTTCTTCACAGGTAGTTCCTCATAATCTAAAGTTCTCAGTGGAATTATACATAAGATCACAGGGCTGCTGCCTTGGGAGTTTCTTAAAAGACCCAGAGGAAAGAATGGAATTTTCCAATATGAAGCACCACGTGAAAGCCAGATATCAGTACTGATTATAGGCATTATATGGGTGTTCTCTGCAGTTTAGTGGTGCTTTAGTTAACTCAGAATGCCTTAAGAATAATGCATTTTACATAATTTAACTGCAGGTGCCATTTTGGTTTTAATTTCATTTAAAGTCTTCATCCAAGGTCTAATGGTGCTTTTTATTTAGAAGTGCTGTGGTCCCTCTGGGCTGTCATTCTGAATCCAGTCTTGGACACGGCGATGGGCACAGGGCATGCCCCATAGCCCTGCCTCTCTGCCTGCAGTGCTCTGGGGCTCCTCGGCTCCTCGGCAGCTTGTAAGGTGCAGGTTATGATAGCGGGTCTCAGGTGGGCTGCAGTTTGCATTTCTAGCAGGCTTCCCAGTGTTGCCAAAGCTGCTAGTCCAGCGGCCACACTTTGACTTGCAAGCCCTAGAAAATGCGGGGTTTTGTGGTGGTTTTTAGTCATGCCCACGCTTTTGTCTTGTTTTTAAGAATTTGCAGCATCAGTTTATTTCTCAATCACTTTTCATGTTCCGTTCTTAAGTCAAGTTGGGAGTCCGGAAGTCTGCTTAGTCTAATGTTCCTGTTGAGGATGGTTCACATGAAATTTCCTTTAATTAACTCAGTCGCTACCTTTCGAATATGTTTCCTAGAGAGTTCAGACTACTTGGTACTTTTTTCTAGAGCAGTTGAGGCTATAAAAGCCTCTTTCATAGCTTATGGGTTTGTAGTAATGTAGTAGAAAACAATGACCGGAACTCCATGACACTGGATGCTGTCACATTCACCTGGCATGTGGGACTCCCAGGATGAAAGCTAAACATGGTCAGCGACGGTTGAATGAAAAGTAACAGGGCAAGAGCAGCCTGGCTGCCCATAGCATCTGTTTCATCATCAACCCACTTTACAGCCGGAAGGAGTAAAGGACACTGGGTCTTTGCTCTGTAGCACTCTTGGTGAAAGTTTAAAATCAAGCAAAATGGTAGAAGTAAAAAACGAAAGAAAAAACTACAAGCTATTTCAAGATCCCCTTTAATTGTAATCCTAAAAATGATAGACTAGCCCCCAACCGTCCCCCTTCCTATACACACAGTTAATAAACTTATAGGGCACATTTTTAAAGAAAAAGCAAAATGCCAAAATTCTTCTAAACTCTTACTTTGTGTAAAGACCCTGGGGGTGCGGGTCCTGCCCAGCTGACTGCCCTTCCTGCTCCTTTGCGTAGCCCTCCGACTGTCTCCAGCCCTCTCTGCTGTTGGAATCTCTTTTGCTCTGCTCTGCGGCTCTTTGGCTGGAGGAGAGGAGGTCAGTTGGAGATTTCCTTCTCCTCCCAAATCTTTGTTGTTACTTTAGAAATAAGTCCCCTCAGAGGGAGCTTTCAGGAGCAGCTTGGGTGAGATCTAAATTCATTTCCCATCCTCCCTTTTGGACTTGTAGTCACTGCAGGCGAGTTACTTGCTCTGCTACTGCTATTTAGCCAGATAAATACTCCCAAGAGAGAAAGTTAGTGAAAAATATGTAAGTACTGGTGATTCTTAAGAAAAGGAAAGTGCACAAATAAAATATCATTACAATTATTAGTTTCTTTTTTACAAACAGTCAGTATTGGGGGAGAGTAAAGGTTGGTAGAAATTGTGAAACAGTCATTTGCTCAGAGAGCCAGCCTGTCTGCCTCTGACTACGGTGAAGACAGTCCGTTGTGTGCACGCCAACCTCAGAGGGTCTTCCGGTCTGATGGCAGGTGGATGCCTATCTGTGCTACAGTGAATTTGGTGGGACTTCTCACCTCACCTGTGCTTCCTGGCTTCTGCAGACGGCTCCCTCCTGCTGGGTTGGTTAGGGAGACTGGGATGTCTGTGGAGAGTGGAGTGCACCCTGCATGGGAGTGAAGTCAAAATGTAGGTCTTATTAGTTGGTTGACTCCCTTAAATGTGCCCTGACAGTTCAGTGTAGACGGGTATGTGTCTCATCACTGGAAAATAATTCTCACACCATAAACTTTAGGAGGGGAGCCAGTAAAAATCACAGGGCAGATAGCTGGGTATTCTGATCATTCGTCTCTTAATCATTAAATCAGTAACTATAAATGAAAATTGGAGTGACTGGAGAGTTCTGCAGGCCATTTATCCATTTGGGGTAAGTATGAAGCCTCTGTAATCCTAACATATGTTAACAGATTGGGTTTTCTTGTCAGAGGAGTAAGTGAGATGGTGGAGGTGCAGCCTGTGGGGGCGAGGTTGGATTGGGTGGCAGGCCCAGCCTTCAGTGTAATCCCTGTCACCGTGTAGGGCCCCTGCCACGTAGTGTTCAGTGATGAGGACGGCCACGAGGTTGGCACAGGAAGCCACATCAGGCACTTCTGACTTGATCAGCCCGATACTTGGCACAAAGCCAGCGGTCAGTAGAGTCTCTGGTTCAGTCACAGTTGGTCCAGGTGGCCACCTGGAAGTGTAGGAGCTGGAAAGGTTCTTTCCTCACGGGAGAGGCTGGACCAGCGAACTGAGAAACACCAAGGTGAGAGCCAGGTGTGGTCACATGAGGAAAATGCCTCAGGAAGCCTGTGTAGTATGAAATCGCCTCATTCTCCATTGCCCGTTGTGGGGTCGTGTGGGCTTCCGTACTCTGGTTGTCAGAATGTGCGATGTGCTTAAACTCCCAGGTGGTCAGAGCATGCCTCCGTCGAAAGGAGAGTGGTTCTGCTGTGCTCTGCTCGCTGGTAACTGTGCCTCCCATTAGCTCGTCCTCATCAGTCCAGTGCTGTTTTCTGTTTGGTTTTCCTCCTCTTTCTCTGAGGTTTCTCTGTGTGCATGTCTTGTGCTTTGTGAAAAATTTCAGTGCAATTAAATTAACGTGGGGCAGTTACCCATCTAGAGATTGGGTCTCATCATTTTTTACCAATTACCAAGTCAGTTTAAAACTGAAGACAGCATTTTCCCCCCAACCTAACAATGCGAAGCACCATCCTTGTTTAGACACCTTGCAGGGTGTCCAGAACTCACTTGTGGCTCTATTTACTTATTATTTCATTAATTGTTTTTGGCCTCCCAATCTGAACGTCTGTTCTTTCCCTTCACCCCTTTCCAGATGTCCCCTAGCTGTGCTGACCTCTGCACTGTGTAGTGTTGTCATCTGGTGGATTATTTGTGACTACATTCTTCCCATCCTGCTATTCTGTCTCGATGGTTTAAGAACACAGTAGCCATCAGGACCCCTTGGCAAATAGCTGTTGTGTAAGTGTCCAATTCCATTTCTGTACTAGCGCTCACCCCTGGCGCCCAGCCTGTTGTTCGTGGTGCATGTTCTCGCTCAGCTCTCCCAGCTTTGCTGGTTCTCCTTTTTCCAAAGGTTGTTTTTCTGAAATTTTTCCATTAACCGGATGGTGGCAGGGAGGGAGGGCTTCGCTCTTCCTTCCATACAAGGGATATGAAAAATAACAAACTTTGTGCTCAAGTTCTGCTTGCTCTTAACAGATTTTTTTTTAAAGCATTTTATAAAGACACCAAAAATAGTTTCCCTTGTCAAAAAATAGGTTGGGATAATTGGGGTGGTTTTCTTTTCATCAGTTACCTGTTCAGCTTTCCTCTAGTTTTCTGGAGTAAACATCTCTATCATTTCTAGAATAGCAGAAAAACATTTTCACTGATTCCCTGGTAAATACTTGGTTTTGTGGCCAGGAGGCCTAGCAAACAGCCACAGCACCAGGCCCGCCTCTGACTGTGCTTCACACAGCGCTCGGCTGCCACGGCTGCCCTGCAGCATCTTCTGTCTTGAGGATGTGGAGTTTCCTTCTCTGCCTCATCTCACTCCCTGCCCTGTAGGGAAGCAAAGTGCAGTCTTCTAAACTTGAGCAAGGAAAAGGGGGCAGCAGGGCAGGTGGGAGCCCCTTCCTGTGCTTCCGCCTGGTGGTAGGGTGCTCCACACTTCCTCCTTCCTCAGAAGTAACCCGGATGCCTTTGTTAGGTTCCTGTAGGCACAGTTCGTGTTCCCTTGGTATCTTTGATCTTCAGATGCGCCTCCACAGTGAAGAGACTTCTCTTCAGCAGACAAATGTGGCAGGAAGTGTACGCAGGGAACCTCAGATGATTCAGACCAAGAGCACAGAAAGGAGGCTGTGTCCCAGGAGACTGGCTAACCGCTGCCTCGTGTCTGGGCTGCGTTCTTTCTTCTCTGAAACTCTTGCTTTAGCTCATATATTCAGGAATTTCTTCTCTTGCTCCAACTTGGACTTGGGAGTTATAAAGGAATGCAAAGCCCCTTCTAGGCTGTCCTCCAAAGTAGAACTCCCCCTGCGGCCAACCGTGGTTTCACTGAGCGTCTTCAAGTGGCTGGAGAAGATTTAAAAATCCAACGCCATTCTTTTCAAAATTAAGGAAAAGCTGCTTAACATATTCCAATTTCTGGCATTTTCTGTCATATCTCATTGATGTAAGCTGATCACACAGCAGGTATGCTGGGTTTCTGATAGAGATTATCCTTTTGGGTGTTTTTTTCCTTTACTTTCCTCAGTAAGGTTAGATTTCTACACATTCTGACTCACGAGCATCACATGTGCACAAATTTGTTCTCAGACTATTCCAGGCGGCAGAGATACCTCACATGGGCGGAGTTCTGAGCAGGTAGAGTCGTTGCTAACAGTACTTGGGCACTTCATGACTGGTTGTTTTTCTGAGGGTAAGTTTAAAAATGGTCTCTGTCAGGCTCTTTTCATTTGACTATTCTTTGTCAGGTATAACCTTTCTGTTGTTATTACTGACATTTGCCCTTGCATTTCTAGACCTAGAATACCAGAGTATTCCACTTAGCCTGCCTGATGAACTCGGAGTTCACAGGAACAAAAGCTTCCGGCAGCAGCAGGGACGTAGGCAGGTGGAGCCCTTGTCGTCGCCTTCGTAGGTGACGCCTCGTGGGCACGTGACGTAGCACCGGCTGCGCGTGTTAGCCGGCGTGCCTGGAGAACTCGCTGTGGCAGCACGAGCGCCAGCTGCGTCCGCCTCCCAGGCCAGGGGATGTGGGAAAGACACCTCCGAGGGCTGCACGGCCTCATGTCTGCTGATTGGATGGCTGGTTTTGCATGAGTAGTAGGTGGCCAGTGTGAATAGTGCACAGTGGCTCTGACGGCTTCTCTTCTTGGGGTGGAATGTTGACGTTCAAGACCTTTTGGGGCTTGGGAAGCGGGAGACCTGGCCGGCCAGCTTGTCGCTTTGCTGTCGGCTTCAAGTTGCAGGTGACCCGTCTGAGAGTATTAGGGCTCAGAAACCACTGCGGAGTGGGAAGTGAGCTGCAGCATGCGGAGGATAAAGGGCGGGGCTGAGACTGTCAGGAACGGGGCGAATGCAAGCGCTGAGCACTGCTCTGCAAAGCCTGTGTCGGCCTGATGTGCAGGGTGGGCCGCGGCGCGCACCTGTGCAGAGGGGGTGCACCCCAGGAGCTGGCCGGCTTGCCCACCAGGATCTCACAGGCACACCTGAGCACAGATGCCTGGGTGTTTGTGGTGTATTGATGCTTAGGCTTCAGATGGACTAACTGCCTTCTTTGTTTTTTATTAACTCTTATTATGCACACTTACGAAGGTGTCACATGAAAAAACCATGTGGTTACTACATTTACCCATATTATCAAGTTCTCCCCATACCCAAATGCAGTCACTGTCCATCAGTGTAGTAAGAGGCCACAGATCCACCACCTGCCCTCTCTGTGCTACACTGTCCTCCCCCTGACCACCCACACCATGTGCACCAAACATAA
>JAVSCE010022339.1:0-369887 GCA_032199065.1 Smutsia gigantea | reverse complement strand
AGAAAGAAAAGAAAGAGAAGAAAAAACAAAACAGAACAAAAAATAAAACAAAATAACAAAAAGAAAAAAAAACGCTCACCGGGAGTAGATTCTGTGAGGATGCTGT
This sequence comes from Smutsia gigantea, assembly GCA_032199065.1. Lineage (NCBI taxonomy): Eukaryota > Metazoa > Chordata > Mammalia > Pholidota > Manidae > Smutsia > Smutsia gigantea. The sequence goes on along the minus strand of JAVSCE010022339.1, from coordinate 369,781 downwards.
AGATGACACTGTTGCTCCACTATTCCGCAGCTGTGTCCGCGTCGCTCCACAGGGCCCTTTATAGCTCTGGCCGGGGTCAGAACGAATGGGAGGCTGTTGATCTCTGTGAGAAGTCTAAGCGCGGCCACCCTTTCCCAGTCGCCAGCTAAGGTGTCCGAAACTTCCCAGGACTCCCATCCTGCTGGGCTGAGTGTGCCGAGGCCATCCGGCTCCTCCCCTGGGCTCCTGTCTCTTTAAGACCACCGAAAAAAGCGTGCGCTTTTTTTTTTTTCCTTCCCGGGAGCCGGCTGCAAGCACCCTGGCACATTACCCGCTCAGATCCTGCACCCTCTTTCTCTCCAATCTCTGCTACACCGTGCGATGTGTGTCAGCCCTCCCCGCGCAGATCACGGCAGCTGGTTATTTCGCGGTGGGTACTTTCACTCCCTCCCAGCTCTGAATCAGCTCCTCCCGCTGGTGCGCTGGGGTGGGTGAGTGCTTGGGTCCCGCCGAGTCGCGGCTCCATATCTTACCCACCTCACGGGGTGCCGTGTCCTCTCAGGTATAGCTGCCCGCTGTGCGCATTCCTGTGTATTCTGGTCTCTCTTTTAGGAATAGTTGTATTTGCTGTATATATATATATATACAGTTTTTGGAGGAGATTTCTGCCGCCCTGCTCACGCCGCCATCTTCCCAGAAGTCTCCGAGTTATTTTTCTTTTGCATGAAAAAATACCAGATCAGTGGTCTTTAGTCTTCATTTTGCAGTACGCTTTTATAGGCTTATTGCTAAATCAGAATTTGTGTTTGTTAATTATATTAGGTAATATTGCAGTGCTGTTTGTTCAACTGTAGACTGACAAGTACTTGGTCTTTTAAATTTTTCTTTGTTAAGTAAAACTTTTTTTTTCCCCCTTTTCAGATTCCAACAAGACTATGGCAGAGCATAGCCACATGGAAAGGCAGCTGGATTTACAAAATGGTAGCTTAGAGGCAGACTTTGTAGGCACTACCCTTGAGAACGATTCCCAAAGCATGATGGAGAGCCTGAGCCCAAAGAAATATTCCTCCAGTCTGAGATTTAAAGCCAACGGAGACTATTCTGGCTCCTATTTAACCCTCTCACAACCGGTGCCTGCTAAGAGAAGCCCCTCTCCTCTGGGAACCAGTGTCAGAAGTAGCCCCTCCTTGGTCAAAATCCAGGGAAGCAAGCAGTTCTTTTGCGATGGGAGTGACAAAAATATTTCCACGAAACCTCCCACGCCTTTGCTCAGCACTCTCAGTGGATATCCGCTTGGAAGCGTGGACTTAGACCATTGTACTGGCCGGGACAGTGAAAGGTCCTTGAGGCTCTCAGAGAAGCCTCCCTATTCCAAATATAGCTCAAGGAATAAATCCCATGACAATGTCTACTTTCTCGGAGGGTTGGAAGGCCGAAAGGCTTCTGGATCGCTCCTGGCCATGTGGAATGGAAGTTCGCCGAGCGATGCTGGCCCCTCACCCAGCAGCAGATCGGGGGCGGCCAGCATGCCTTCAAGCCCAAAGCAAGCCAGGAAAATGAGCATCCAGGACACCCTGACCCTTCAGCCCAAGATGAGCAGGCACAAGGAGCTGGCGTCTGAAAACAGCAGTTTTAGAACTAGGAAGTATTCAGGCAGCAGCCTGAGCCACATGGGAGCCCACAGCCGATCTCTTCCCAGGTTGCACAGAGCCACAGAGAACCAGCTGACACCTCTCAGTTTGCCTCCAAGGAACTCCCTGGGCAATTCCAAACGAACCAAACTGGGGGAAAAAGATCTACCTCACAGCGTATCAGACAATGACAATTACCTGAATTTTTCTTCTTTGAGCTCAGGGGCTTTACCCTACAAAACCTCTCTGTCTGAGGGCAGTCCTTATGTGAGTTCCACCCTCAGCGTCCCTGCCAGTCCCCGAGTGGCTCGGAAGATGCTTCTGGCCTCCACTTCTTCCTGTGCCTCTGATGAGCTGGAGAGGGCTTTCCATTCAGGGACCAGCCCGGGTCATCCATTTCCTCCTGGAGAGCCGGACAGAGGGTTTGGGTCCAGGAGGAACTTCTCCTGTGGATCTGTGGAGTTTGATGATGCAGATTTGGACAGCCTCAGACAGGCCTCTGGAACCCCCCAGCCTGTCCTTCGGGAACGGAAGAGCAGCATTAGCTCCATTTCAGGCCGCGAAGACCTGATGGATTATCATCGGCGGCAGAGGGAGGAGAGACTCAGGGAGCAGGAGATGGAGCGCTTGGTAATCTTCTTCATCTGACTTAACCTCACTGTTTCATTGAACATTCTTGGAGACCAACTCCAAGGATATATGTGGGTGTGTAGAATTTCCATGTGCACCAGCCTCTGCTGTGCCTTCTAGAATCTCCCCTGTTCTCCTTGCTCTTTGGAGATCACTCTCATTAGTCACGTGGGTACGTGTGCTGAAGGCTGACACGTGTTTCATGTTTAGTTGCTTTGCGGAGTTCTCCCAGATATAAATTCTTGATAAACCTTTAAACGGTAGCTGTGAATTTCACTGAATTTCTTATAAGTCTTACAAACTTCCTCTGTAAGATTCTAAGGAAACACTGATTTGTGTTATTTATACAATCAAATTTGCATGCATGGTATGATAGAAATAATCAGTGAAATCACAACTCATTGGGAAGTAGGCAGTGAGAATCTCTGTGTAGCAAACTGGAAAGTTGAAAGGTTGCCTAGATGGTGTTCAGCCTTTTTTCTGCCCTGTGTACACATGCACACACACCCCACATCCTTTCAGCCATATCTCTTAGTGCACACAGTGACTCCCAACTACACAGACTGAAAAAAATGTTTTTTCCTTGACACTCCCATTAATGAATGAGGATAAACTAGTGCATTTTTCTATTCTTTTTTTCTTTTAAGCATAGGGTTTTTTTGGATAAATAAGTGTCAGAGATTATTTTGATTCATTAATACTGATTTCCTTAATAAGAGAAGCAGCAGGTTGATAAAGCTGGTTTACAAAAGTAGAGGAATATCAAAGGTATCTGCTTACTAAATGAAAGTATGCTGGACTAAGAATTCTGAATCACATACCAAACTAGTTAATGCCTTACAAGACAATAAAATTGTAACCTTTGGATTATAGTGGACAGAAACCATTTGCATCTATACAGGACAAAATTTCATTGAAATTTTAGAAAAAAAATCATTTACATCACTCATAGTTTTTGATAAGTTCCTGTCTATCCTTAAAGAGTTTCCAAGAATCCTAATCAGTAATAGTGCATGAAACCAAATGTGTGTACCCTTAAAGAATCTGGTATTTCTTGGTCTGCTCCATTAGATGGTGCTCCAGTATGACAGTTCCCTTTGTTACCATAAATAATCTTCAGAGATTTTTCATGGTCACAAAAGGCATTGTATTTGAGCTTGATTCATTGACAGCAGTTCAGAAGAAGTTTTCATTAGCATAGAAAAGCCTTCTTGTGGATGGATAACAAGTCTAACACTATACTGTACTGTATAACTATTATTAATGAAGCCAGAGAATTAACTTCTATCCGATGATTTATAAGGAATCTAGGGGCGTATTTTTATGGATTCCATCACTCCGGAGATATTCCCTAAGTGCTCTTTTTTCCTCCTCTGCTACAAACATAGGAAACAAAACTCGAAATTCATCTCCACCAGGTTTTATCTTCAGCACTTAAAAGTGTTCTTGAATTTCTCTTTCCTCTAGTTTCCCCAAATCTGCTAAGTTTCTTAGCAAGGTACGTGACCTCCCTTACTGCCTATAAAGTTTGTGCCCTTTAAGCCACAAACAAGTCCTAGTTCAGCGTCTTGGGAGGGCTTTATGAATACAGGCTTTAAATATGAAGTTATAACCCATTTTCCTTAATAATGGGCTTGTCATTTCTGATGAAATGTGGCTTATTTTTATATATGACACTGTAGGTTTGCATAATCTATTTGTTGCATTACATCCCAGTAAAAGAGAGGACAGATTCTCAGTGGGCCTATGCAAGTAATGTTATTGCCATTTAAAAGTAAAGTGACTCAGAAAAAATATATCTTCCTGAATTCTGAGGGAACAAGTTAAACAAGCTACCATTAAAATGTTTCATTTAGTTTGCAAAATGAGTCAACTAAATTAAAGATTAGAGATAGCTTAAGATGAACACTAAGGGGTTTTCCCCATTAGAAAATAGAGCATTAAAAAGAATTTTCCAGTAATTTTCCAAAACACATGTCCACATTTAGAAATTAAATTTCTGATAACAGTTCAATCAGTTACATGTAATTCTTATTCCTCTGTATCTAGAGTCATTAATTTGATTTCATGAAGTCATTTGTTTCCGGACTAAAAGGAGTCGTGGAAATCTGACTTAGCTGCTTAGTACTGTCTCATGCTGTCTACAACATAGCAGCTCAGAAGTCTATTCTTTGACGTATCAGGAGTGAAGAGTATCTGGGAAAGTTCTACCCATGAGGCTCTGAGATGATCTTTCTTTGTTAAAGGCCCATACTTGTCTATAACTTAAAGCAGAGTCTTCAGGAAAGTTTGAGAGGAAAGCAGAGACCTTTGCGGGGGATAAGAGTAAGTGGCTATGGTTAACAGACAGTATAAGCAAGAAGGACAGTGTTAAAATCCTCTATTGGGGCATCAGACATTGGTCTTATTTAATCAGTGTTTCTCCTGAAGGTAAAGACATATTATAGAGGACATTGACATAAATCCTGGGCCTTTCTGGAAAGTATGCAATCTATGACCTTTATTTATATTATAATACTTCACCTGACAAAAATTTGAGAAGACTGAGCTTCTCATTTGATTTGACAAATCTTCCTATACAATTCTTGATAGTGTTGATATATTTATAGATAAGGAACATAGCAAACAAACCTAATTATTTCTAGTATCCTTCTTTTTGTAAGATTAAGGAATAAACCTTGTGATTGCCCATTGATCCCGTGGGAAAGCTTAAGGATAGTTCAGGTATAAAAAAAATCTTGGAAAACACTTTTTTTTTCTGAATTTAGGGTCTGATCTTAGGCAGGGAAAATGAAATATTAATCAGAGGAGATTTCATCACTAATACAAGATTATGGATGCCTGAGAATAAGTGTTTGCAGTTTGACTACCTATTAAAGTGATAACAGATGATTTTATAATACCCAAAAATTGTTAAGTCATTCAAAACAGGAACTTTTTTTGTCATATTAAATATGCAAGGCTCTAGCCTAATTAGCGTAAAGCACAGAAAGTTAACTCTTGTGAAAATCTGAATCTTGGCCCTCTGGGGAGACTATATAGAAAACTAACCTTTTACTCCCTTTTGTAAGCATAGGCTGATTTCTCCCAAGATCAGTCTGCATTCAATGAAGATAGCTGTGTTTTAGTTTTATATTTATTATTAGGGTACAAGTCATGCATTGCATTTTTTTAATTACTTTATGAATAAAGCCATCAAAGTTGTGCAAAGCTTGCTAAATTTTAACATTTTACTACATCTTTATAGACTTACTGTTGCAACTATTATAAAGCAAATCAAATAAAGCTCCCTTTCTGCAAACTTACAATTTTAAAATTTCTACCAACTGTTGTTCTTCTTGATTTCTTTCATGTTCTAGAACAACTAGATACTTCAAGATGAAAGTCCTTAACCTCTTAGAAATTATGTTTAAGTTGACCCATCACAGAATGTATCATTTCTATTGATATAAAAGTTTGTCACAATTATAATTCAGTGTATTTGAGCACAAATTTTATATATTTTTAATCTTAAACATTACATAGAAGTAATTTTAGCATGTCTTTTCAGTAAACTAATACTGTAAGACATTTAAGAAGTTCAGATAAACTAGTCTCTTCATGACAAAACGAATCCAGACTTACTTTTTAAATGAAATTATACTTGTGTTATATGTACACTGATAAACAAGGAAAAGACATAAATGTTTTACAAACAAAATTATCAAATCAGTCTGATTTGTGTAAAGATTTGCTTTGATCTTGTAAACTTGCTTTCTAAGGGAAAAATCCTTCTGCAATCAGCAGTTTTGATGAGAAACTCCTTTCTTAATAGGAGAACACCTTAAGTTATTAGAATTTTATTTCATTTTCTTCAAATTTGGAAAATGTTAGATTTATTTCAGTGCTTATTAGTCTATAACCAATCAGAACAAAAGTACTTTATGTTAAATTATCATTATCCTCAGGAGGTAGGAAAATATTTCACTCATACATAGTGATTTTTTTTTCTTTACATACAGAGACACAAGAACTTTATAGCATAAATTCTACAGCTTCAGCTATAGATCAAAAGTAAACACTGGAACACAAAATCTCACTACTCCAATCTCAAAAAACTGATCATTTTTCCACTGGGCACAAAATAATTGTGCTGATTTGAGCTCATAATTGGGAAAGCAATAACAAACAAATGTTCAGTCACCCATCACCTGAGTAAGGCTGGATTCTAGTTCTACAAGTGGTCAGAGCCTAAAACCAGATTCCCACTCATGGCAGCCAGCAATGGGGATAATTATTGGTTGTGCACAAACCAAAACCCCAGCCAAACCCGGCCAAGAATCAGAAACACAAAAGCACAGTCAGGAAAACAAAAACTGCAGAAAACAGCCAAGTCAGTGAAGGTAAAGTCCTGCTGCCACTTGCGAATTGACTCAAGGAACTGAAAAAAACTGTACCTGGGTGTCCAGCCCCCGAGGTCCATCTCCGGAGCAATGCACTCTTGTTGACTATGCAGGGTGGTCCACTTAGACATTTCATGACACCTCCAAATTGTCCAAGCATAACTTTCAAAAAAGAGATACATTTTACACAAGTATAAAATGAACAGATGCCAAAGATGTATTTAACTCATTCGTGAGGAAACATAGCAGGATAAAGCTGGTTCACTAAGCATAATTCCTGCAGTAATGTTTAGCTGTGATTATGACAGTGTTTCCTCTGGATTTTTTTTTCTACTTGTCCAATCTTTACTTGAAAACTCAGGGTAATTATATGAAAGATTGAACCCTAATTACAAACTACCAGGGACCTATTAATGAACTACAGTAATCTACTTTGCGTCTACATTGAACAGCTTCCAACTGTTGCGCTTTTCAAGTTTAGCTTTTTTCATAATTTTTCTTTTTCTTGCTCTAAGCTGCCAATTCTTGCTTTTGTCATTATGCCAGCCTTTTCTTTATTTTTTTATGATTTTAGAAACCAGATAGCAAGCCTTGTTTTAAAATAACTCCAAACATTAATAAGAGTTACTAAGTACAAGTGAGATCCTGGCAATGGTCCCATGTGCGTAAAGTGTGTTCATAGACTGTGTGACACCCTTTGGACTGCTCAGTGGTTGTTTAAACTCCCAGTTCTGGGCTGATTTTCAGGTAGGGGACAGTCATGGGGATGGTGTCTCTGGAGGGCTGGGGTGCTGATTCTTGGACAAGCTGGATGCCCTAGAGGATAGTGGACTATAATATAAAGGAGGTAGGATATTCTTTTACTCATGTCACTTGATACCTGCATCCCTCCCAATAATATAAAGGTAGTGATGACATCTAGAGCATCATATGATCCAGGGCTAAGACCTTTTTCAAAGAAAATAGGAAAATGAAAAACTTTGTAGTTCGTACTGCAGGGAAGAGCATTCATTTGGTTACATTGCCAAATGCATCTGTTTGCTACTGCGGAGAACCAGTGGATCCCCACAAACTGCATTGTAGCCATCCGGTGTTTTCTTCCTGGCTGATGACAGTCATCAGCGGTGCCTAGATAAACAGCATTGTACCGTATAGAACTGTGTAGGGCCACACATGATATTCATTTCTCAAACATGTTGAAATGTGATGCCAGCTCTCATGAAGCGCCCTGGAATAAGGTTTTTAACTTCTTACATACTCTACAACCCCGGAGATAAAATTGGCTTTTTTTCAAGACCCATATTGGTAATTTATGGTAGTTATTATTTGAATGGGTTCAGTTCTCTACTGTTTAGAAGGTGTTTTGTTCTAATAGCTTGTCTGAAAGCATTTACAACTAAAGAATTTTAAGTTTCAAAAGGCTAGGACCATGTCAGTCTTACTCATCACTGTACATCCACCTCCAGCCAATGACTAGATAGTGGGAAACATTGTATGCATGTTTTTGAAAAGAGCGAATGAATTTCTTGATACCTTTTCATGATACTCTTCCTGGCTTTCCTTATTCTGTGGCTGTGGGCTGCTCCCTAATTCCCAGATACCTTAAGTCTATACACTTAGTTCCAGGTAACTAAAGTTACCAGGCAACTGAAGGTCTACACAAAGAATGGCATTATCTCAGCTTAAATGCATTCTTTGCTTCCAGAAATGGGTGAATTTCCCTTTCAATTTTCTATTAAAAAGTGAAAAAGAGTTATTTTCTTTTATTTTGAAAACTTCACATCATTCTTTGTAAGAATAGGTGCTCTCCAGGATCTTAAGAGAACCAAGGCTGTAGGACGCAGAGTCTTGCTTATGTACTGTTGAGCAGATGGGAGATCTAATGTTTCTAAAATTAAAGTATAATGGAGCATATTTAAGAGGTTACGATACTTTATAAAATAAATGTATGTTCCCTTGTCTCCTTAAGGTGTTAAGGCAGAGGTAACATTTTAAAGAACAGAGAGTAGGCAGGTTGGTACTATTCAATTTTGTAATTCGGAAAAGTTGTTCGGAAACCCAAAAGGGTGAGCGTTGTCAGGTGAGAGCTACTCTATCTGTAGAGGGGAGTTGCTTCTCTACTGCTTTTGCTGCCACCACTTGTAGTGGCTCCTGGCCCCAAAAGACACGGACATCAAACCTTTTGTATTGTAGATTTGATAGCCTTTCTTGGTTGGGAGCTGACCAAACAATGTTAAGAGAATGTCTATTGCAACCTAACCATAGTACCAATCTTTTTTTTTTCTTCTAAGAAGAATGTTTGGAATGTGAAGACAAGCTTAAATATTGAAACCTCTTTGTTCTCCAGTTGGCCTTGAAAGGCATCTCCTTCCTGACGTGGCCCTTCCTCTTGCTACATCCTGGCTAGTTTAAATTAAAAAAAAAAATCATTGCATTAGTGGGAATTGAGCCAGTTAAATTTCAAATGGTGGGAAAGGTTGCTTTACTAACCAGATTTACTGGTATCTCAGACTTTGTAAAGGGATATTTAGTAATTATGACTCTCTTCCTATATTCTGAGTCACAGTGTCCATTGTTACGTTGATTGTTTTAATCTTCAGATTTACCACAATCCTTAAACTGATTTGTGTCTGTGGAGCCTTCCTTTTCTTAGCTCTGATATGAAAAACAGCCAGTCATTTCTCTGCCATTTTGCCTTTTTTTACTTTGAGACGTTGCTTGGATGGTTTGTAGGGCCTAGATTAGAAATGTCATGCGGGCTATAAATGAACCACGTGTCATTTTCAATTGTCTTAAGATAAGATTTTTTTGAAAGTGGAATTAATTGTACTATATTGGATAGAACAAGATTACATTGTAATGCTATCTACTACCTAATTAAACTATCCATTCTCTAAGCAAACTTACTTGATTTCAAATAAAATCTAACAGTAAATCTCTAACTAGTAGGTAATATAAAGAAGACTAGTACCTATGGTTAGATCATTATAGTTATGAGACAATAAAAAAAGACGTTCTTTATATATCTTTTAAATAGCAAATTGCTGGCATATATATAGATGTTCAATAAATATTAAAATAATTATAGCAAAGATTGCCAGCTGTCCCCAGTTAACTGAAAATAAAAACAGTTATCACATCTTTTTCTTCAGTTGGACAGCTACGTGGACAGAGGAATGGGAAGGAATAAAATACACTTAGCAATAATATAATGACTCCACATTGGGGAAACATGGAGCCAAAGTCTCAGTATAATTCAGTGTTACACTGGTTTATGATAGTTGCTATTAAAAGCAGGTTTCTCTATTTTTAAGTGCAAACTCTAGGCTCTTGCTGTAATGGCAGTACAAGCGATTGCCTCTTGATGGCGCCACACATTTAAAAATTCCTGCCCAGAATTGAGGGCCCTGTGCTGTGAATCTTAGCACGCCTTAGCTTTCTGGGCTAAATGCCAAAATAAAGAAGGTATCTTAGACAAAAAGGAGGCCCTGTATACCACCATGTCAGCCATGGAAAAAGTCTCATTCTCTTTTAAACATATAAATCAGTACATGAAGACTGTTATTAAATAAGAAATAAAGCTTGTAAATAAAATTCATAGAAAAACATATAAATGATGAAAATTGAAAATGGAGTATATATCAGTACTAATGGGTATTAGGAGTGGGGTAATGTGGGAGGACTATTGATTCTTCAAGGAAATAGGAAAAGTGATCCCCGTATTGGTTATTGAATTACTCAGTATGTCTAAATTAAAAGCCATTTATGAATCTACCTTTTTAAATTTTCTCATTCAATAATAGGTTTAGTGACTGTGCTGGTTAATTCTTATGATGTGTATTTTTTTCTTCCCCAGCTCTAGAAAATTTTATGGGAATATTTGCTATGAGGAATATTTGTAGCTTAAGATCAGTGTTTCAGAAGTATTACAAAACAAATATAATAGAAACATATCACTTTTTCAATGGAAGATTTTTGTGAGCCATCTCAATATAAAGGTTAAGATCTACTAGAAAGTGCTTTTAAAAAAGTTTCTCTTCTTATTTTGAGGTAATTGTAGACTCACATGCCTTTATAAGAAATCACCCAGAGAGATCTTGTGTACCCTTCACCCAGATCCTTCTAACGGTAACATCTTGTGAACCTGCAGCACAGTATCACAACCAGGACATTGACATCCATGCTGTCAAGGTACAGAACGGCCCCAAAGCCACCAGGGCTTCTCCTATCGCCCTTTTATAGCCACTCCCACTTTCCTCCTACCCTCTTTACTCCTCAAGCCCTGGCATTCTGTCCACGGATCTATTCACCATATCTGTAATTTTGTCATTTCAAGAATGCTACATAAATATAATCATATGCTACGTAGCCTTTTGAATTTGGCTTTTTTCCCTGGGCATAATTATTTGGAAACGGAGCCAGGTTGTTGCTTTTTTTTGAGCTCCAAGTCTGGGACGTAGGAGGCAAAGGGAAATCCCAGGGAACTCATTTCTGTGTTTTTCCTTGGATCCCAAAGTGCCTAGCTAATCTGCTACCTTCTGTCCATCTTCAGAGTCTTATGTTTGTCCTATACATAAAAAGTCCAGGGCTCTTCGTTGTACTTGGGAGGAATAGGGGACAGTACCTCCACTCTATCTTCCCAGAAGCAGAAGTCAGTAAGATTAGTTTTTTAAAGTTCAAAACAGTCAAGGTCTTTGCTCTGGTGAAGTCCAGTGGACTGCAAGGGTGAAATCTTGCTATGAGAACATGTTCTGTTGAAGAATTTTGATTTTGAAAAAAATTGATGTTTCTCATTCAAAATTGCTAAGACCATATCGCAACTCTGGGATTGTAATCTGGATTTTGAGAAGAGACAATTTTAAGAAAATCCTAATAGAATTAAAAGGAACAAGTTTCTCACACATTTATTATTCTTTCATTTTTATTATAAAATAACAGAGCTGGAACTTTGAAAGTCCGTCTTATCCATTAGGTCATGAAGACTAAGGGCTAAATCATGTTAGGTAGAGATTATAATTTTAAGTGTAGTTGTCCTGGGAGAAAGGAAAATGTAGTTAACTTTCCTAACATCTCGAATATAGAAAGAAGGCATATCATTGCTTATTTTGCATTTCTCTATATAAAACTGGTAGCACACTTTTTAATTTTTAACACATAGTATTTCCCATAGATAATATCTCTCATAAGCAGTAAGTAGCATTAAAATACTTTCAGTTAATATATGATAATCCACCCTTCTTTTTTTACATGTTAGACTTTACTTTTTTACTCTACCACCTCTGTGCATGAAAAAAAAATTACTTTTTTTGGATAGATTTTCAAATGTGAAGATTTAATTTTGGTACCTCTTATGCACTAGTTTTGATTGAACAAAAGACAACATTACACAAAATGCTAAAAGTATTTCAGTGCTTTGGGTTTCATAAATTGTAGTCTTCCAGGGGAAACAAACAAAAAGATCCTGTGGAACTTGTTTAAGCCAAGGTGAAAATGTAAACAAATGACAGAACTATTGGGCTTTTGTCTTGTTTTCTTTAATGATGTGAAGCAATAGCATAATTTAATTGAAGGGTGTCAGGCACCTTGTAGATTTTCTTCTGAAACACTGTCCATGTAAGAGGAATAGACACCATGTGGATATTATGATAATATTGATCACATTAATTTCCTTTCTTTATAGCCAGTGTTTTTCAGTCTGTAGAGAGAAGTGCATTATTTTCCTCCTTAAATTAGCTGAGTTGAGACAATAATGCTATGGAGTCATTCATAATAGATATTTCCTTTCAAATGATATCTATTAACCCTAATAGTTTTTAAAAGTAAAGCTTTCCATAACTCGCATGTCTTCCAGTTGATTTAAAATGGCAAATGATGAAAAAAGGACTAAAATACAGAAGATCCTAGTTACACGGTCAGAGATGATGGTCAGAAATTAACTTGAGTCTACTTAACAAATGCAAATGACAACAAGAGGTGGAAAAGTTAGTTGAGAAAACATTCTTGGACTAAAAAGTAACAAGATGATTAAATCAAGCAATAGTGTTTAAGACATGTTAGATGTAAATGAAAATAAAAATAAACATTACCTCATATATATAAAACACATTTGTATTATATGTAATCATTATAATTATATAACATACATCACTAAATAATGTGTTTTGTAAATCTGTTAATAATTGAATCTACGCTTATTTTATATATATATATATATATATATATATATTAAGTGCCTTCTCCTAAAATAAAGACACAGCTAGAAATAGTAGTATAGGCAAGTGGATTTAAGGGAGAAGTTGACACACCAGTGAGTAATAGTAGTTTGTTTGTTTTTTTTTAATCAGGGTGAGGAACTGATTTATGAAATGAGATTAAAGAAACTGAACTTCTTGGGCCGAGAATGAGCAAAGGCAGGATATGACACTCTCTTCAGGTATTTTAGGGATGCACCGGCTCATAGGGTAGGGACGCCGATGACCTCCGAAGTTTGACGTGGTGCCAGACAGCATGAAGTAGAAACCTGAGTTTTATGCGAGGGTGAAGTGTGTGCATTGGATAGGAGAATGGATTTCTTTAAAAGGTAGATCCTAGAAGCTACTCCACTGGACTTAATGTTCCTTGAAGAATACATGGTGTCTGTATTGGTGGGGACAGAAAGGATGCCTCCCTGGGTTTCTACGGCAACTGGGCAGAGTCCTGTTGACCGGGGCTCAGGCACATGACCCACCACAGGGAGGGAATTCGGGGCAGTGAAGAATTTTTCTCTCCTTCCAGACTGGCAAAGGAGCCCCACAGATTTGTGAATTTTTCAAGGAGACATTTGGCTGCATAACGTATTTTTCCTGTATTTCCTTTTCCTAAAACTAAATGGGTTTGATTGGTAGGTCTGCTTGTTAACCAGTATCAGAGATGGTTCCCCACAACCCACAAGACAATTTTCCATTCCACTTTATGTTTTTTAAGGAAACCGTCTCTCACCATGGTTGACAAACCCTGAGCCCCTGCCATGTGACAGGCACAACGTTTGGACTTCATAGTATAAAGTACGTAAAACGTTCTCACACACACACTCACTTACTGAACTCTTTCTTCTGAGAACCATAGGGTGTGTTCTGGTCTTACCGTCTCTATTTTACAGACAGCGTGAAAAACTGGTAAGGTTGAACTTGGTAAAACTTCTGTGTTATAGGTTATAGGGTCTGGTAGGTGCCCAAACTTCAAATCCAAATCTATGTTCTTTCCTCTTAATCAGACTTAGAGGCTCTGCTCTTAAGGTCCGTTGGTTCTGCGGGAAACAGAAGTCAATTTACCCACAAATTATTGAAACATAAGATTACAGAGAGTGACACTGAGTGTCCTTGAGGAAGAGTCCTGATTATCTTTTTGTCAAGGCACTTCTCCCATTTCTGGTCACTTTACTCTTGATTTTCCTGGAGAAGTGGGAGGGGCCCCTCTTACAGGGTGTCCAGTCTGCACAAAGGCAGGACACTGCCCCAGATTGCATATGCCTGAAGTGATGGGAAGTGAAGTGTCGAGCACTTGCCACTTTGAGATTGGCAGTGTGCAGGCTATGGGGTGTGAAGGAAATAGGGAAGAAGAGCAGATCTACAGGGTAGTCTGATAAGGATAATTTATTGTTTATTATTGGGGAAGAGAGGGGATTTGAGTACAGTTTCAGGTAGTGAGGAGGAGTCAACAGAGAGGAAATAAGGTTGTAGGAGAAGGGATCATTGATAGAACAGAGCCACAAGGCCAATGGAAGGGAGGGAATATGGGTGCAATGGTGCAGGCAGAGGGCTTCACCTTGGAAAGATGAGGGACTCCTAGTAACTGAACCTAGGGACCTCCTAGGTACCTGAGCTAACACTTACATTGTGTTTGCTGTGTCCCAGACACCATTCTAAGTGATGGCTATATAATTCCTAGAAGTGGACTTGCTGGGTCTTACGGTGTTTCCATTTTTAGTCTTTTGAGGAACCTCTGTACTGCTTTCCATGGTGGCTGCACCAATTTATATTCCCAACAACAGTGTAGGAGGGTCCCCTTTACCCCACATCCTCGCCAACACTTGTTATTTCTTGTCTTTTGGAGAGTGGCCCTTCTGACTGGTGTGAGGTGATATTCCTTGTGGTTTTGATTTGCATTCCCCTGATGATTAGCAAAGTGGAGCATTTTTTCATGTGCCTGTTGGCCATCTGTATTTCTTCTTTGGAAGAGGGCCTATTCAGGTCCTCTGCCCATTTTTTAATTGGGTGATTTGTTTTTGTGTTGTTGAGTCATTGAGTTTGTTAGCGCCTTATCAAATGTATCATTTACAACTATATTTTCCCACATCGTAGGTTGCCTTTTCATTTTGTTGATGGTGTCCTTTACTCTACAGAAGCTTTCGAGTTTGATGTGATCCCACTTGTTCATTTTTTATTTTGTTTTCATTGCCTGGGGAAATGTTTCCAGAAAAAATTACTCATGCTCATGTTCAAGATATCTATATTTCCTTCTAAGAGTTTTGTGGTTTCATGTCTTGTATTTAGATCTTTAATCCATTTCAAGTTTACTTTTATCTATGGTGTTAGACAGTAATCCAGTTTCATTCTCTTGCATGTAGCTTTCCAGTTTTCCCAACACCAGTTATTGAAGAGGCTGTCTTTTCCCCATTGTATATTCTTGCCTCCTCTGTCATATATTAATTTACCATATATGCATAGGTTTATTTCTGGGCTTTCTGTTCTGTGCCATTGATCTATGTGTCTGTTCTTACACCAGAGAGAGGAAAAAAATTGTAATGCTCATGACAACCCTGTAAGGTACATATTCTAGTAATCCCGTTTTATGAGGGGATTAAAACTCATGAGGAACTAAAATTCAGAGAAGCTAATGACTTGGCCATAGCACCACACCAGTAGCTGTGGAACCAGCATTAAACCCAAAGCAATCTGACTCCAGTTCATGCTCTTAGCATTGAAAAAAAGGAGGACCAGATAGATATAAATCCCTAGAGGAGGGTAGTTTAAGGGACTTAAGCAGGATGGCCTTGACCTTAGGCAGCATATATATTTGAGCATACTGACTGTAATTGGGAACAGGGTGCTGAAGAATCACTGGATCGTAAAAGTTGTCCTGCCTATCTGCATATGCCTTATGCTCCCTCAGTACCCAGTTACCTGTCACTATGGAGGGAGAATAGGTTTATATAATATGAGATCCTAGTAATACTCTGCATATAACAAATGCTTGTTGTTCATTACTGCAAGTTTCCAAATAAGTTGCAGTTGCCTCCAGAACAAATATAGTCCAAGCCACTACCCTCTAACTTGTCAGATGGCCCTCTTTCCAGTTCAAACCCATGCACATGCTATTTAAACTAAGGGTGGCAGAATAAAGTGCTTTCCTGACCACAAGCCCAAAGGTAGACTTACCAGCCAGACAATGAAATAAAATGTTCTAGGCTAGACATTAAGCTGACTTCCATGAAGATAATTAGTAAAACCAAACAATAAAAACTCCTTACATATATACACAATTTCTTACCCAGCTTATTTGTCCTAAACTGATAAAAACAATATTAAGGCAGTGTTTGGGTAAGTGTGAAGGCCAGTTTCAGGGTTAAAGAGCACTGTCTCCACACAAATGACCCTCACTTCTCTGACCCAGCTGCAAGTTCAAGTAGTCCACCCAGACCATCCTCAAGCTCAGTAATTTGCTAGAAAGACACAGAACCCACTGAAAGCTATTACAGTCACAGTTATCATTTACTACCAGGAAAGACTACAGACAAGATCAGCCAAAGGCAGAGTCAGGAGGTTCTGAATAAAAGCCTTCCGTTGCCCTGTCCTTGTGGGTCAGGTTGCATTACTCTATCCACATTGTGTTTGAAAATATGCATGGAATATTGGCAGCCAGGGAAGCTTACCTGAACTTCAGTGTCCAGAGTTTTTACTGGGACTTCATTACGTAGGTAAAACTGATTGATTGTCAACATGGTTAATCTCAGTCTCCAGGCTGACAGATAACCACACAACTCCAAGCTCTCACACTATCTCACATGGTCTCACAGAGTGTCCAGGCCCCAACCTGAAACTGATTATCATGAGTGACCAACCTTGTCCTAAACAAAGACAGTCCTCTCGGGTATGACATAAGTTACCTCCCAGAAGCCAACAGTAAATGCCAGACCTCTCTCTGGATAAGGCCAAATTATTTATTACCCAGTAAATAACTGAGCTTCGTTTGATAGGATCCCTGAATCTCTTATCTCCAAGTTTGGGGCCACCTACCTGCCTGAAATTAAGCAAGCTTTATTGGTCATAATGGGCTTCTGCAGGGGAAATAAAGGAAAGAAAAAAAAAAACCTATCTCAGAGACTTAAAGCACCATAGGTTTATTTCTCTTTCACTGTATGCCCAGCACAGGTTGAATGAAGGCTCTGGTCGATGGCCCCGCTCATGGAGCCAGCACCTCTGGAGTGTCACTGTGCCATGGCAAAGCAAGGCATGTAGTGAATAATGTGCTGGCTGTTCACGCAGGAGTGACACACATTGCTTCTCACATTTCATTGGTCAGTGCAGGTTTGACAGCCATATCTAGTTTGGGAGTAGGGAATTGAAGAACCATTTTACCCTGGGACGAGAGAAGGAATTGATTATAATAGCCCCAGTTGCTGGCCCAAAACCAAACAGACACACAAAGAAGACTTTTAACCACTGCCCCTGTTTTTCCTGCTGATTGTCCTACCTAATTGAGACATCAGAATTTGTTGGAATAACAAAAGTTCTGCTTACTTGCTATCCACGACAGCTCTTCTGGTTCTGTCTTCAGCTTTTAGACCAGGGTCTGTGACTCATGCTGATACACCCTATGAATTTATTCCAAAAGTTTATTTAGGGTTATTGGGATCTCTTGAGGACTGGTATGAAGAGGAAGTTTCAGTTGGCCCATTTCTGTGCATGTATCTCATCCCTCTTCCTCCAAAGAACCCCATCTCTCTGGCCACAAGGTAGTTGCTGACCCTTGAGTATACCATGATATTCCACGACTCTATGCCTTTGCCTATGTGGTTCCCTTACAGAAGTGCCCTGCTTAACCCATATCCAACAAACCACACAGACTCATATGTATCCTTGAGGACTGAACTCAAATTTGATTCACTATAATTTTTATGCATTACTGCCCCGTATATGAATCCTTAGGTTTCCTATAAACCTATGTTGTCACTGTTTTCTTTAATTGATTGCCTGTTTGTGCCTTCTGTTAAAGATTTGAGGGTAGAAATGCTATGTTTTCCCATCTTTCTATTCCCAGCACATTACTGGCCAAAACATAAACTATTTTGCTGAACTGAATAGCATGGAGATTGAGTTCCTAAAGGTCAATAGAAGAGGGAATTCAAGTCATATTTGGCAGTTACAACATGTCCTCTTAAAAAAAAAATCTTTCAACTGAATTATTTCCAACCATTAAAGACTGACCCTTTGTTACATGTAATAAATGACCCAACATATTTGGTTGTAACCCAAGGATTTTAACTTAAGATTTCAGTTGTGCTTAAACATCAGCAATTGGCTTCCTGAATAATTTATTTCTGCATAATATTCACAGTCCTCTATCCTAGACTAACTGCTGTTGAATACCAGGGGAATGACTGGATGGATTTAGGAGATAGATGAGGTCTCTGATGGAGAGCTGTGAACTGCAGTGGGGTAATGCCAGACACATTCCTTTGGAAAAGAAAGTTATGAGGTCATAAAATATACACTTGGCCCATAACTTTTATTTTAAACCCTGAGGAAAAGAATTGTATACCATTCCTTCAGGTATATTTTCTTTTTTAAGATCTTCTGTCACCTTCAAAGCTTTCTTTGGTATATGGAAATGGAGGAAAAGAAAAATGGAGAGGGAGAAAGAAAAAATGTGTTTAAAATAATTCGATTCAACTGACCCCCTTTCTAAGCCCTTAGCACTAATGTTTTGGGCCACTTAGATACAGAGGCTCTTTACTGGTTGCACAGTGGAATGCGGGTTTGGAAAGGTGAGTAGAAAGTGGAGATCTCAAAGAGGGTAGCCTCCCCACTCAGCAGACTGCCAGCAGGAGCCTCAAATAAAATTGAGTTTTAGGTAGGGGCAGTACCTCTCAGTTTGCCAGTTCCACTTTGGCCTCGATATTCCAGCGTAATTATTTTGGTTCTCAGAAGTATCCTGGTCAGGAAGGTCGCCCTAGTTGCAGGTCATGCAGAGTGGGGAATATTGGCACAATGAATGGGAAACAAGATTCCAGAGTGAAGAGGGTCCAGGGACTAACTATTTTATGAGGGTAAATTCTGTTCAGGGTTTTCCTTAAAAGGATTCTTAGAGTGCTTTCTGAAATGCCTTGTAGACTTTCTTGTGACGCATTTCTTGTCATCAGTTTATTTTTCTTTGGTGCAGCTTTTACAGGGTCAGTGTGTCTTGGCCAGGCCTGGATTCTTTCAGACTGTGGGCAGCAGTGAGCGTGTGTATGTGATTCAAGCCTGGACAGATTGGCTGTGAATGGGGTGATAAGAATAGAGAGAAGCACATACCAGCAGACAAAACTTCCTGTGCATAAGCCTTTAAATACTGAATCTCACTGTCTGAAATAGCATTCATCTTACAGCCAGGATCATTTATTCCGTGTGGAATTAAGCAATAGCACTGGCAGTAGAAGAAACTATTTTGGGAAGGAGATGTGGGAGGAATTTTGCTGTGTGTTACAGGCTGGCCAAGAAGTACCCTTCAAGCTTTTGAAGACCATGCTGTTCATTGGAACCCCAGTGAATGCAAACTGACAACTTCCAATAATCCCAAATATAATTCGTGTGTGCATAAATGGATACACTCTATGATCTATGAAGATTAGGAATGACTGAGTTTAGACACCTCAACTCAGTTTACCTAAATAGCAGAAAGAGAACTTTTCTTTGGAGACTGGCCTCTAAGGCAGATGCTGTTAAGGCATAAAATATAACATCTTGTTCCTGTCCTGTTCCTCAAATATACCCTTGCACTTTATTTTTGCATATTCCCATGTAGATGTTTCTAGATGATTGGAGACATTTAAAGTAAGGCAATGAATGCTGTATCCTCACCCCACCCCCCGACTCCATACACAGAAAGCTGAGGTGGGTAGGGCTTGGCAGCAGGTGGCAGCTGCAGCGATAAATAAGCACCAAGGGCTCCTGGATGGACAGGATACAGAAAGCGCCTGGGATGAGGTTGAGCAGCTATGCGAGCCTGTGTGAGAAGAGGCCATGAGGACGGAGCTGCAGCTGGAGTCCAGAAGTTCAGGCAGCCAAAGGGAGGTGGGGTCTCCTAGGAACCAGTTTAATGGTCCTTTTGATCAACCTTATTGCATCTGGGGGGGGGGTCCTACTTTAGAGGACAGATAAAAGTCAAGTACAGCTTAAATGACTTCTATCTTGTCATTTAATTAAAGTAATTAATGGAAATCAGAAAATTATGTTGGTCTGTTCCTGTTTAACTTTCTGATACTTCTTCAACTAATAAAGAGCTCATCGCCTTCAGAGTTTTGTCTTTACAAATTAGCCACAATCAGAAATTGCAAACAGCTGCCCGGTGCTGCTTACAGTTCTTCTATTCTGTTACCGACAACCAGTTTGGAAAGTATTTTTCTATGGAAGGCTTTTGAATTCTCTTTTCAATGTGCTAGATGTAACCACAGCAGATTTTTTGTTAACTTTATTATTTTTCTTTTGACTTTGGAATTGGAATTAATATGGAAGGTGAAAATGTTGAGGTTCCCCACCCCAAACAGTACTGTCTAGGCTTATGATAAATGTTTCATAAATTATATCCTATCATTCACAAATATACAGTACATTCACTTAAAGTCAAAATTAATTATCTACCTGTTTTTCATGGGGAGCTTGGTGAGGTGTGTCAGTTTGTGGTAGCATTATAGACATCAATAGCCTATATGTTGATTTTTTTTAAACAAATGAACCATGACTTTATTTTCCAGCTAAATGAATAAAATTTTAGCGAGCTCAGAATTTGATACACATTGATGTCTTTCTATCTGAACATGATATGAAATGCTCTTCATTTCTGTTCAACATTCCTACTTTTTTATAATTTTAATTACTCATGAGAAATTGGTGGAAAATACCTTTATCTGGTAATGAGACATAAAAAAAAGTTTTGAAAATGTTGAAACATTTCAAGAAAAAAAATTGATGATCTAGTTATGCCTTTTAAATTAAAAGACTCTTGAAGTAAAGTTTTTGTGTCTAAGAGTAGAATATGTCTATAGGATGTTAGAGAATTAATTTTAAGTGCACATGTTAAGTCTACACTGATGAAAGATCAGTAGGTAAAAGATGGACGGCAGATGGATAGAGGGGGGAGGGGGTGATAATGTTTTTTTTTTTAAAGAGATATTGAAACTTCGAGGTGTCTGGAAAATTGATAAATGCAGGAAAGGCTTCCTGAGTGCTGCCATGTGCTAGGATCAGTACTGGGATATACAAGTGAGGGGGACAAGCAGTTTTGGCTGGGGAGGAAACTCAGGCATTGTTAACCTGGGTGTCATCTGGTCCTTAAATGCAGCTATCAGATAATGGAAGATCATCACCAGCACAGTGTCTGTGGGTTTGTGTATGCGATGCTGTCGCCAGTGGTCCCTGCCTCTTCAGCCCTTTTCTTTGTAGTTGTCCTCCGTCTCACAAACTCTCTGCCCTTCCCTCCTCTCTGGGTTCCAGGAAAGACAGCGGCTGGAGACTATCCTCAGTCTCTGTGCTGAATACACAAAGCCCGACAGCCGCTTGTCCCCTGGCACCACCGTGGCAGATGTGCAGAAAATCAATAAGGAGCTAGAGAAGCTGCAGCTCTCTGATGAGGACTCGGTGTTTGAAGAAGCCCTGGTGAGCCCCGAGACCAGATACAGGTGCCACCGGAAAGGCTCCCTCCACGATGCGGATTCGGCGGCCTTAGGGAGCCCCAGTCAGAGCAGCGCCGGCTTCCTTTCCCCCAGGAGCTTCAGGAACGACGAACTGCTCAGGGACCTCAGCCGGACCCCACCACCACCGTCCTCTGCCTTCCTGAAAGCCTCCAGCGAGTCGGCTTATCTAAGTATCCTACCAAAGGTAAAGGTGGCAGAGCAGAACCCAGCATTTGAGGTCTAGGGCTATGCATCTGCATTGACCTAGAGACCCGAGGTCTTATGCTCCTCCAAAATATTTTCAGTGAAGCTTCAGTTTGAGAGGTAATGAACCTAGAGGTGAAGCAGATAAGGGTGTTTACTGTAAATAACTAACTTGCACTGTAAGAAATGTAGCAGTACAGAAAGTAGAAAACAGGAAGTTTCTCTTTTCCCAGCCCCTTCACAGTTGCACCTCTGAGAAATAAATACAAAGTGTCTACTGCCTTCCTAATATTTCTGTGCATATATATGCACATATTATAGATGTAGAACCACATATACATATGCATAATGTTCTGTACTTTTTCTTTACTCATTAAATAAATATCTTGAGCATCTTTGCATGTTAGTAAACACAGCTCCACCTCATTCTTTTTAATGGCTGACTAGTGGTATTCTATTGTTTGGAAATACTTTTTAAACTGTTTCTAGATTTCTCCTAAAAAATCTATGTGCATCAAACATTCTAGGATATATATTTTTACCATTGTGCAAATGTTTCTGTAGGATCGCTTACTCAGAGTGGAATTGCTGGGTCAAAGGGTTTATATGTTATTCATTTTAATTAGGACCAATTTTAGTCAGTGTTTCCAAATTATATTCTCAAAGGACACATTTCCAGGTGACACTTTCACTCACAGTTTATGAGAGACTTGTTCTCCATATACTTGCCAAGTCTGTGTATTATTAAAATGTTTCAGTTTGCTAAGGTAATAAGTGTTTTGTTTGTCTTTAATTATGCATAAAAGTTGAGCATCTTCCATATTTGTAGTTATTAATTTGTATTTTGACCCACTTATTCATGTTCACCCATTTTTAGAAATTATCTAATTTTTATTGAGTTCTAAGAGCTGTTTGTGGTATGAAAATTAATCTTTTATCATGAGCGGTCTTCCCTTTGATTTTACTTAAGTGTTTTAGACATATGGGAGTTTAAGATTTATATGTTCTCATTATTATTACTTAGTCTTCTGGCTGTATGTTGATTTCCAGTGCCTTCGAAATTTGAGAATTTCTTAACTGGAGTTCAAGGGAAATCTTGTGGCACTACTTTTTTCATGCAGGTTAAGAAATGCTTTCTTCTGAAATTAAAAAAAAAATCCCCTACCTCTTTTCTAGAAGGGATTGAAGAGCGCTACAATAAAAGATATAAATTTTATTAGAATAAAATTAGAACACCAAAAAAGAGTGAATGGGGGGGGAGCAGATGCCATAACTATAATTTATTTATTTAAGGATACATAGGAATAATTAAGTAACTGACCGGTAGGTTCAACTCTGAGATTCTTGGCAATCATGGCTAAAGAACCAAAAATAAAAGATATATTAGTTAATTTTTTTTAATAAGAGAAGGACACATATTGATTAAGAAAAAGATGTCAATGGTGCTAAATTCTGGAGGTAAGTTACCACACACAGTATTACAAGGTGAGTCTGTGTGTTTTTAATGTGTTTGGCTATTAACAAGGCCGTAATAGGCCTTTCACTGAATGTTCCTGTCTGGAGTTGTCTGCTATTGAGTTCTCTCCATCCTGTCCATCAGGGATCTGGCCTGTTCAATCCCTTCTGTTTTCTAAAGAAGGACTACATTCGCCTTGCTCATTTTCAGTGGAGAGTAGTTCTAAATGGGACATCTGCCTATTGCCAGAAAGCTGTGAGCGTCAGGGGTGGTGGATAAAGTATGACCCATCAAATTTGAAAATTTGACATGTTTTTGTCAGCCATTGGGCTTCCTTTGCTGTCCCTGGCTTCCTTTTCATTTTAAATCTTTTCCCATTTCTTCCTTTGTGGACATCAGCACAATTTTTGTTAAAATGATGAGCTGTGTGCCCTCTGTAAGGACCGTCTTTGGAAAAACAGGTTCCCCCCAATGGAGGACCAGAGGATCATGACAGGAAAGCTGTGGGTGTGAAAAGGAGCAGATTGTGGCGAATGTTTGTAATTGCTCAAATATGCTCTTGTGAAATAGGAGGCCTCTGAAGCTTACAGCAGCCTCCACTGTGGCAAGAGATACAAGACTGCACCCTTTGGGAACAGGCAGTATCAGGGGGTGTCCTCTGGTTACCACGCAACAGTTTAGAGAGCAAGTGAGGGGAGATGGTCTCTGGGGAATGAGGTTTTCATTTATTACTTTTTGGAGACCAACATAGGTTACCTTCAGACAAGAGATAGAAGAATTTTTTTTAAGAAGCCCTGATCATTTGTTTGGGATGCTTTTCCTCTTGGAGCAATCTCCTCACTGAATTATTTACTTAACAAGGACAGTGTTTGTTTTCAGTCGATCTAAGGATCACTTAATGGAGAAGAGAGGAATGTGAAAAGCACTCTAAACTGACTTAATGAGACAAAGCTTTTCATGATATTTAGGAAACCTGAGATTTACCACTCCTTGCTTTACATAACACTTAAAGATGCCCATGAGCTTGGAAATACTCTCATCTGAATTGGTTTTTCTGAACCTGTCTACCACCATCTGAGGTGAAAAGCTGAGAGCAGCTCATTCTTGCTTTTTTTTTTCTTGCAGTTTTACTGAGATATCATTGGCATTACAGCACTGTGTCATTTAAAGTGTACAGCACAATGCTGTGACTTACAAATACTGTGAGATGAGTACCGCAGTAAGTTTGTCTAACATCCATCACCTCATTCGAGGTGGAAGGAGGATAACAACAGAGAGAGAGAGGAAAGAGAGGAGAGGGGAGGAAAGAAGGGAAGGGAAGGGAAGGGAGGAAGAAAGAAAAGGAGAAAAGGAAGGGAGGGAGGGAAGAAAAGAAAGGAAGAAAAAAGAGAGGGAAAAAGCAAGAGAGAAAAAGAGACAGAGTGAGAGAGAAAAGAAAAGAAAAAAGTGTTACTTCCCTGTGATGAGAAATCTCCCTCTTCTCCATCCACAGCAGAAGCCCTCACATTTGCAGCCTCCTCTGATCGCAAGGGATTTCCAAGAGATCCAGGGGGGAAAAAGTCAGAGGCAAAGTGTACTGTTCCTTATCCCTGCCCTTTCTTAATGTGGATCAAGTCACCTCAAAGATGACATATTTGGGCATACAGTTAACATGAGTAATGGGCTAATTCAAACATCACTCTCACTGGAATCTTATTCGCTACTATAAAAAAAGTCCTAGATAGATTAAAATTCCAGCTTTTTCTGTCACCATAAAACTAAAGCTATGCAGCAGACTCAGAGACTCCAAGAAGGAACTAGTGCTTACCAAGGGGGAGGGGTGTGGGAGGGCAGGTGGGGAGGGTGGGAGAAGGGGATTCAGGGGTATGTTGTTTAGTGCACATGGTGTGAGGGATCACGGGGAAAACCGTGTAGCACAGAGAAGGCAAATAGTGAATCTGTGGCATCTTACTACACTGATGGACAGTGACTGCATTGGGGTATGGGTGGGGACTTGATAATATGGGTAAATGTAGTGACCACATTGTTTTTTCATGTGAAACCTTCATAAGAGTGTATATCAATAATACCTTAACAAAAAATAATAATAATTAAAAAAAACTAAAGCTATGTAGTGGCTACCCACTCTTAGCTCTCTGTTGTTTTCTGAATTTGGATATAAATGAAATTACAATACTCCCATGCCATTCTATTACAAACTATTCAGAGTTTTAAAATGCCTTTTGAGGATTTTGCTTTTTGTAAATAACAAAGATACAATCATTCCTAGACAGCATTTATTGCCATAAACAGCCTCTCAGATTGTCTATGAGTAAATATCCTATTGACATAAATTTTCTAGAAACTTTGTTATAAGTGCCATGATTACCTGTCTTCACCCTTTACTTGCTTATAAAGTTTATAATTTTGTAGATTGTTCAGTTTTTGTTTTCCAATAATGCTTTAATTCCACTCATGAGAGAGATTTTTAAGCCATGTTGGAAGTTGAAACCTAATATGAAATGTTGACCCAACAGGATACTAGCCTTCTTGAGTCTTTCCTGCCAGGATTATTAGTGTTTTGGAATGCCATTCACTGGTTAAAGCATTCCTAGTGCCCTAAAACAGGCACCAAAGTATTAGAACAATGAGACTCATTGTCTGTGATTAAAAGGTCAGCAATTGTTTTATTAGTCGATAACATATACTGGTTTAAGATGACAATTAAAAAGGTTAAAGGTCAAAACTTGGGAGGCCTACATACTTCTGACCTAATCATCCTGAGACACTTGTGATTTCTCATTTAATCTCCTTTTGGAGCAGCAAAGTAGGATAAAGAATAAAGAATATGGGGTTAAAGATGGCGGCGTGAGAGGTGAGACACAGGCTTCCTCCTAATATACGAAAATATAATTAATACAACTAATCCTGAAAGAGCAACAGGAAAGAGGACTGCGCCAGACTGCATACACCTGGAGAAAAGAGCAGACCTCACAGAACAGGGTAACCTACTAAAGCTGTGGCCCGGCGGGACCCAAGCCCTTACCCCACCCCAGCTCACCAGGGGGAGAAAGAGAAACAGAGCAGGGAGGGACCGGAGGCCTGGGACTGCTGAATAACTAACTCCGGAGATCTGCTCTGGGAGCACAAACCTACAATTCATGGTGCTTGCATGATACTCTCGTGATTACAGGGTTGGAAAGCTAAGACAGGCAGAATTCCTGGAGAAACTGAGATTCCAGCCGCTTGTGGAAGCAGGGATCCATATCCAGCTACTCTGGGACAAAATAAAGGCAGGCTGTCTGAGAGACTCCCTAACAAAGAAGCCCTTAGCAAGAGGGCTGCTAAAGGGGCAAGGATTGCACAGAGCTTACTACTCAGGAGAGAGGACAGGCAGACAAAATTGTCCAGGTGCACTCTGCTCAGCAGGTTGGGAGCTTTGCCATATAGACTCTCATATTTAAGGAGCAAAAAGTAATCTTCCTCCTTAGACAATCTTCAGGTGCTCCAGTTCCCTGGCTGGCTACACAGCTCCAGGGACCCACTCCGTAATACGCAGCCTACTGCGCCTTTCTCCCAGCCAGCCCCACCTGGATCGCAAACGGGCAAATCCTACCCTGGCATTAGGCCAGCCAGAGGGAAGCCCCATCTACAGCAACTACAAATGAAAAGCATAGAGGCTTATACCTGTGTGCTCAGCCCACTGGTTCAGGCAGTGGAGACAGGGTAGCAGGAAACAGCTCTTTCCTCCCTCCAGGCACCAATACCACTCCCCTGTGACCCCAACATTGCCTCAGGGGCTGAGCAGCTCCAGGGAGTAGAGCTGCTGGGCACTAGAGGGCACCATATACAAATATGAAATGCCAAAGGAATCTGATTCAGAGGAAAATTATTACCACCACTCCTGAGAAAGATTTAAATAACATCGACCTCATGAATCTTCCTGAAAGGGAATTCAAAATAAAAATCATTAACATGCTCATAGAAGTATGGGAAGATATTCAAGAACTCAGGAATGAATTCTGGTCAGAGATCCAATCGTTGAAGAGCACAATGGACGGTATTAAAAGCAGATTGGATATGGTGGAGGAGATGATAAATGAAATAGAAATTAGAGAAGAGGAATACAAAGAAGCTGAGGCACAGAGAGAAAAAAAGGATGGAAGAATATTGAGAGAACTGTGTGACCAATCCAAACGGAACACTATTCGCATTATAGGGGTACCAGAAGAAGAAGAGAGAGGAAAAAGTCTTTGAGGAGATAATTGCTGAAGACTTCCCCAATCTGGGGAAGGAGATAGTCTATCAGACCATGGAGATACACAGATCTCCCAACACAAAGGACCCAAGGAAGACAACACCAAGACATACAGTAATTAAAATGGCAAAGATCAAGGATAAGGACAGACTATTAAAAGCAGCCAGAGAGAGAAATATCACATACAAAGGAAAGCCCATCAGGCTATCATCAGACTTCTCAGCAGAAACCTTACAGGCCAGAATGGAGTGGCATGATGTATTTAATAAAATGAAGCAGAAGGGCCTTGAACCAAAAATACTTTATCCAGCAAGATTATCATTTAAATTTGAAGGAGGGATTAAACAATTCCCAGATAAGCAAAAGCTGAGAGAATTTACCTCCCACAAACCATCTCTACAGTGTATTTTGGAGGGATTGCTATAGATGGAAGTGTTCCTAAGGTTTAATAGCTGTCAGCAGGGGTAATAAAACCACAGTAAAGAAAGTAGAACAGCTAATTACTAAGCAAATGCAAAAATTAAAGTATCTCCTAAGTTAATCAATGGATTGACAAAGAGTACAAAATATGATACCTAATATATAAAGAATAGAGGAGGAAGAAAAAGGAGGAAGAAAAAAAAGAACCTTTAGATAGTGTTTGTAATAGCATATTAAATGAGTTAAGTTAGACTCTTGGATAGTAAGGAAGTTAATCTTGAACCTTTGGTAACCACGAATCTAAAGCCTGCAATGCCAATAAGTACATACCTGTCAATAATCACCCTAAATGTAAATGGACTGAATGCACCAATCAAAAGATACAGAGTCACTGAATGGATAAAAAAACAAGACCCATCTATGTGCTGCCTACAAGAGACTCACTTTAAACCCACAGACATATACAGACCAAAAGTGAAGGGATGGAAAAAGATATTTCATGCAACTAATAGGGAGAGAAAAGCAGGAGTTGCAGTACTTGTATCAGACAAAATAGACTTCAAAACAAAGAAAGTCACAAGAGACAAAGAAGGACATTACATAATGATAAAAGTGTCAGTCCAACAAGATACAACCACTATAAATATCTATGCGCCCAACAGAGGAGCACCTACACATGTGAAACAAATACTAACAGAATT
This sequence comes from Smutsia gigantea, assembly GCA_032199065.1. Classification (NCBI taxonomy): domain Eukaryota; kingdom Metazoa; phylum Chordata; class Mammalia; order Pholidota; family Manidae; genus Smutsia; species Smutsia gigantea. The sequence continues at coordinate 341,230 of JAVSCE010022339.1, read as the reverse complement.
AAAAGGAGAAATAGAATGCAATGCATTTATTCTAGGAGACTTCAACAATCCACTCACTCTGAAGGACAGATCAACCAGACAGAAAATAAGTAAGGAGACAGAGGCACTGAACAACACACTAGAACATATGGAACTAACAGACATCTACAGAACTCTACACCCAAAAGCAGGAGAATACACATTCTTCTCAAGTGCACATGGAACATTTTCAAGAATAGATCATATACTAGGCCACTAAAAGAGCCTTAGTAAATTCAAAAATATTGAAATTGTACCAACCAGTTTCTCAGACCACAAAAGTATGAAACTAGAAATAAATTATGCAAAGAAAATGAAAAATCCCACAAACACATGGACGCTTCACAACATTCTCCTAAATAACCAATGGATCAATGACCAAATAAAAACAGAAATCCATCAATATATGGAGAAAAATGACAACAATAATTCAACACCACAAAATCTGTGGGACAGAGCGAAGGCCATGCTAAGAGGAAAGTATATTGCTAAACAGGCCTACCTCAGGAAGGAAGAACATTCCCATATGAGCAGTCTAAACTCACAATTAACGAAACTAGAAAAAGAAGAACAAATGAGGCCCAAAGTCAGTAGAAGGAGGGACATAATAAAGATTAGAGTAGAAATAAATAAAATCAAGAAGAATGAAACAATAGAAAGAATCAATGAAAGCAGAGGCCCTAGCCACAGCAATCAGACAACACAAAGAAATAAAAGGGATCCAGATTGGCAAGGAAGAAGTTAAACTGTCCCTGTTTGCAGATGACATGATATTGTACATAAAAAACCCAAAGAATCCACTCCAAAACTACTAGATCTAATATCTGAATTCAGCAAAGTTGCAGGATACAAAATTAATACGCAGAAATCTGAGGCATTCCTATACACTAACAATGAACTAGCACAGAGAGAAATCAGGAAAACAATTCCATTCACAGTTGCATCAAAAAGAATAAAATACCTAGGAATAAACCTGAGCAAAGAAGTGAATGACCTATTCTCTGAAAACTACAAAACACTCATGAGAGAAATTAAAGAAGATACCAATAAATGGGAACACATCCCGTGCTCATGGATAGGAAGAATTAATATTGTCAAAATGGCCATCCTGCCTAAAGCAATCTACAGATTCAATGCAATTCCTATCAAAATACCAACAGCATTCTTCAATGAACTAGAGAAAATTGTTCTAAAATTCATGTGGAACCACAAAAGACCCCGAATAGCCAAAGCAGTCCTGAGAAGGAAGACTAAAACTGGGGGCTTATGCTCCCCAACTTCAAGCTCTACTACAAAGCCACAGTACTCAAGACAATTTGGTACTGGCACAAGAACGGACCCATAGACTAATGGAACAGACCAGAGAGCCCTGATATAAATACAACCATATATGGTCAATTAATGTGTGATAAAGAGCCATGGACATACAATGGGGAAATGAGAGCCTCTTCAACAGCTGGTGTTGGCAAAACTGGACAGCTATGTGCAAGAGAATGAAACTGAATTACTGTTTAACCCCACACACAAAAGTAAACTCAAAATGGATCAAAGACCTGAATGTAAGTCATGAAACCATAAAACTCTTAAAAGACAACAGAGACAAAAATCTCCTGAATATAAGCATGAGCAACTTCTTCCTGAATGCATCTCCTCGAGCAAGGGAAACAAAAGCAAAAATGAACACATGGGATTACATCAAACTAAAAAGTTTCTGTACAGCAAAGGACACCATCAACAGAACAAAAAGGCATCCTACAGTATGGGAGAATATATTTGTAAATGACATATCCGAGAAGGGTTAACATCCAAAATATATAAAGAACTTAAACACCTGAACTCACAAAAAGCAAATAACCCTATTAAAAAATGGGCAGAAGATATGAAGAGACAATTCTCCAAAGAAAAAATTCAGACGGCCAACAGACACATGAAAAGATGCTCCACATCACTAATCATCAGGGAAATGCAAATTAAAACCACAATGAGATATCACCTTACACCAGTAAGGATGGCCAGCATCCAAAAGACTAAGAATAACAAATGCTGGTGAGGATGCGAAAAATGGGGATACCTCCTACACTGCTGGTGGGAATGTAAGCTAGTTCAACCATTGTGGAAAGCAATATGGAGGTTCCTCCAAAAACTAAAAAAACTAAAAATAGAAATACATTTGACCCAGGAATCCCACTCCTTGAAATTTACCCAAGGAGTACAACTTTTCACATTCAGAAAGACATATACACTCCTATGTTTATCACAGCACTTTTTACAATAGCCAAGATATGGAGGCAACCTAAGTGCCCATCAGTAGATGACTGGATAAAGAAGATGTGGTATATATACACAATGGAATACTATTCAGCCATAAGAAAGAAAGAAATCCTACCATTTGCAACAACATGGATGGAGCTGGAGGATATTATGCTCAGTGAGATAAGCCAGGCAGAAAAAGACAAGTACCAAATGATTTCCCTCATTTGTGGAGTATAACAACGAAGCAAAACTGAAGGAACAAAATAGCAGCAGACTCAGAGACTCCAAGAAGGAACTAGTGGTTAATAAAGGGGAGGGGTGTGGGAGGGCGGGTGGGGAGGGTGGGAGAAGGGTATTGAGGGGTATTATGTTTAGTACACATGGTGTGGGGGATCACGAGGAAAACAGTGTAGCACAGAGAAGGCAAATAGTGAATCTGGCATCTTACTACACCCAAGAACAGCTGCGCTGAGGTATGGTTGGGGACTTGATAATATGGGTAAATGTAGTAACCACATTGTTTTTTCATGTGAAACCTTCATAAGAGTGTATATCAATAATACCTTAATAAAAAGTAAAAAATAAAAAGGAATAAAGAATAAAAAACACATGACGCCTATCTTAAAGTTATTTTTAGGATCATTACGTAAGTTTAATGAACTTGGTGAGGTACAGTAAATTTTAATGGTTTATTTAATTTGAGTATTCTTTTCAATGATTAAAAAATAATAATTTACTTATCTGGGTGTCTGTTTTCAATTTATGATCACAAAATTGTATAATCATTTACTTACTAGTGCAAAAACTTGCTTCTTTTTCAAAGAGAGATAAAAATATAAATATATAGTATATGATACTGGATCCCTTTAGTTACAGGAAGATTGGTCTCTACTCAGTGATATCCAAGTTAACTAGTCTGATTCTGAAAGAAGAGGCTATTTTCAGTTCATTATACTCTCTTCTTAAAATAATAGGCAGTCATGTTCTGGCTGTGTATATGATCCAAAACATTCCTTTCTTCCCTGAGCATTTGTCGTATCTCTGTGCAGAGGTGTAAGTATGGCCCCCCTCACTTAATTTTTTGCTTGAGTTTTTCATTCTTTGCCAAAGAACTCAGTTTTTCCATGAAATAATTTTACGAATGATGGCCAGTGTCCTATTTCATGTCACAAAAGCCCACTGGCCAAATTAGTGTCTTAAACATTATCTAGGGAAAAGGTCCTATAGGATAAAGACACTAAGTAATGTGCTAGCACGAAAAGTGAAACATGCATTAACATTTAAGTGTGTAGTTTTAAGTCACTTTGGGTATCCCAAAGCCTGTATAATCCTGGTTATTAACTTGGTGGAAACTTTTGCTGAGATGGGGCCCCTTGTAATGTGCCCTTGCTTTTCCAGCTTGTGTTGGAGAGGAAATAAATAAGCATGAATACTCATTTGCAGATGACCCTAACAGTTGGGACCCAACAATATGACTAGAGATTCAAGAGACTGTTGTAGGAGATGTACTCACTTGGAGAAGGGAGAAAATACAGGGTTGGTAATGGAGGAAGCAGCACGCCCAAAAGGTGACTGAGCAACGTGTGAAAAGTCTTATCTAGATTCTAGTTCCTGCTGTGATGAACTTTCTCTATAACCTTAGAGAAGTCACTGCAGTCTCTATGGACCACAACTTCCTCATCTGTACAATCTCTTCATTATTTCGGCTTTAAAAATATATGAATTTATAAATTTAAGTTGGTATGTATGAGCTAACCTACAGTCCTAACTGCTGAGAATCTGTGGGAAAATGCAGAGTTCCAATCACAAGGATTTTAGAATCCAAATAGGCATGGAGCCTGTGAAACACAAGGTTTGCAACTGGTTTATAAATTGGAAAATTCTGGAACTGGAGTATGAACAGCCCTTTGCTGTGTTGATTAATTGCAGACCCCAGAGGGTGTAAGTGAAGAACAAAGGATTCAAGAATTGGCTGCAATGGAAGAGACCCGGATAGCAATTCTAAACAACCTTGAGGAACTTGAACAAAAAATCAAAGATATAAATGACCAGATGGATGAATCTTCCCGAGAGGTATAAACCAGAAGTTCATTTTTAACCCTGTCCTATTTTTCTTTCTTTCCTTTAGCTTAAAAATACTGCTGCTTATAGGCCTTGGAAGCAGAATACATAGAAATCAACATGAGCAAACATTTGTTCAGTGGGTACATGTGTGATAAAAATGCATTTTTTTAAACATTTTTTCCTTGTTTTTTTTACATCAGATGAGATAAACATATGAAGCCATTTTTAATGTACCTTATGTATAAACAACTTTGTTTTAACTAGTATATGCTCTGTGGGTTAATAAGGCCTCTCAGCTGAAATACCATGTACTTAGGTGTCCAGGTTCAAATCCAACAAACATTTTCTAAGCATGCCTCTGAGTTGGACATCATGCTGGTACTACAGGAGGGTTTATGCATCAATCAAACGTAGACCTAGCTTTCCAAGGTTTGCAAATCAGAGATGATATGGACACATATTCTAGGAAGGGACAATTTTTATATTACCTTCGTGGAATAAGAAGTAGCCAGTAATTCTTCCTAGGAGGGATCCATGTGTTGATACTCACAGATCATATAGATAGCCTCCTAAGTGGACGGGGACTGATGACCTGTCATCTTACTCACAGGCCATGAAAGTCCCTCCTGCAGGCATTGCCAGGAATGCAGGGCTTACAAGCTGGACTGAGTGTAATTTTCATTCCCCATGCTCCAGAGACAAAGACGCGGCTGTTGCCAAGGTGGTTCATGCTTGAGCCTGAATATAAGCAAATAGGCAAAATCTCTTTGAGAAGTAAGCAGACAATTGGTTATAATAGAAAAACTAAATAAAATAGTTTTCTTAGTAAATATATTCTGGCCTCTCCAGCTTTCTTATATGGGATTCCTGAGTCTCACAGCCTCTCTAGAATGTTCTCTAGGCCCCCAATCTGGCTGATACAGTAGTACTTGTTGAAATCTGTAGGTGTTAAAAATGTACCTCTGAGTGAGCAGCTGCAAGTCTCCCTGAAGGTGAAACGCCTCTGAGCTTTGTTTTGTGTCTTAGTTGGATATGGAATGTGCTCTTCTGGATGGAGAACAGAAATCTGAGACAACTGAACTTATGAAGGAGAAGGAGATTTTGGATCATCTAAACCGGAAAATAGCAGAACTGGAAAAGAACATTGTTGGTGAAAAGACCAAGGTAAAATAAAATCATACTTGAATGCAGTTTTTTATGGGCCAAATGGTGGCCCCATTTGATTGAAGTTAGATGTTGCATGAATTACCATGGCTTTGGATTTGTGTGTCATGTCCCTGGAGCCAGTGGCATTAGAGAAAAGTCTTCAGATGGGGTAAGCTGTGCCAGACTAAGAACTGTAAGCAGCACTGGTGCTGAGAAAATAGAGCCTGTGTCACCTTCATGTCGACATTCACAGCAGGTTAGCCTACTTGAGATGAGGGAATTGCTCTGTTCCACCCAGCCTTTCTGCTTTTCTGATTCCATGTGTTTTTTAAAGAATGATTTTGGTATACTCAGCTTCTTTATCGGGTGCCCTCTAGGTATGGATGGCTTAGGCATTTTCAAATATAGTCACTGCATTTCTTTCCGTTTTTCTGTTTATTTAAAAAGATGAATGGGAACCGTTCATCTCATCTCTCCTACTGTGCTGTTGTCTTAAGTCAAGTGCGCTGCTCTTTGAACCACGCATTGCGGGCTTCAGGGGCTCCCCACTCACTGCCAAGTGCAAACTGTCTGTAAGACTCAGCTGACCCATGTCTTGGAAAAGGACTTATTTAAACATTTCAGGCCGTAACCCAAATGTCAGCTGATAGCTAATAAGGAACGTATGAGAAATTATTTGCAGTCTTTAGAATTCAGGGTGGCAATTGGGTTTTTTTGTCTGGTTATTTGTTTATTTTCTCTAGGAGATAGTTGGCTTACTCTTCTTGCACATTCTAAGTTAGTTACAGCAGAACTAAAGCTAAAATAGAAAACAAAAAATTCTAGTTTGGGAAAGAAAAAAATGCGAGGTTAAACACATGCTTCCTTGCTCACCATAGTCTCCACTGAGATGAGAAAGGGAAACATTTTCAGTTTGAGGAAGTTCTTGCGGTACTGTGTGGAAAACATTTCTACTGAATGTGGCTCCCTTTTTAGGCCCTTCTTTGCTTGAGACCTATAAATAGGACATTTGATCTTGGTGCCAGAAAATGAGCTCAAAATGATATTGTCAGAAAAGTCAGACTAAAAGCTACACATGAATTTCTTGGTTGCCTACTTGTCACAATTAAACTGCACAGCTTTTTCCTATTAAATTTTATATATGTTCTTGAGAATCCATTTCAGTAGTAGATCTATTTTTCCTTAAAAGCTCAAAGCCAAATCAAAGGGTTGATTGTCTAGTTTTGCAGTGCAAGAGGATTATGGTTTTCAAAGATTCTGCACTGACGCAGAGCTCATACTTTTGGTGGAAGCAGCAGATGTCTGTGTTTTGGTACTTCTTGGTATTTTACTATTTATGTCATCCTGGAAAACGGGTGGGACAGAGAAATGGGGTGTCATGTTATCTGCAGATCTTTCTGCTGTCCTCATCCAGGTAGTTATTTATCTTTGGGCAGCCCACAGACGGCATGGCCTACAAATTCAATTTGTCTGTCTGTCGTTAGCATGAGATTCCACACAAACGTGAAGCAAGTTGAGTCGGTGCCAAATCTCACTTTCCAGGGAAAGTGGTGTTATGTTCTCTGACCAAGAGTAGAAGGGGACCTCCAGGGGCATGGGAAGATGCAAGCAAGGAGGCCATCTCCATCCTTCCTATTATTTAGGTGGCTTGATGAAGACTCTGCATAGGAGAGTCTTGATATAGGATCCACTCATGCAGCTGTTAGGGGATTAGTTGGTTTTGGGAGGTGGGATTATGGCCTGTCATCACATAGTGTGAAACATGGCAGAAACCGGCTTTGGGTGAGGGGTTCCAGTGGAGGATGAGGGAAGGGGAAGCAGACCCAGCTAGATGATGCCACTGCATAGTCTTGACCACCAGCCTCAGAGACCGAGAGCTGCTTAGCAGCATTACTGTTTCTCAAGCAGACTTACCCTACCACTTACGAGACACTGTTTCATGCCTTCACTTTGTCTAAACCTCTGGCCATTTTATTCCCACTGGCTCTGAGATCATCTCACCACCTAATTCACTGATAAATTAAAAGCAGCTCACCTCTGCCCAGCTGAGGAAGGCCATGTCCCCCCTCCAAGCCCAGTGCCTTTGGGTGTGTTTTGGGTGTCACTGCATCCCCGTGCCCCAGGCCTTCAGTCCTTCTACACCCCACACCCCCGGCCCCCCACCTCGGCCTTTGCCAGACCTTTACTGTCAACATACCAACATTATTTTTTAAATGTATTATTATTGAAAAATAAACTTCCTTCTAGCTACTATCTTATCTTGCTTCTCTTCATCATAACCAAACTTTTTAAACAGTTCTTACTACACTGTGTATCCTCTTCCTCAGAGCCCAGGTAACCAATTCCCCCACTCCCATTGGCTTAGGCTCCACTGCTCTGTCAGGTCTGCTTCTGCTGTGACTACTAGAGACCCAGGGGCTGCCCACCCCACAGTCTTCCTGTGGTCAGAGCGCTGAGCAGCCTTCGAAGGCTGGACTCTCTTTCTCTTGGCACTTCTGCCCTCCCCACCCTGCCCCTCGTCCTCCAGTACCTTCTCCTCTGGCTCACCTTCTCCTTCACTTACTCATGTCTCTGGCTTGTCCACCTGAGTTCCCTTCTCTTTTTCCTCTGCCTCTGCACACCAGTTGATAGAGCGCCTCTGACCTGAACTTCCTTCTCTTGCATCCTCACTTCTTTTATTTAGCCATGACTTCCAATAACCTATATATGCCCGTGACTACAGGCCTTTTCTGAACATCCTACTCATGTCCCCTAGCCCACCTGATGTCTCCACTCTGTATTTCATGGGCATTGCCAACTGAACACTGGATCACTGAGCTCTTGGTCTTACCTTCCATGCAGTGGCCCCCACCTCCAATCCTGGTTTTCCTCCCCTTTTCCTAACCCAAGAAATGGCATCTCTGTCCACCTGTACATCCAAACAGAAACCTAGAAGTAGATCTTGACAAATCTTTCTCCAGCCAATTGATTATAAAAATATTTCTCAATTACTTCAACTTCTCTGCATCTCCACTGATAGCATTCTTTTCTCAGTCATCAGAATCTCTTTAATTCCATTTCCATTTGCTTCTGGTCCAGTCTCTTCATAGAAACCAGAGCAGTTTTAAAAAATATATAAACTAGATGAGATCACTCTGGTTTGTGTTTTGCTGTATTTTATATAAATCTACACTCCTGACCTGTCACATGCCTTTCTGCAACCACTCCCTTTCCTCAACACCATTCTTGTTTGTAGTGGCCTTCTTAATATTTGTTTAAAGATTCATCCTCTCCGACTCCCACCAATGTCCCTTGCAGGTCCATTTCCCTGCCTGGAATGCCCTTCCCCATATTCCACGTCTCATTGGGCCTGTCTGTCTTTCACGGTTTAGATTCGGTGTTAGTTTTTCAGAAAAGCCCTTCCAGACCTGTCCAGTTCAGATTATGGTCTCCTTGTTGTTCTCTTAGTCCTTTTACAATCACACTGTATAACTTAACATTTTTTTTGGACTTTATAAGTACTTATTTCCCTCTCTGGCCTATGAAATAAAGGAAGGCACTGTTATCTGCTGTTTACCCAGCTCATAGTAGATGTCAAAATACCACCTAGTGTGCTCTGGGAATATTGTCTTTGGATCTTCTGCTAACAGCCAGCCAGTCCGGACTGGGCCTTAACAGAAACACTGAGCCGAACACCTGCCTAAGAGCTACGTGCTGCCAAGTTTCGGGACATCTGGGATGGTGTACCCAAGAGCACATGCCAGTGGGCTTGTAATCCCGCTGCCAGTCAGCCAGAGGGTAAGACAGAAGGAGGAAGTGGCCTTTGCCCTTCTAGATCTCGTTTCCTTTTCCATACACCTGTTGCTGCTGTCAGATAGGAACTGTGGAATGAGAAAACCAAAACCCCAAAAGATATCCCTGTTGGGCAAGCTCAGATTCAGATGTCGATAGCACATCCTGTAAGCCTGGCCCTAGTTTTTTGGAGGCAAGGCCTCGAGCCATAGGAAGAAGGTGTAATAACAGCTCAGAGTTCAAATCCTGGTGATGTTGGTTCCTTGGCTCTTGAGACAAGTCTTTATTATTTTTTCTCTGCTAATTTGGGTATTATCATTCTATTTTACATATTTTGTATAAATTAATATGAAGGTATCCCTCACTTTTTGACAGTTTGCATTATGCCACTTTGCTTTTTGCTGACCAAGAGAAATCTGAAGAAGATTTTTGCTTTTATGATAAAAGGCCAAAAGCAAAAGCAGTGTTCAGTGTTAGCTTTACCTTGAGCCATCATGGGAGCAGCCAGTGGGCCCCCCCGCTCCCTCCCGGGACCACACTCAGCCTCTCAGCATCAAGCCGCCAGAGCTTTGCACAGTGTCTGAGAGCATCTGTGCTTTATCTTGATTTATTTTGTGTTGTGCATCTGTTAGCAAGAGGTGTCCTAAGGTATCAGCAAAGCCTAAGAGGTGATTTTTGGGGTCTGGGAATGCTAAAAAAATTTTCCATATAAACGAATGGTAATTGCTTTTTCTCTTTATTCCATTTCAGCTTATGAAAGGTTTCATGTGAAAGCTCTACATTTGGATAATGGGGGAAACGTATATGTTATAGATGATTACTATTTATTATATGTTACCATATACAATATAAACTACAAATGTATATACAACATAAAATATAGGCAATGTATTCAATTATATATTTATTGAACGTTTCTGCAGTGGCTGCCTGGGCTTACCTTTCACTGCCCTTGTGGGTACCACTGTCGAGAACATCGGTGAGCCAGTTTCCATGTGGCCCTAGGGTCAATGCCACCTGCCTATGGTATTCTCAGACTGTAGCCATGTGCCACACAGTGTCTGTGAACACTGCGTAAAGCCTAAACAAATACAATGATCTGACTCAAACATAATCCCAGAGGGGATGTTTATTTGATGAGGCAAATAAACAAATGATGAAGCAAAGAGGCCATAATGCTTTCCCGGAGCCAATGAAAGGAGAGAGGGTTGTTAACCTCTGCTCTAGTAAACTGTAATTCAATGGGATTGGTGACTGAGAGTGGCAAAGCTACTGAAACATGAAGCTCGGTTTGGACAAAGGCCTGGTTGTGGAACTGGCTTTCCTTCCTTCCACTCCCCCACTCGAAGGCAAAACCCAGTTTGGGGCAACTGCCGAGAACATACAGACATGTGCATTTGTTTATTAGGTTTTCTTTCTGTCTCTATTTCTGACTGCGTTAAGAATCCAAAACTAAAAACAGTTCTGCAGTTTCCTCTATTTTTGGACTGTCTGTGTCTCATCTCTGCTTTTTAATGTACACAACTCAAAAGTCAGCTGTGCTGAAATTAAGCAAAATGGTTCAGGAAAGGTTCCATTTCCATAGCCTTGTTGAAGAGTCTTCCCATTACCCAGATGGTGATCATAAAGCCCAACCATTCTTTTGTTTAAAGAATTCTCCTCACACAGATAGGTTATGGCCTGCATCCTTTTATAGCGAACCATGCTTATGGGTGTGAACTGAAGCTTAAATCAGTCTGTGCTGCACAACATGTTCCTGAGAGAAATCTTAAATTATTTGACTAACTTTTCTACAATGAGCATATATCGTATCTTAAATGGTTACATTTTATTCCCCATTATTATCTTGCCCAAATACCCATTACTTCCTCCCCATCTTTCCTACAGAGCCAGGGGAAGGCAGAGAGCCTGACCCAGAATTCCTCAGCAGAGTGCTAATGCGTCCTGAGTGCAGAGCATTTGCCAAGTCACAGCCAGTGTTCAGAAGAGACCCGGCCCTCCCCGTGCCTCTGTCTTACATTTCAAAGTTAGCTCCTTGGTCAGAGGAAGTGGAAATACGTTGTGGGATTTGGGGATTAAATCAACAGGATTCCAGATTAGGGTTATTTTTTCGGGTGGTTGTTTGATTATGTGAATCCTTAGTGTTCTTATTTTCCAGCGTTTTCTACACTAAACATCCATCAATTGTGTAATTGAAATGTCAAAGCTAAAGGGAAAAAAATTCTAAGAAAAATACAAGGATGTGCCTCTTCAGAGGTGGGCTGAGAATGAGTTCTCGATAATCACCATTTGTTGACACAGGTCCATAATCTTTCCTCTGCAATTCAAAAAGCTGGCAAGTTTTATGGGGGAGAAAATACCACTTTGTGACATCAGCACTAAGCTTAATTGGTTGCAAAACCTGACTGACTGATTCTGTTCACACTTGGTATGAATATTCTTAAGTAGCTCCAGAAGTAGTAACTTCCTTGATTATAGGACATTACCCCAGACATCACTGGAAATGACATATAATATATGCTATGTGTACTATGTGACCTCTATAAAATTCAGAATATCCTGAAATCTGGAACACATTGTCCTTAAGAATTTGAAATAAGTGATTTGGGGCCTAAAACAATTCCCTAATCAATGAATCTGTTAGGATGCCTACCTCCTAGCAAACCACCACAAGGTTTAGGGACTGAAAGAAAAGGGTTTCTCGGTATGTGCAGAAGATTTTGGATAGACAGACCTTAAAAATAATGGTTTAGGGACTATGAATTTTAACACATCAATGCATTAATTCCAAACCTGCCCCGGTGTTTCATGAAACATGGCCCAGAAACATAGTGTATTCTGGGTTCTGTGCTGAATGAACAGTTTGGAAATTCCAGTGATGGGTTTTAGTGTTTAAGAAAATCTTTATCAAACTAATAGGGCTGCCAGATTTATTAAAATAAAAATATATAGGATGCTTAGTTAAACTTGAATTTCAGATAAACAGCAAAAGATTTTCGATATAATTATGTCCTGCATATTATTTGATACATATTTACATTAAAGATCATTGATCATCAGAACTTCAAGTAACTGGGTGTCCTTTATTTTATCGGGCAGCCCTATAAACTAATAAATAAACCTCTTTTCAGAGCAACCTTGAACCATCTGCTTATCAAGTAGTACTTAGATATGGTAAGATGATTTTTTCATTGGTATTCAGGAATTTTCTGTGTGGTACTGGAATTCAACTAAAGCCAGCAAGTTACATTTCAGTTCCTTCCTTCAAGAACAAACTTAAAAGAGAAAACTTACGTTACTGTTTTCTAACCACAGATCTAGCAAAATAAGTGGTCCTGACAAGACTTGGGTTATTAAATTCATTCAAGATTATTGGCAACTCTGTGTACAAGTTCAAATTATTTAGGGTACATTTATAACCATTTGCATGATTAAAAAAGAGTCATTTTGCATCTGAACTTAAAATGCATCATTCCTCTCCAAATACATATTGGATACTGGAATCTCACAGTTTGCTTTTCATGTGGTTTACTTGAGGCATTATGTGAATGTAAAAATTTTACAATTGGGATGTTACTTGTAAGAGAGGCCTTTTGTACTATGAAGTGAAGGTGCTTAGGCCAAATGTTTTAAGAACAATTTTTGGGAGATCCTGTATGAAAGTCCTGTGTCTTCTTCAGAAAAGTCCAATTGTAGTTAACGGCCTTTGCCTCTCACATCATCCTGGGTGGCTCAATCAGTGAGTTTCAAACCTGGGTGTATGTTAGAAAACCTCAAGAGATTTTTAAAATTCTCTTTCCCTAGCCTTATGCCTCTGGATTTCTGACTAAGTGGAAGACTGGGAATTAGTATATGTACAAGCTCACGCAGGTTATTCTAATGTACAGGCAGGGATAAGAACCCAAGAGCTAAACAGACTGTGTCAATACAAGAAGAACACAAATAGAAGCGGCCACATTCAGTTCTCAGTTTTATAAATGCCCCCTTGTGCCTCTGCATTTTTCTAAGGTAATTCTAATTCTTTGCAATCTCATTTTTTCAACAGTTAAATTTGCTAAATTTATAAAAATGCATTTTAATTCATTTATTTACTGAATTATGAATCCTTAAATAAAAGTTATACTCTCTCCCAATTTGGTATTTAGAAAATATTGCTGTGCCAGTAGTTCTTAAAATAAATGAGTTTACCAGTTTAAATCTGGGGGAAGGGAATAACACCTAGTTTTAATATCTTACATGGCGGAGCAAGGTTCCCTGAATCCCTGAGCCCTGGAATGCCATTGAATCTGTCCATCTGTTGATCTTTAGAAGGTGATACTTTCAGGTCTAATAAACTGGTTGCAACCTGGAGCTAATTTTCCTTTGGAAACTTCCTGGGCAATAAATAGAAGAGAGGAATATTAATTTCTTTCTGGCTCGGAGTTGGTGAGCTTCTGGCTTGTGCAGGAGGGATAGCGCCTCTGTGGTCCCTGGTGATTTATGGCCGGGCCCACCTGCCACAAGTCCTTTCATCCTTTCCCTTTACTTCCTTTGCCCTCATTTGGCCCTAGCAAGGTTTTGCTCTGAGCCCCAGGTGGTGGTCACAGCAATACTGAAAAACCACAGAGAAGCTGCAGAAGGTTCTGGTGATGCCTGCTTGTGTAATTCTTCTAACTGCCCCCTTGTATGGAATTGCAAAATGTTTTGATCACCTCAGAAGGAAGGCAGTATGTAAACATAAGGTACTTTTTATTAGCTGTTTATTTGTGCTTATTATTAATTTAAAAAATTAAGAACATCAGAATAGTTTGGTTATTTCTTTGGATTTGAGACCTGGGTTTTAGGCCAGTGCCTTCCATACATATTATCAAATACTGCATTAATGTGCCCTATCAAATATAACTAAATTTTACAGTTTTGCATATATGATATTTAATTAGAATGAATACTTAAAAAAAACTTTCTGTTTGGAAGTAGAACGCTGCAAAATACAGTGATACAGTATCTAGAAATAAACTCTTCCTGAATAAAGTTCTTTTGCTTTGTAAATAGGGCAACCTTTGACCTGCACACAGAGGAAATAACACATTTTCCTAGCCAAAAGACAACAGGTGTTCTGTATTGTTGGTTTTATTTATTATTTTATTTTGAAAATTATTAATTCTGAAACGAAAGACTAATATCCAGCTTTAGCATGAATGAATACTGGAGATGCCTTTATTCTGTGAACGATGCCATCGCTTTCTCCAGCTCCTGCCCTACAGATGTGCACCGTGAGTGAGCTTGCCATCAAAGACTGAGGAAACTGCCAACGTTTAAGTTGCACAACCATTTTTAGGTTGATATATGAAGTAGGATTCTCAGTTTTATGACTTCTGGATTTAATCACTTTGAGGAAAAAAATGCACTTCTAAATCTAAATATATACTTCTAAAATGCCCCTTCAATTTTAAAATTTAAGCCAAAAATGGTGACTCAAGTGAATGCGTATAGGGATTGGTGTCCCATGGTTTTAGATGTAAACCATAACCTCTTCTACAAAGAATCTAAATATCTGTTTACTCAGGAAATCATGGCCATTTGGATGAAGAAATAATAGTAAGTGTAATTTTATAGGACTATTTCAGAGCTTCATCCTTTTACAAAAATCTCACTACGATTTGCTTAGAAGCTAGTTTTATTTCTACCAATTCACATAAAGGGAATGAACTAAGGGAAGCAAGGTGCTGGTCGTTTTGTTCACTGAGGGCCAATCATGGTAGTGGCTCATAAAGGGCCTTTGTTTAGGCTGAGAGTGTCACACAGGAGAGCATCAGGTCTACAGTTTATGTGAAGGGTTCACAGCATCATAAAGGGACACAGCTGGGAAGAATGGCACTAAACTGATAAAAGTTTTGTTTCCTGATTTAAGAACATTGTAAGGCCATGTGATCAGTGTAAGACAGTATTGGCTCATTACACTCTGGACAATGTCCCGAGTCACTGTGGAGTGTGTGACTTGGGAGGGAGTTAGTGTCATCTTGTCCTTTGTCTTCTGTTCTCTGACTACTGGGTAGTCTCCTTTTGCTCACAGTGCATATCTCAGTCGTTTTACAGTAGTCCGTCTGGTTCTTTGCCAGGTGACTCTTTGCAAGACTATCTTATGAATTTTGTCTTGTCTCTGTTGACCGCCAACCAACATGGGTGTGGCTTGCCCTGCTTTTGTAACAAGGTGGCAGGAAGGAGGGAAGGAAGGAAGGACGGGGCCATCGCCAATACCCACTTAAGTGGACTGTGTGTTGAGAATGAAGAAATGGGGCTTCCTTGCCTTTATTGCCATTCATACCCCCTTATCCTGGTCACTAACATGCTATGTTTCTGCATTCATTGGATACCTAGAGTTTGTGTATAGTTGCTTGTGTGTTATCCTTAGGAAATGTTCACTAACGCCTGCTTGAGGTGTGAAGGTAATGTCTATTCTTCTATTTTCTGATTTCTGAACTTTAGGAGAAGGTAAAGCTTGATGCTGAAAGGGAAAAACTAGAGAGGCTCCAGGAGCTTTACTGCGAGCAGAAGACCCAGCTGGACAATTGTCCTGAGTCCATGAGGGAACAGTTACAGGAACAGCTGAAGAGGGTCAGTAGCAAACAGGAATGCACCAGTTGTCTTTTGTTTTTTGTCTTTTCAATTAAGTTCCACTTGCCTACTATTTCCTACTCATAAGTTTGCTTACATTCTGGTCTTCAGATACTTTTTAAATAGAAATATGCATGCTGACAGTATATATTCTTCTATGCTAATCAGTGAGAAAAAGTGCCTTGTTAGAATCCTTCACCTATTTTAAAATGCAAAAACATTTCTGGATTCGTTCCTTGTAAAAAAAGGGAGCTAGCTATTCCTGATGTGTAACCGACACCAAGATTGTAGCATTTAAATTAACTGCCGTTCTTGCCCTGCATTTTCTGCTGGTTGTGTGAGTATTGTTTGCTTTTGGATTTTTTTTCCTCAGCTTAATTTTATACTCTCATCCAAAAATTATCCTGTTCTATTTGCTCCCACCACCACTCATTGTTTTGTTTTTCTTTTCCTTTCTTTTCTTTGTGACATTGAACTCATTAGCACAATCACAACAAATATCAAGACCCAAGATGCAGAGCACTGCTTCTCATACAAGCGTCCTAATTTTTTAAAACTTAATGGCAGCGTAGACCTTCCAGTTGAGCTTTATCAGGTCATCTCTGATCCTTTTTGTCGGCAGTGTTCAATGCAATTGCACTGGTTATCTGCGGAAAACAAAGCTTCCTAGGTGGATTGTTTCACAAACACTGGCAAGGCCGCTTAATATTTCAGAGCCTCTTGACAACTGGGATATTTGTTCAAAACAGAAGCCCAAATAAACTGTGACCCTGGGGAAGCAGTCATTAATAGTCTTGGGCCTCTAAAGGAGTCACATATAGTAATTTGTCCTAAGTGACTCACAAGTTATGTGGGTAGAAAAGAGGGCTGGTTTCAAGCATGTTATTACAACTATACCGTTTGGAAATACGTAAGCCGAAAACTCAGTGTAGATAGCTTACCACTGAAAATGTTTAAGCTGACCTTTAATTTAACAAATATACTCAGAGTAGCACTGGGTTATGAAAAATTGCAGTGAGAACTGCTCAGTGTATTACAGAGGTTGAAAGCATCTTAAAGAGCACCAAATGCAGACACGCTTAACTGCACATAACAATGTATTTGTTTGTTGTGTTTGTTACTGGTGGTTTCTTACAATGTTGGATCAAAAAAGTTCCAACAATGTTCCTTCCTCTTTGCTCATTTTATGTGTACAGCTGAATTTGCTGTGAAAAGATAAAACTTCCTGTAGCTCAATGTCATAATTCCCTGGAAATCTTGTGATAAAAAAGACTGGGGAGAGAATAGTAGTTGTAAAATTATTTTCATGTGTACTTTGTGTTCATGCCAATTCATGAAAGAGATGGGAAACTGATTTTTCTAGTTGTTTACAGTTTTTCAACTCTCCTTATTATAAATATTTTATGGTCATCTTATCACTTTATTTAGAGTAGGCAGCATGGTTATATATTTTGTTCTTCCCATCCTCTACTTTCCCAGTTATTATTTGCATTTTTTTATAAACATTGCTGCAAACAAAATTGGTAAATTCTATTGGGAACCTGGACTCGGACTGATGTAAATAATTACTGCTTGCTTCATCTAGCTCCTGTAGGATAACTCATATATTTGTATATATTCTAAAGATACTGACTGCAGAAAGGAAAGGAAATGGGACCGATAGCCTATTCCACTAATTGAAGGCAAAGACTCTTTCCTCTTCTTCTTCAAGCAGGATGTAAAATTCTCACCATAAAACCCCTTTCCTAAGGAGAGGTAGCTTCTGTTCACCTAATATTGAGAAGTCTAACAATTCTGTATTCCAGAGATAATGACCAGAGTAGCCCTTCACCAATCTCTTCGCTTAATCAGTAAAAAGTTCACTTATTTCATGAAAAGTCTGTTCCTACTAGGAACTTCCTGTGTTACCACCACTCATTTCCCTTCAGACTCAACCACTTCAGAATACCACTTCATTACAAAGCTTTCCCTGAGGCATTTCAACTAGATTCAATAAAGGTGATTTTATTACAACTAAACTTCATTAGGCAGCAAGTCGTACAAAATAACTGAATAGGGGGAAGATCATTTTTTTT
Organism: Smutsia gigantea; assembly: GCA_032199065.1. NCBI lineage: Eukaryota > Metazoa > Chordata > Mammalia > Pholidota > Manidae > Smutsia > Smutsia gigantea. The sequence goes on along the minus strand of JAVSCE010022339.1, from coordinate 323,309 downwards.
AACTGTATGTTGTCCCAAATACATAAGCTGAAATTGCAGAATGATTTTGTGCGTACAACACATGGATTTATGACTCGGCTGCTAACCTCTAAATCAGTGCTTGAGGGTCAGAACAAAGTTTTCATCTGATGTTGCTTTCATAGCCTGTAGTGTTTGTGGTGGATATGGGTTCACCAACTGAATTGTTCCCATGCATACCACAGCATGGAAAAGAAAGCTGAAGTTAAATGGGTCTTTTGTTTGCCAGGATAGTTTCCACTATTAAATGGAGGAGATATCTAGCTAGGACAGTTTTCTTACATTTTTGATAGTTACTTAACTGAATGGTTGATTTCTGTCTCTTGATTTTTAAAAAAATTTTGCAGTGGTATCTACAATTAGGAGACATATTTTTCCCACTGGTTCTATAAACAGTTTATCCTTTAATCTTGGACAAGTCAGTCAACCCCTGAGGGCCTCAGTATCCTTATATATAAAATGAGGAGCTTGCTCGTGATTTCCATTGTCTTTTTCCAAATTCCAAAAAGATGCAGTTAAAGTGTTTGACTAAAGTGCACAGATGGAGAAATGTTAACAAACCTTGAACCCCATTTAAATTTGCTTTTAAAGTTGCCCTTGAGCTGTCTTGAGATTATTACTGTATTCTCTCTGGGCCATACCACATCTATTCTCTTCTTTCTGTCTCTCTATACTAGGCAAATATGCAAACTCGTGCCATCTAAATTCTTTAAAAAGTTATTGGAAAGAAAAAAGAGATTGCATTGAATTTCTTTAGTGCAGCTATTACACATATCCTTTTGTGTCTGGCCTTTGGGCTGGCCAGGCAGTAGAGATTTATAATGTTTTTTAGTGAGTGAAGTTCAGCTAAAATTTTCAGTCCACTAGTCATACACTTGATTTAAAGCTTCCTGAATATGTTACTCTGTGCTCAGTTAAATTACTCCTACCCTCAAATTCTGTCCCCTGAGTTCTTATTCTTACCTAAAATCTTATGAAAGCTTTTTGCCCTCGCACATGGTTTTGCTTTCACAGTGTGAGTTTACATACACACATTTTCATGGTTTAGACACTTGATCAGATGATTATGCCAGCAAAATCTGAGCGCTGACTTTAGCTTTAATTTTCAGCTTTCCTACCCAGAATGCAATTATTTTTGTGTGGTGGTTTAAATATTTACTGCCAATAAATTAGTGACTCTGTGACCTTCATGCAGTTAAAAATAACACATGTTGCATATTAACCAGATGTGGAGTGACTGACAAGCATAGTGTATATATTGTTAGTCATACGGCCACTTTGAATGCAGATTATTTATAAACCAACAAAAGGTTTATTGAATTTTTCATCTCAGTAACTTTCAGCCACAAACCAAGCTTAATCGCAAGACCTTAAAAACTTGAGTATATGTGCCTGTGTGAGTAAATACATCAGCTGGTGTATTGTTGCATGACTGCAGATATTTTGTTTGAAGACATAACACTTGAGTTATCTCTTAATTCCTTCAGTACTGACACAGTTTGGTCCAAATTCATTAATTACTTTAGAAGCATGAAATGTCCGATAAAGTGCCAACCAACAAATTGAAACCAAGACTACTTTCTGTTTGGCCAATTAAAACGTAAACAAGTGTTAAGAAATGCTGCAAGTTTTCCTTAATTGTTTTTCTTGCTTTTAAGCTTTGAGAATCCTCTGCTGTGTTGACATAATAATCTTGTTACTATAGTGTTGGCTGTAATTTCATGGTAGGTGGTAGGTAATAGTCTTATGAGTCATCCCCAGAATAAAATTCATTCCAGAAGAAAGAAATATTCCATTTAAAGCAGGTGAAGGGTGGTAGATTTAAATACTGATAAAGATCTAATTTATCATATTTACTTATCCTCTTTTTGATGTTTTGATTGAAGAAAAAATGCCCTTGCTGTTTTACTTGGGTAAAGCTGTGAGCCGTTACAGCCCAGCTGCATTTTCTTTTTGGCCATAGATTATTTAGAAATTATATATTTTTTAAAAATCTTCTATACATGCCACATTTATAGTTCTATCAAAGGGTCTATAAGAAGGAGATATTTTTTAATGTAGATTGGAGAATAATTTGTACAACATACACCAATATCTATATAGATACATTGTCATTTCTGTCTTCAAACATCTCATAGGTTGGAGAATGACTATTCTAGAATATCTGATTTTTATGCCTTGTGATCTTTCTTAAATATCTTCAAAATTATTCCCAGAATAGTGATGCTTAACCTTTGATTCACCCCTTGTGCCTGATGAATGCCATAGTTTTACTCTTTCCTGTAAAAAGGTTTATAAACAATTTTAAAGGATTCACAAAAGCTCAGCGTAAGAACACTAATCTCCAAATGTTTTTGGTGACTTCTCTCTTCAATAAAATTATTTGAGCATCCATGCCTATAATTATTATATAGGTCATATCATGTGTATATATACATACACACACATATGTATGTACATACATTAATACTGCTTGCATGCTCAAAAATATATATATTTATTGAAATAATATACATATACTATTTTATCTGTATGTACATTAGAAAGCATTTATTGAGAAATTGTAAAAGAAAAGGAAAAACTAAAAATTAATGTCAAGAAGGTCTAATATTTTCTCATGGCATCCCCTTGGATTGGATTGTGTGACATTTGGGGAACATATATCCCTCTTAAAGACAAATGGTCTGGTATGTATACTGACTTTTGAATCTTTTTGTCTATAGTCAACAACTTTGGAATCTTGAATTTCATCTCTGTACTAAAGTCTTATTTCACCTAAAAATTTTTGGAAATAGGAATTTTCTCAAGAGACTCTGTCATACCCTTGGTCAGCAGATAATGTTTAGGTTGTTGAGTGAATTCTGTTTCTATTTCATGATCATTTAAAGCCACCTAGTAAATTTAAAGCAAGAAATCCTACCTCCACAGAGCAACAAAACCCACAGTAAGATAAACACCCACTCCAGCTCTGTCTCCAGTCCCTTTCCACTTCATCCTAATGGTCAGTGCTCTGGGGTTTAACTCCAAATGAGAGGGTTATCACGTTCTAACCCTGGTCAGTGTGATAATTGGAATGATATTTTGAAGTGTTTGCTTTTAATAATTTCTTCTTCACATTAAGAAGCCACAGCCATCCTGGCATGTCCTGTTTTCACCCCCTTTTCTCCAAAGGATGCTGACCTATTGGATGTTGAGAGCAAACACTTTGAAGACCTGGAATTCCAGCAGCTAGAGCATGAGAGCCGTCTGGATGAGGAAAAGGAGAACCTGACCCAGCAGCTCCTGCGTGAAGTGGCTGAATATCAGCGGAACATTGTCACGAGAAAGGTATTTTTACTAGGTGTCATTCAATGTGAAAAATGAAAATACACCCTCAGTATGTGACAGTGACCATTAATATAGCTTTAGTGTGTGTGTGTGTGTCTGTCTGCCTGTCTTTACATGTGACCATCTTCATGTGTTTGATTAAGTGCCACGTTTGGCAGAGTATGGAGCCCACTAGATAGTGGTGCTCCAAGCTAGATAACCAGGACATATTACAATCATTTTTACTTAATTCTGTAGATGCTTTTATGAGTACTATCTAACTTTTTCTTTTATGTGAAAGCCAAGATAGAGAACATCATAAATTTAGATATTTGTTTTCAATTGCTTGCTTTTGCTATCAGAGTCACTAGATTTAGAATAATTTATGAACAAAGTCTGTTTGGAATTTTCTGTTTCCATTGCTCTGTATTTCTCAAAGCTGGCTGGCAGCTTATTACCGTTAGAAATGGCCCCACAGAATGCCATATAGATTGCTGGCTCCACCCAACCCTGAGTTCCCAACTGTCCAGCCCAGAATTCAGCTTTTGTTGCAGAAATTAGAATCACACCCTAGTACTCTGTACTAAACTTGACAAAATTGCAGGAAAGGAAGACAGAGAAGGTGACTTCTTGAGCTCTCAGTTTAAATAAGAAATTCCATTGTTTTTTCCTTTGAGGCATCTCCCAAAATGATGTCAAAATTCATTCATAGTCTAAAAGAAAATTTCCTGTTGACTTCTGGGTTCTTCAAATAGATTTTAAATCACCTCAACAGTATTGGCCTCAGGTAAAGAAAAGCCTTGAGTTTGGCAGGTCAAAGAAACTGCCTCACAGTCTCTGTGAAATACTTGCTGCTCACCATCAACAAAAATGAGCTCACTTCTGTTCCAGTTGGAAACGCCTTTTCTCCCTTTTCCAGGACAGACTGGCAAACCTTTGAATGTCTAATGTGCATCTTTCTATGATTGTCTTTTTTTCCCCAGGAAAAAATTTCTGCATTGAAAAAGCAAGCCAATCACATTGTCCAGCAAGCTCAGAGAGAACAAGGTCACTTTGTGAAAGAAAAGAATAATTTAATAATGATGCTGCAAAGAGTAAGTATTTGCTTTGCACCACTGATTGCCATAAAACACAGGTCCCAACTCAGGGAAAGTTTCTTCCTTCAAAGTCGCTGCCTTGTAATAGTGAACAGTGAATTATAATTTAAGGAAGACTTTTTTAATATACATTTTTATTTAATCCTCCACATTAATAAGCTGATACTCTGTGAATGCTTGTTCCACAGTGTGAAAACCCAAACACTGGAAATCTGTATGTTTTCTGATTTTCTTCCTTTAAAAAAAATCTTATTTTTCATCTGATAGGTAGAACATGCTCTATTCTTTTTACTGCTGCCCAACATTGTGGCTCAGTTGCTCAGGTGTTTTGACCATTATTTGCGTGTGAGTCCAAGCGCACCCTCATGGCCTTGGAGTTGGCAAAGATTTCTTAGAGAGGAAATGACAAAGGACTTGTATCCAGAATATATTAAAAACTCCTACAACTTAATAGTTGTAAGAAACACCCAATAAATAAATTTCTTTAAAACAGGCAAAAGACTTGAGTAGAGACACTTCCCAAAAGAAGATACATTGAAGAGTCAATACATAACATGAAAAAATACTATTAGTTCTGGGGGAAATCTAAGGCTGACTAAGCTTAACAGATTTGTGTTTCTTCAGGAAAAGGAAAATCTTTGTAATTTGGAAAAGAAATACTCCAGCCTCTCTGGGGGGAAAGGGTTTCCTGTCAACCCCAATACTCTAAAAGAGGTAAGCTATGACTTTACACATATCACCTTAGCAATCAGGAGATGTACCTCCGTTATATGTGATTAGTTGGATAGGAAAAACATTTGCTTTAATGACTTATGAAAGTACTCAGGGCTTTGATGGTTTTCCTGCCTTTCATTTGTTACTTATGCTTACAAAATATCAGGGATTATCTTTGTGTCTAATGAAGATAAACTTGTGTGTGTGTGTGCTTTGCTTGACTGTGACATTGGAGTTTCAGAAAATTTAGGATCCAGACCAAGATTAGTCCTGAATTCTCTTTTTTCCTTCCTACAGTTTCCTACCTCAGTCCCTCCTCTTTCTTATTTTATTTACTGTCTCCCAAGTCGAACACAATATAAAATGCTCCCAAGCATTTGAGAAGATAGTCTCCTTTCTTTTGTTTCTCTTTTCCCCTCAGTGTTGGTTCTGCTTTTTTCCCTCTAAACTGGACAATTCTATTTTCATTAAGCTACACACATTCTATCTCAAATATCCATCTTTCCCCAGTCCCTGCCTCCCCTCTTTCCCAAATACCTTTTTAATAGAGCTGCATAGCTATAATGGTAGAATAACCTCCAGTTTGGAAAATTGTATCCCTGACTGAGAAAGAAAATCCTTTTCTTTACATTTATTATTTTTTTCATAAAGCTAAGGAAAAAGCTTGCTTCTATATAAATTTGCATAACAAAAACCCTTTATATAAAAATTGTTTGTAAAAAGACAGCAGAGTTAAGAATTCCTACATGGAAAGTATTGTGTGTAAGTACGCATCACATAATAGGTGTGATTAATATGTACCTTGGAAGCATTTTGTGAAACATTTCTACAGAAACATTTTTAGGTCATTCAGTTTCATAGTTCTCTCCATTATTCAGAATATGGAACTGACAGTTTCAGTGAATGAAGAGTGGTTGTGAGTGAAGTGCAATGGAAGTGAGGCTGGCAGGTGCCACGTCTTGTGAGTCATGTTAAAGAAATATGGTTTATTTTATGTGCATGGGAAGCCATTGAGTAGTTTTAGTCAAAGAAGTGGCATTATTTGATGTCCATTTGTTTAAAGATCATTCTGGGATGCTCTTCTGGATTATAAGGGGTGAAGGAGATTCAGGGAAGCCAGGATGGAGGTGATAGCAATAGTATAGACTGGAGATGCAGGTGGCTTGTCCTTGCAATGGCAGACAGATGGAGAGGTTAGTTAGATATGAATATATTTTAGAGGTAGAGTTGACAGCCCTTGCTAATAGATTAGTTGTGGGAATAAAGCAAATTAAGGGAGGTGCAGTTTGAATAATGAGGTGGGTGGTGAGTACCTTGTACTGAGATAGGGAAAAAAAGATTTAAGAGGGAAGCTATGCAGTTTAACTCTGCATATCTCTGCAGGAAGGGCTGGGGCATCCATTAAATGAGAATTAGATAGGCTCTAAGGTCTCTCTGTCTCTTAGTAGAAGAATAAAATCTTTCCTTTTCTATGAATGAGTTGTTCTGTTTCTCTACAGATGTCCTAACATGAAAAGCCCATGTGGGTTTTTGACGTTTTATGTGTCTGCAACTCTTGTGTTTGTTGAGTAGCTATGTATTCTCTTTGCCTCACAAGATGTTTTGATTTTCTTTCTCCCTTCCTTTCTTTCTTTTTCTCTTTCCCACTTTATTTCTCTCTCTCCCTCACTCTCCCACTCTCTCTTTTTAAGGAGTGATGAGTTTTTATCTCTTTTAAACAAGTCCCATTTTTGGCAAACAGTGTACATTTTTTAAGCAGTTAATTAAGTTATATGGTCTATGACATATAAGGAATCAGACCTTGGTTTTAAAACATTCTACTATCAACAGAACAAAAGAATAACTCAAACCTATTGCTCTTCATTATCACTCATTACCAAAGATAAAATGAAATTTGATAACCCAATCGTTGCTCCCTTTCTTCAGTTTAATCTTACAAAACTTTACATAGTATCTAAGTATCTATTGCCCCTTTCTGAAGTGCAAGACCATAATCAGCAGCAATTTGATACCTCCACTTTATAAAGAGCCAACTAGCTTTTCCTACTTTGCCATAATTACAGATTCTCAGTAAAAACCTTGCTTTCTGGCCTGGAATTTTTGCTTCAGGAGCATAAGGATATTTTCTTTTGCTGGAGCCACTTTTTGAAAGGATTGATGGTCTAAGAGAAGAACCCAAGTGTGAAAGTTAACTCAATTTTACTTTGGAAAGAGATATTATTTAATACCCTTTATTCTTTTTTTCATACTGTTTTATTTGGTGTGATGAACACCATGATTGGTCTGTACAATTTCTTTCCATGAAAGTGTAGAAGTGCCTTTTCCTCATATATAAATTCAGGAGTTTTGATTCTTACAGATTTTGATTCTCTAAGCCAACTGAATCATTGAATTTAAAAGTAACTGGAAATTCTGGGTCCTGGGGGTAGACTTAGGAGTTGGGGGGAAGCTGCTATGAATCGAAAGACCCTTGAGTTGCAGCTTCCATCCTAGTGATGTATGGTGTGTCGTGTGTGTGTGTGTGTGTGTGTGTGTGTGTGTGTGAGTGTACACATTTGCCATGCTAGGGAAGGCTTACAGAGGACAGTGCTCTTTTTATTTTCATTTGAGATGCCTAAAAGCTAGATTCCATTAAAAATAAATTACTGTTATTTTGTCTTAGTGCAAAGACCAGTAGCCCTCAGCCAATTTTTACTCATACTCTCATCTGTCAAGAAACAGAAGAAAATGTGGAAATCTGAAATAAAGATTTGTGGAAAAGGCCCTTGAATTAGGGAAGGAGTGATTGCATCGTCAGTTTTACATCTCAGATTTGTGTGTGTGTGTGTGTGTGTGTGTGATTATTTTTAAATGTGTAGTGAGTCTCTCGCAGTCAACAGAGTAAATAAATGTTGATACCTCTGGATGTTTTTAAATCAAAGGTGTTGGGTTATTTATAATGTAGTCATCTTGATTTCACCTGAAAAATTACTTTTGATGTTTGGAATACGATTTTCTTTTCAAGATTCAACACCATAAATCCATTTTAATTGCTGATGATTCTTGTAGTGAAACACTTGGTAATACCACAGACCTGGCTGTAACGCTCTAAGCTAACTCCATTGTACTGGGAGCATTAATACTCTCGCATGCCTCAGCTTTGCTTTCTTTGTGTTTAACTTCTGAATTCCTCCTTTTAGGGCTATATCAGTGTAAATGAAATTAATGAGCCATGTGGCAATTCCACGCATCTATCCCCTTCCACTCAGTTCCCCGCTGATGCGGACGCTGTTGCCACTGGGCCGACCGCAGCTGTGCCGGTGAGCCAGCCGCAAAATAAAGAGGTGTGTTGGCATGACATTTCATTCATTCACTGCTTTCCTCACGTCAAAAATTAACCCATGGTTAACTGAGAATGAGGGTGTGTGTGACAAATACATGGCTGGTTGACCAGAGGGCCAGAGTGACACTGAGTTTGAAAAGCATACTAGGTTGGGGGTCCTGCTTTCCAGTTATAATATTAGAAACCATGAAACATGGTGCAGAGTGAAGTACTAGGAGAAGTAGGTTCAAGAAAATACACTATCTTAGCACTCTAACCTTATCTAGTTTTATTAGAAACTGACAGCCTTCTAAATTGTTGGCTTGAATCACTTTACCAGTTTGATTTTTTGTCCTATTGTATTTTGCAGTATGGACATTTTTTTAATGCTCAGATTTTTAAAAATGTCTGGGGAGGAACAAATAATAGGAAATTAAAATATTTCCTACTGATGCAAGTTGCTTACAGTGTAGGATTTTAACAGGAGGTTGAATGGAAAGATACTGCCCATCGATTGTGACTACTTGATTAAAATATAAGAAAACAACAATCAGATTCTCAGTTTCATTTCTTTTCTTCTTTCATATCATATGGACATATATATACTTTCTCTTTTTCCTATAAAGCAAAGATCACCTGTCTGTTCTGGATTTATGTTTCCTTCCACCCTCTGTCCTCATCCTGTCACTCAAACTCCATCAGCCTCTTGGCCTGAAGTCATGGCAGCATCTGTCGATTCTTTCCCCTTAAATGACACGCCTCCTCCTCTACCAGCCAAGAAACACAGAAGGCAGCAGCCAGAGGAGCAACAGGTACCCAGACACTGATGTTCAGAGTTGGGGCATTTGATCTTGACAACAGTTACATATGTGGAATCTTTCTCCAACTTTTCCAAAAATATTTTTTAAAAAGACAAGGTGCATGCTCCTTTGTTGGAGGCTTTTGTTTGTTTGCTTATTTTTTGTTTTTTGTTTTAGTTTTAGTTTTTTTTTAAGGACATTTAGTATTTTCTAAGGGTGCTGAGTTGTTATAATGTTTGAGACTTTGTCCTCTCTGGGTTTTAATATGTTAGAGCTGGTTTCATATCCTTATGCATCAGTTCCCCTTCAACCAAAACATTGTGACTTGTCTCTGGTATTTTCCAAAATCATATTAATCATTTCCTTAAAATCCATGGTATAGAAAATTGCAGTGTCAGCACAAAGTATTTTTCTTGAATGTTATTAAATCCATGATAATAGATACCACTCCCTTGTATATATCAAAATTTGGTAAACATTTTACAAATAAGTATCTCATTTCTCCCTTCTAACAATTCCATGAAATAAGAATTAATGCCATATTGACATTTAGGGAATTGAGGCTCAGTGTAAGTAAAAAGGTCACAGCACAAGTAGGGTGTACTTTGGCTCATAGAACAAGAGTTTTTATTGACCGGATTTTTAAATAAATAATTTTTATAAAACTGTTTTATGAATTATAATATAAAATTATTTTATAAATTATAAATGTTCCCCCCTTTTTAGCATACTCAGTGCATATTCATACTTAGGTATTGAAAAAAAATCTGTTTTGCAACTCCTGTCAACTATCATCAAATTCCTATATGAATTTGGCCCCAAAGATCTGAAGGTGTCAAAGTCACTAGATCACTAGATCCCCAAATTAGGCAAGCTTTGATTTGCTATGTCCAGTCATTGCATTTTTCGAAGGTACCCTTACTATCTGTTGCCTTTTGTTCAAGAACTATATCTCAAGAACTAGAATAAATACATAGTTGTAAGGTTAAAAGGCAGATATTTTTCATGACTGGTGTGTTTGAAGTTTGCTAATGAACTGGGTAACTCAAATTTTCACATTAATTTTTATGTATGTCAAAAACCTGAGCAAACTCAAAGAATCTTGAATTAAGAAATAACTTTACTATTGAAGACACTTTTGGGGGAAGCCAAGAAAAATTAGGATAAATTTCAAATGCCAAAAATTTGCCTTAGAAATCTGAAAAAAAAAAGTCAGGAGGATTTTTTAAATGTAAGAGATTTCTAGGGGGCTTTTTGGCTGAGATCTTTTTTAAATAAAGGAGTAACCAGGAAGGAAGGATGCCTTATGGAAACGTGTGGATTTGGAGTGTTTTTATGGGATTGAAATAGTCCATCTTTAAGACAACTTCCCTGTTCATTTGCTCTCTCTCTCCTCATCTTCCTTCTCCCTTCCTGTTCTCTCCCTGGGATCAGTGCTGTCACAACAGAGCTGTCTAGGCAGACAAGTGGAGAAGCTGCATACTTGCTTTTTCCACTGGCTATTCTGCCATCCACATGGCAGTCATCACAGTAATTTATAAGTCGTCCTGAGGTCCCAAAGCAGCAAGCACTAACTGAAAGTGAAAGATGCATTTTTTTGAGATTATATATATATATTCAATAACAAATTCTTCCAGGATCTGTGTATCTTACATCAAATGCTAGCCCAAGTCTGTTAGTGAACCTGGGTTTAAGTTGAATAATTTTTTTTTTAATTCTGTGTTGAAATTCCAAAGCTGCTTTGTAAATGCCTACTTCTTAATTTCTTCAGTGACTTGTTTCGCTTATGCAAGTTTTGCTATTCTGCTTTACATTTGCATTTAAAGCACTTTAGAAGTCTGGAAGAAAGGAAAAAACAGCATAAAGAAGGCCTCTATCTGAGTGACACTTTGCCTCGAAAGAAAACCACACCTTCCATATCCCCACATTTCAGCAGTGCTACTATGGGGAGAAGCACCGCCCCAAAGGTAGGACATGGGGTGAACCGCGGGCCTCGCATTCAGTGAGTCTTCTTGTCCTTAAGTTGACTGACATGCAAAGGCTCTTAAAGAAAATGCTAAAGAGTAAACCATTAAGTTTGCTTGTTAGGCAGACATGTAATGAAACTGCATTTTCTATCCCATTCAGAGGACATCTGGAATTACACATTCTGGGACCAAAGAGCAGGGTCCAGGATATTTTCCACCATCACCACACAAGTGGTGGGTGGCATTCACTTATGTGACAGACTTCTGTTGGCTGCATCCCAGACCTGAAAATTGCAAGATAGAAGCTCTGGATTCCAGGAATAACAGCAACAAATATTTTTGAGTCATTTCTATGAGCCAACTCTATATTAAGCCCTTTATGTGGATTGTCTCATTTTGAGATCCAGTAGAGTTACTAATTATTATACCAGTGTACATATGGATAAACTGAGGTGTGTAGAAGTCAAGTGCCCTCAGCTGGTTAACAGTGAAGCTGGAATGTGATCTGACACTTGAGCCCTCACTCATGTTCTGCTGATATGCCTGGGGTGGGGTCACTGAAGGAAGAGGGGGAAAGGCCAATGAAAAGGACGTTTTTTTTTTTAGGCCCTTCCATTGCCCTTACTCAGAAAAAAACTTTGTTTTCGTCTATTTTATAAACTGGTATTCCAAGCATATCATTAGAGATTTCCTATGTAAGAAGAGTGCCAGATCCACTGGGGTAGTTGACAGGTATCTCCAGCTTTCATCCCCTTCGCTAGCTGTGGATGGAAACTGGCACACTCGTTAGTAGCAAGGCCTGCTCTGTCCTCGCGCATGATGTGCATGTGTTCTTGTCCCTGTGTCTGCCCTGCTCCTTATGCATGAAGAACTTTGAATCATTCTCTAAGAAGGTTTCGGACTGTTTTTTTTTTACATCTGTCTTCATTTTGGAACTGCTGCCACCGGAGGAATTGCTGTGAGGTTGAGATTGCCATGGAGCAACTCGAGAGGAAGAGCCACTGGCCTTTGCCATGAGCATCACAAGGCTCAAACCTGCTTCCCTGCCCTGTGCGCTTAGACAGGAGCCACGGAAACAGGGATGTGGCCATGCCCTAAAGGACCACTTGGCCTGCCTGAAGTATTTCCTCTTGGTTTTTGCAGGCTCACCTGCCGCTGGGACAGAGCAACAGCTGTGGCAGCATGCTCCCTCACTGCCTGGCAGGCATGGGCAAAGACTCAGAATCTCGGAGGATGCTCAGAGGTACGTACCCTTCAGTCAGCGTCGTATGGTCAGCATTAGAGTTCTCCACGGAGAGGGGATGAGAGCAGAGGTGAGGCTCGTTAGTGAGGGGATCAACCAAAGTCCTCACTTTTACTCTTAATGAGTCTCCTTTGGAGACAGATATGGATCTCCTTATTGTTGTACTAAGGTAACTTTTCCTATGCACACATGTGGCTGGTAAATTTTACACACACCCCACTGTACTTTATAGAGTCAATATAACTCCCAAACCAGAAAGGCCCATAGAGAATTACTAACTTTCCCGTTTGGTTGGTGGGAAGAAAAGATAGACCACTGAGGTCCACAGAGATTACCAGGGAACTTAAGTTACTCACCTGGTTTGTGGCTGAGCCGCTCTGTTGAGCCACGTGTTAAGGAGTCATTGAGCTGCCACTTAAATAGAGCACTAGTGACCCAGAACAGAAGTCCCTTAGGCTTTTTAATGTGGTCTGAGCCTTTAGTCTTTGGGAATTGTAGGTTTCAGGCAGGCTGACTTTCAGCATATTTTATTTGTAATAATGCATTGCATTTATATTGGGGTTCTCAAATAACCCCATTTTTTTCTGGCTTGCTTTGTGGTGATGGAAAAAATTACTATAATGAGGTTTCAGAGGTGAGCTTCTCATTGAGAGGATTAGATTCATTGTGTTAACACAGTCATTTAGGTCAATAACTTATATTGGCCCTAACTTTTGAGCAGGCATGCTGATGGATACCAAGAATGCAAATGAATGACATGATCTTTGCCTTTGAAATGCTTATTGTCTGGTGAGGAAGAAAGGCACATAGCAGATGTTTTCAATGAGATGTGGTAGATGCAGTAATGGAGGTATGCCCAGGATGAAAATGGGGATGCTGATGGAGTGATGGGCATTTGCCCTCTAAATGCATTCGTGTGTTAGTGGAATTGAAACCCTTCCCTCCAAGCAGGTTGGGATTCAGTTTTGACTGCCTGACCTTGCTGCTAGTGGTACTAGGTGATAATCACTGGTTTCCCACCAGAAATATAAGAAAATTAAAAAGTGCGTATTTAAATTTTGGTGTGTGTATATATGCATGTGTATATATAATGTGTATATGTTATATATATGTGTGTATGTGATACATATAAATACCACTTGAACAAGGTTTTCAAATCATTAGCTAGAAGTGATTTAAGAGTTAATAGAGCTGGAGTATTCATACAGGTTTATTATGTATGAGAGGTTTGCAGTGTTAACATTTCAGTTAAGTACATTTGATTGAACTACTCTTAATTCTTAATAAGCTAAAAATTTAACTAATTCTTAATAGCTAAAAATGTCATAAACACAAATGAGTCTTTATATTTTGGCTTTCATTGTGGATCAAATCTATTTTCTGTTGAAGCATTTTTCTGTGATATTTATAGATTTCTTTTTAAATGTATTTTTCCCACCGGCTAAAGACATCAAAGCTTGGATTGGCCACAACAATGTTGAAAATATTTTCTTAAAATAGAGAGGGAGAAAAGCTCTCATATGAAATGGATAGATGTGTGTAAATCAAGAGTTGTTAACATTGTTGTGTAAGAGGGTTCTATTCTCATTGCCATGTGTGAGGATATAGTGAAACAGAAGGATGTTTCACCTCTTCCTCTAATCTCTTTTTTCCCCCCTCAAAGAATGGGAATTATGCTGCAAGGTTCATAGAGGAAAACTGCGTCAGTTCCTTTAGGCCACATGAAGGACATACTCTTAGCCAGTTCTTGACCTTGACCTATCTTTCTGCTCTTGCTCTTCACTGAGAGGCTTTTTGCCCATTTGAGAAGACTGCAGCTTCAGTCTTCAGTCTTGCTGCAGCTCTAAAGTGGTGTTCCTCTTAAAGAGTTTCATTTGGTGCTGAAGAGACGGCTTCTGAGGAAATAGAGAACCATCGTGTGTGTGTTGATCCAAGCAGATGTGACATGTCTTGGGAGGCCGGAGGAGGGGGGGTCAGGGACTGCAGTTTTTAGAGCCACAACAGACTGTAAAATGGGCAAGATTTTCCACTAAGCCTGTACAGGTGGTCCACAAAGACCAGGAGGGATGAATCATCATTTCATTTACAACTGTTTCACTATCACTTGGCAGTTTCATTGAGACATCAAATGCAAATAAATCAAATTCCACGGTTTTGAAAAAATTGGACCTAGCACATTTTCATTAACTCAAATTTAATAGACCTTATTATTTTTTTGGACTTACACAGTTAACTTAAATGAACTTTTTTTTTTGCTGCTCACTCATAATGGATATGTCAAGGACAATGGTGTAAGTATAAGCCTTCCTTCACTCAGCACTGTTTTAATAGAACTGACAGTGAGAATCATGCAAACAAAGATCTTCGAGAGCAGAGTTTAAAGCAAAGAGCCCAGGAACTCAACTCTTAAAATTGTAAGGGTTATTGGCTTTTGTACAACTTGTGAACTCTTCCTTTGTACGCTTGGAATGAATGAAATCTTTGTCCTTTTGTCTTCTGTTAAATGCAGGAAAGTCCAAGAAAGGTATGACAACCTCCTTGTGTGGTGTTTTTGTTTCTAGCAAATAGTGAAAGGTCACTGTCAAGTCATCTTTAAGAAACGATCAGATTTAAAACTGTACAATGGGGGATTTTTATTACAATGATTATTCCTTTTACACAATAGAGAAAAGTTGTTGCACATTGCAAGCAACACAATACTGCATACAGCTGCTGTTCATTCACAGGCAGCTGCAGGACCCTCTTTGTTTGGTTTCTTTATTACAAGGTCAGCCCGTACAGAAAACATGAGTGCTGTGGAAGCAGTTTTTCGTAAGATGCAAAATCTAGATAAAGAAAAGAGTGGGCATTGTGAGATGCCTAGGCTAGGTGTATGAGTGATGTTTCTCCTTTATAAAGGCCAGGTATAAATAAGGCAGGTTACATGGGAGGATGGAAGGTTTTAGGAGGCTCCAAGTATTCATTCCATGTAAGCCTGTTTTCTAAGAAAGACTTAGTGGAGAGGGAAGAACAGGTTAAATGTATGGCTTAAATAATGAGATGCTTACTGTGCTTAGGTGGCAAAGATGTAGAATGTTAGAGGCCTGACTTGTTAGAGAGTTTGGTCGCTGTGCTGCAAATAAGTGAATGGCGTTTTTTAAACCCTAGCTCTTAAAAACTCTTTATTACTGTCTGCTTGGAAAAAAGAATTGTTTTATAGCTGTACTCATGTTTTTCTTCTCCCCATTTTCTGGTTGATGACTATGTGTGAAAGATTTTATTTTTCCAGTAATAAATCTTTTTGACTAATTGTGTGCATGTATCATAAACTTATTATTATTTTTTAACTCCTCAAGTTATTCTCTGTAAACTCCAATTTAATCTAAAAATGTGAACATCTTGATACCTTGCCTGTTGGTTTGGTGTTGTTACTTAATGCATGTTGGAAGTATTCTGCATTTTACCTGTCCCCTTGTCATCCTTTTTGATTTTGCATCTTTTTCCCTTTCTCTGTCATTCTCCTTCATTCCTGACTTGTCCTGTACCTTCATCTTTCGGCTGTGGACTGTGGTTAGGAAGAATGAATTTCCCAGCAGGTGAGCTACGATAGGCTGAATTGTCAGAAATGCTGATTAATTTAAGCCCAGGTTGTGTTTTAAGTCATCTCATTTTCTATATGAAGGCCCAGATAACTGTTTTAAAGTATATAACACACATTTGGAAGAAATCAGCAAGACTGTATGTCCCATAATGCTTAACTCACAAAGATTTTTTTTAATCCATTTGGCCAGAATTCATAGCGATTGGCATTTAAAAGAAAGCAATGTAAATGGGTCTTGCACATCCAATCTATTGCGTCTTTCAGGCAGTAAAAGGGTTTTTGTATGTGCTGTGTGCTCAGCTCTCACGTTATAAACCTTATAAACTTCCCCTTCAAATGGTTATTTCTGTCTGACTAGACAGGATCTACAGCATTTACAAGGCCCTTTTCACTTTTTAGCTGATGTTCTACTGCTGAGTGTTACTCTTGCTTCATAAAAAACAAAATCAAAAAACGAGTAGTCTCGGGTTGGGAAAGTCTCGTTTTTCCCAGCCCACGGACTTTGCCCCGCACAAGGCTGAGGCGTTCCACTTCCTTGAGGTCTTCTCTGTAAACTTAGATTTAATCTAAAAATGTGAACATCAAATCTTGTTGATCTGGTCCTGTTCCTTTACACAATGATTGCATGTCGGAAGTGTGGTGCATTTTTCCAATTTTATTTAGCCACTAATAGAGCTGGAATTTATTGATGAGAAAATGAATTCATTCAGACTCTACTTCATGACATCCATATGCTAAATACATCGGGATGCTGTGTGATCAGGGTTCACATATCCCCTCCCTGATAAAGCTCACGCCTCTTCTGTACCACCTCGCTGCACCAGCCTCCTGCCAGGTACCGTTTTAGTCCCCTGCTTTCCTACAGTGTTTCCTCTTTTGAAAGAAGTACTGTACCATTGGACAACCAGGCCAGAGTGAGCCTGAATCCCAAAACCAGCATCAGAATCACACTGGTGCCATTCAGAGTCATGGGAAAGAGGTCCATGTCCTTACTGGCATTTGCAGGGATAATTGTAAAGAAAGGAGGAGGCTGAGCCAGGTGGCAGTTGAGTTCATTGCCAGTTGGGAGAAATGAGCAGCTCCATAAGTTGGAACATTTCCACTCACGGAGCCACAGGATACAAAAATTCTGTGTTGGGAAAGCCGTGCTCATCAGCAGCAGCCTTTTTCATGTAAGGTGCCAACAGAATGTAAGGGGCTTGTCCTACCACTGGCATGATGAAAGGTTCTCTCAGACATAAGGCCAAACCTCCACGAAGAGTAAGGTGATCTGGAGTGTTCATGTTCACAGTCTTAGCACAGCACACATTGTACCGGGTGTATTGGGCCACTTTAGATCACCGTCTGCCTCAACCGTACATTGTCAATTCATTGTTGTGTTCTGTGATACTTTTGGAAGAAGAAAATCCTGGAATATTTGAGGAGCAGGGCATATGGTTGCTTGAAGAAGAAATATATTCACCCTTTTTTCTGCTTTTCTGAGCAAGTTAGTTGCATCGTAGGGATTGCCTTGCCTTGTTATGAGAAACGGAAGGGAAAGAGTAGGTTGTGGCACATGTTAATGCAAAGGAGATAATTCTCGTGTGTTGGAAATTATGTGGCTGTCTTTTAGGGATTTGTCATTCATACTAAGACAAGGAAATGCCTTCAAGGAGTTGGTGCCAACATGGAAATGTTCTTTGCCAACAAGCCTTTTTAGAAAGCATAAGGAAAGATGTATGTATGGCCTTTTCAAATAATTTCTGCTTTTTTTGTCTCCCTCCTTTTTACAATGAATAATTGGAAACAATTTTAAAGGAGCAGTTAATAATTTCAAAAGATCAAGTATCAAAGGTAAATATTTAGTGATGAATTTTTTTTTGCTGTTCTTAAAAGGCACAAGCCCCATGCTTATGAACATACTGACTTTATTTAATGCTTTATGCATTAATCATTATGATTAATGATATTCTGTCTGAAGTCTCACTGTGTTCTTTTATGCTTTGCATCTTCCCTTGGCGAAGTGATATGTAGTTTTTACATATACGTGTGTGTTTCTGATTTATAACTACAGCTCTTAAGGAAATTATGTTTTCCCAGAAATGCCTTCATCTGAACTAACACATTTTCACTTAGATATCTAAAACTGCTGCAAATACTAATACCATACAAACTCTTCATGCAGCTAATATCATTTCACAGAAACTTTCTGTGTATAATGCTTTGTTAAAGCATCTTGGATGTGGCTTCTGTTTTTAAATTGAAAGGTATAATCAGCAGCTATGAAGCTGTTTGAAATCACTTTATTTTGCCCTCTGGCCTGCTTTTTGTTCATTTCATTACCAATTAAGGCCTCATTGAAATAGAAGCAGAGCCCAAGAAAAAAGGCAAAAATCAAACAGTTCAATTGTAAACTCTTAATAGCCCTGGTAGTAAATTTGATAGGGAGAAAGAGATTGCAAACTACAATACTAGCTAGAGGAAAGTTATTGTAGTGGATTGAGAGATTTGTTTAATAGCGTGATTCCTGGTTCCTGAGTATATGGTTAGTAGAGAATTCAGAGGAAAGATCTGTGATTCGCAGAGTCAGCTACCAGAGAGCATGCCATAGCAGTGGACACAGACGAAGCCAGTGACCTATGTGCCTGCTGACCAAGCACAGGGTTAGGCAAACACCAGTTCCTGAGGGTGCCTGTGGTCTGGTTGATGTGAATTGTGCATTTCCATACAGTTGCTACCATCAAGTAGCTAAAGACTGATAGTTAAGGTGGAAAAAGAACAGACCTGTATATACAGGAATTAGGACCACAACCTTTGGGAGGATTGTTGGATATTTTAAATAAGTAATTGTCAGAGAAGGGAAATTGAGAAAAAAAAAAGAATGAGAAAAAAAGTGCAGTTCAGATCGTCATCAGATCAGTGATGATGTGAGTATGATGCAAGTTTCCCAAATCCTTCCCCTGGATGATCCACCTGCTGTCTTGTGAGAAGCTCGAGGATTCTGCGAAGTTGAATACCACTGAAGAAGCGACTGCCCTAAGACCCTGGGGTTGCTTGTCACTAGGAGTCATCTTGCTCTGCGTGACCCTCGCTGCTCTGAGAGGATTCAGCCCTTTGATTGTGTTTGTTTTGCTTTGTTTTTTATTTCTGTGTGTACTGCTGCATTGTTCTCAGTTGCGCTGACGTGTAGGAACATCTTAGGAAGTGCGAATGATCCAGTGACGAGAAAGATTGCTCACAAGATGACTTCTTTGAACCCCTCTTGTGTGCACTGAGCGTGATGTCTTTCTTTGATCTTCTTGGCTTCAAAGCAAATTAGGCCTGAGTTTCATGGGCAGATGTTTTGCGTTGCTGGTTTGAGTCTTATAAGATCTAAGAACGAAAAATGAGGCACACGAACATATTTATGGTTCTTTCCTTAGGGTATAATCACCAACAGATGAGTGAAGCACAAAGGCAGAAATCTGAATTTTACAACCGCACAGCCTCTGAATCAAATGTCTACTTGAACAGTTTCCACTACCCAGATCACAGCTACAAGGATCAGGCCTTTGACACCTTAAGCCTAGACAGCTCTGATAGCATGGAGACCAGCATATCTGCTTGTTCACCTGACAATATCTCCAGGTAAGATTTATTCACGCATAAGGTTTCTGGTTTGGAAATGCACCTGCTGGTTTCAAAAGGTAAAGCCTTCAGTTTGGGGCAGCATATATGTACAAGTCCAGATTTCTGAGACATGAAAAGCCTACAATACAGGAGAAGGTTGGGTGTCATACCATCCTTTGAATCCTGTGTGACAGCCAGACAGACAGTGGAAAATCCATTTTTCTCCTATACTCTATTTCTTTGCATCTCAGTTCACAAATAATCTGTGCTTCAAAATTTATGGGCCTTTCTTGGTTGACTCCAAGCTTTGTTAGGAGTGCTTTTGATTAAATGAGAAATAATTTCCAACAATAGAGTAGAAACTTATAAGGATTTCTTACTCTTATGCTTCATTAAAAGGAAGGCTTTAGCTGTTCTGCATTTTAAAATTTGTAAGCATTTAACCATTCACATTTGTGTTGATTCTTAGAAGCAAACTAAGGTGGTCTTCTTGAATTACAGCCACAGGCACATCTGAAATGTAGATCTAATCATGGGACCCCTCCTCTTCAGAAGCCTTGACGGTGCCCTAACAGATTTTGAATAAAGTCAGACCCCAGAGCCTGGCATTCTAGATCCAGCCCAAGTCCCCATTCATTGTCTTCTCCTGATATGCCTCACAGAAGCTCTTATTAATTGAAAGGGCAGTGAATTCCCAGGTCTCTGTGCTTTTGACCATCTTGGTCCTACCCCTGGAATCATGTGGTTTGTTCATTCATTCATTTATAGACTCCATCATGCCACAGATGCTTACGGAGTGCTCTGTTGTCAGTGGTGTGCTAGAGTTGGACCAGACTGGCTGGCAAGTTCTAGATGTGCACATCTCCTCCTAATCAGTGATGATACGTTGGTGGTGTGGAATTGGCCACAGTGGGAGTATTTACTCCACATAAGTTGACATTTCCTTAATTTTCAAGGCTTTTATTTTCCTTCAGAGAGCTGGTTGACCAGCATACCACTGTCTACAGTCAGTTCATCCTTTCATTGATTTATTCCCTCAACCTGTACTTACAGGGCACTGATAACATCTTTGTCATCTCCAGCCTCCCGCTGCCATCTGAGCTTGGAGAAATTCCCCTCATCTTTCAAATTCATACAAAAGCTAAAAAGTCATTAAAATTTCTCCCTTTAAGGCCTTTTTCTTCTGTTTTTCCATTTCACTTGACACTTTATTCTCTTAGGGCATTGATCACATTATAGTATAAAAGTTTTTCTTCAATAATTAATTGGTAAATTCCTCATTATCAAGGAGAAAGTCTGATTATCTTTTAGTCTCCACACCTAGCAAAGATCTTGGCATATAGTAGATATTAAATAAGTGTCGGCTGGATATATAGCTTAGGAGAAGTAAAATGGGCATACTTTCAATTTTGTTATTTTTCTGTGTTCAATCTATTTTAGTTGACTTAAGAACCATTATGATTTCAACCCAAGAAATCCAAAATTCAAAAAATGTTAATTGAGGACACATAGGTCTCAAGTGAAAATGTCTAATGTGATAGTTGCCATCAAACAAACTCCCCTCTACTGGAATGAAGACACAGGCTGGGAGCAGGAAAACTGTGGTTGTGTGCTTGACCTGAGAACTTTAATCCTGCTGCTTGAAGCAGATCACGGAACTCTGTCTTGATTTGTTAGCCTGCCAAATGGAGAGATTATTTTGAATAGGGATTTAAAGGATTTTGAGGGAAAATAACCATCATGTAAATATAATCTCTTTCTTTACAAAGGTTTGAATAATTTGCTCTCCCCCCCACTAAAAACAGGAGTGACAGAGACAAGAGGAAAGTAATGTCAGAAAGCTATACCTAGCTTTGGGTTAGCTGATGTTTCATAAAATGAAAAGAATATGAGAGACCCAAATGTAACTAGACATTAGAGCCAGGAAATTTTGGCTGTGGGGGAAAAGAACAAAAAGATAGGTGCTCTCCCTTCAGTGTGAAACAAGAGTACGGTTTGTTTTAATTCTGGCATCCGTGGGTGAAATATTAATATTCCTGGACATATCCTACCAGAGAAGGAAGGGAGTTCCTGAGAAGCCATGAGAACTGCCTTGCTGCCTGACTCGTGGGAATGACCTGAATTTAAGGAGGGAATACATAATAATAAAGAATAAAGATGATTGTTTTTGCTTACCACCGTTATTTAATGTTTGAAGGGCTAGTATTTCACTTTATTCAGTGTTACAAGGTGCGGTGTCTCACTGTGTAAACAATTTTAATATGACGATTTTGGGAAAGATACCTGAGTGTGTAGAGTGGTTGGATGGGAGTCAAACCTCCTCTCCGGCTGGAGGCGTTCCGGTAATACCGGTCGCATGGCCGAGATGGTCGGAGCCACGCCGGCGGGCGCGGGGAGCTGATGCTCTCAGGACAGAAAGCCTGGCGCTTTGTGTAACTCTTCATAAACGATAGTAAACTGACCAGTTAAATGTGGTCCTTTCGAGTAACAGGACACAACAAAAGTGAGCAACTCAGCAACTGTTTCCCAACGATGAAAGCAGGCATGAAAGTTGATGTTAAAGAAGGCGCGAGCTTCTCTTCCCACTGTAGGCACCCCAGAGGGACTGACTTCCCATGTTTCTTCGACGTCTTGTACTTAAGGCATTATTTTGAAAACATCACACTACTTTTCGCTCTTCCCAGATAATTGCCAACATTTTGTAACAATATTCCTATGGTGAACTCTTGATAGCTTACCTTTTTTTCTTTTTCTTTTTCTTTTTGAGCCATCTTTAATAAATTAATACTCTCTGTTTTCCTATCTTGGTGTTTTTCTTCCTCCATTTTCCCTTCCCTGCCACTTCTTCCCCTCCAGAAATGAAAAGTCAACATGCATAGCTCCGAATTTTCACTCCCCAAGCCCCATCTCATATTTCATGGTGGTAAACAGCAGCAGGCCTTCAGGGAGGGCAGGAAATTACCTAAAAAGGGACCATTACGATTACACTTACCAAGCGTCAGAAAGTTCAGATCTGTATACTTAAGCACCAGTGACCGGCAACAATTTGATTTATTTTACTTGCTCACCCAGGCCCTTTTTCTTAGTTTCCAAAGGTAGAAACCGAGAGTGGTTCTTCTGAGCATGCCAGATTAAGAGCATGCCAGCATTATTTTAGAGCCATCATTCCTGGCAGGTGCTTATGTTCGGCTGTGATCATTTTTCACAGTTACTCCACACAGGTCTGACCCGTGGTGCTAGCAATCATAGATAACCAATCACCACGATGAGAAATTTTGTGCTAGTATTTACTTCATTGTGCTGTCAGATCCTCTGAATGTCAAGAAACTGAAGCCAAAGTCGAAGATGCCTGTAAAAAGTAGAGGGAGAAAAACGTTTGTCTTCTGTGCCACCACTGACCTTAAAAAAATTCATGCTGTCCTAGGATAAGTTTGTACTCATTATGATGATGGAAAATCGTATGAGAAACATCAGGAAAATGTGTGAAAGGAACTATGTTTGCTGTGTGTATGACAACACATCCTTAATGAGAATTTTTGGAAGATAGCTAGAAAGAGAAAAGACTAAAAATTTTCTCTACAATTTTTGAAAATTATGCATTAAAATACCATGAAATTATATGTATATTAAAGAGGTAATTCCATGCTGAAATTCTAGCAATACAAATTTAGTCTCGTGGCTTATTATGTCACAAAAAGCCATTTGTAAAATTATAGAATTACACAGAGTTGTGGGTACATTTCCCATTTGCTTTTTGTTGAGACATCAGTTTTGTGTCCACCATAAAGTTACTTGAGTCAGACAATGTTTTTGCTTCCTCAGCATCATTACTTACACTGTAAAGAATATAAAACTAAGAAAACAGGTCTTGGGTCTTAGAAAACAGCAACTGAAAATCAATTCTGAGTGAAATCTACATTTTGCTGAAATTATTGATTTGGCTAATAGAATGTAGTGTTCTAAATATCACTTACAATGACACATTATTCTTACTGTTGCCATTACTAATTTACTAAGTCCTGATCTTGTGCTTCTACTTTGAGAAAATGTTGAGGAAGTTGATTGCTCATTATAGCTTAAATTCCAGCAGTAGAGGGGGTGGGGGGCAACACTGGGTATGGAAGTCAAGGGCAGTCTGTGGCTGAAGTTGGTGATAAATTGGTGATTTAACCACAGATTCAGATGCTTGCTAATCCCTTCATTTTAGGCAAAGGTTTGTATTCTGCTTTCTACCCTAGTCAACACCAAGTGTATGCATTTTATTCTGGGGACTTCTCTCAGAAGAGTAGAGAAAACTTCCAGAGGGGGCAGCCAACTGTCCAGGGAACCAGGTATCAGACCATGTGAAAATGCTTAGGAAGTGTTACAGAAGGGAGGGCTTGTTCTATTTTCCTAATACTCAAGGAGCTACTGAGGAGAGAATGATCAGACCTTTTATAAGGAGTAATAATTTGCTTACGCTGAAACAATACTTGAGAACATTAATTGGAACATGAATATTCATGGACACTGGCTGTCCAGTCAGTGGCCATATGGGCGCACTGAAGGCAGTCTTAGAGAAGCTGTATGTGTCTTTATGGAGAATTTTGGTTTGTTCTGTGTCTTGTTTGTTGCCTATTTATTTCTTGTAGGACAGTGTGTTCCTGTGTGCTTTTCTTTCTTTTCATGTGTTTGCCTTTGCCTCTAAAGAGAATTTGCTTTAAAAAGCAAATTCACATTTTGCTGAAAGTTACTGTCCAGCACTGAAAACCTCAAACCTGCTGTTTAGATTCCTTTTACCCTTGATGGAAGTTTGGTTTTTCTTTATGAATATGATTTTTTACCAAAGTTGGTTAGATATAAAAGAAATCTTCAGTTGACAGTCAAAAATAGCAGGACATGACTCAAGTAAGAAAGTAGGCATAACTTGCCGTCTTTCTACCAATAACGGCCCATTGACTTAGGCATTAGCATTCTTACAGCAGGCACACAGCAGATCAGAAGCTTGTGCCTTGCCTTTTGAAGGTCAGAAGTTGGAGCTAGGAAACAAAGACTACTCCTCAGGATGGGCTTGAGGAAGTGATGATGAGGGTCAGGCATTACAAAGCTTCTGTTCAGTAACCTCCTGCTCTCCCATTGGCTGGGAGGGGCCAAGCCAAATGGCACTTCATTTGCTCACATTTGCACGTGCCATGGGATAGACAAGCCTCTCCCCTGCTCCCTAAATTGCTATTGTACTTGCATTTGCTTTTCACTGTAGGTTTAATTCTGAAAGAAAAAAAAAGCATCAGATGGTGGCAATTCAGTATCATAGAGCAGCAAATGTTCTGCTGCATAGACTGGGTTTACAGTCAAGGAAATATTAATATCAACAAGAGCAAAAGTGTGGCGGTACAGAGTAAGTAGATGTCCTTGAATAAAAGTTAATTTTTTAAACAAAATAACCAAGGTAGCTTTTCAAGCATATAAAGGATAGTTTAAAAATAGAGGTGACTTTAGGTGCCTAAAAGTTATGAAGACATGAAGTGGTAAATGTTAATGTGTACTTTCTATCAATGTTTTCAGGAAATCCAGCTCATTTGGAGCAGAAATTAAGACATTTGTGGGAGCATTGCCACATAAACTGACAGAGTATAATTGGCAAAAAAATAATTAAAATACTATAAAATAAATAGAAGACACCCTGAAAAATTCTATGAAATGAACAGAAATATTTAAAGATGGATACGTATTTGAAAACTTGCCCCCAGGATATGCCCAAATTACAAATACATGAAAAACCATGGACTGAAAATATTTGTTTCTAACCAAGTTATTTCCAAACATTCACTGAGATAGGTTTCACATGGCTTCAAGGTCATACCTAGGTCAGTGAGTATAAGCTGTAGGAAGATAGATTTTGATTCAACATAAGTATCAATAAGAATGCTATCTAAACCAGAAAGGGATGGACACAGTGAGTTCCTTTAACTAAAGGTGTTCAGGCACAGCCACATGAAAAACCGGGCATGTTTTAGAAAGAACTAAGAGGCAGATAAGGAGTTTGTTTTAAATTAGTGGGTTTTTAAGACCTGTGACTTAGTGAAATCCAAATAATGTATTCCCAAGTGAATTGGAGACATAAGATATATATGTATGTGTATGTATGTATGTATGTATCTAGTGTCACAGCCAACACTATAGAATATAAGTACAGTTTTGCGCTATTATATGACCTGCATGTTTTCCTCAGGCTTTTTCAGCAGAGCTCATGCAGTTTGCCCCATTTCCATCCATCCAGTTGGCTATTCTCAATAAAGGAGATTAAGAATTCCTGCATGAAAAGTAAATATTTTTTTCTTTAGTTCTTGTTGGTTGAAGAAAACACAACTTCCCCTTTTGTACCAATAGTTCATGGAAATAGAAGAAATTGCCATGTTTTCTCTTTCTCAGAAGAAAACACCTGGCTAAAAATTGGCCCATGGTAACCCTGGGAAGTACGGCCTAATTGCTAAACGTCTAAAGGATCCAGCATGCCCAAAGCTGTCCCTCTCCTTGATGGATACATTTTGTCATGGGGCTGGCAGTACTCATTTTTTTAAAGACAGCTTTCTTAGAACACTTTAAAGTTCAGCCAGATTGAGAGCAAGGTACAGTGATTTCCCATACACCCCTGACCCCACACATGCAGAGCCTCCCCCATTGTTAATATCCCTCACCAGAATGGTACACTTTTTATTTTACCAAGCAAGAATGGACCTACACTGACACATCACAATCACCAAATTACAAATATATCCCATGGTTCACCTTGGGGCTCCCCCTTTCGTGTGGTACCTCGTATGGGTTTGGGCAAATGCGTAATGACATCTATCCATCATTTCATAGAGAGTATTTTCATTGCCCTAAAAGTCCTCCATGCTTTTGCCTATTCATCCCTCCTTCCCTCTCCGCTTCCCACTTCAAAACCACTAATCTTTTTACTGTCTCCAGTTTTGCCTTTTCCTGAATGTCATATAGTTGTAGTCATACAGCATATAACCTCTTCAATTTGGCTTCTTTCACTTAGTAATATACATTTAAGGTTTCTCTAAGTCTTTTCATGGTGTGAAAGTCACATCAAACCTTAGGTGTCATCTCCATGGAATTTTGGTAATAGTCTTATTGTTCTGACATCTCTGAATAATTAAACTAATGGGAAGGACTAATGGGAACATTGCCAAATAAACTGACAGAGTATAATTGGCAGAAAATTAATGAAAATATTTTAAAATAAATAGAAGACACCCTGAAAAACTCTATAAAATGAACAGAAGTATTTAAAGAGGGAAGCACTCCTACAAGCCATAATTTGTAGACTTTGGAGAAAGCGTTTTGAGAACCCACTTCATAATATTTGGCTTTGGTTGATTTATTTATGAATGAAGCATTTACTTTGGCATTTTCCTCGCCCATGCCTGTCTCCTAGACTGAGGCAAGTCAGCACCCCTACAATTCTGAGACTTGAATTGACTTGCTACTTCAGACCAGTGACTCTCAAAAGTAACATTCTTTAAATTGTATTTTGTCATACACGTTTCTGGAACCTCTGTGTGTGTGTGTGTGTGTGTGTGTGTGTCAAGAGGCATCAATCTGAAACTATTCTTAAAAGGCTTTTGTGTTTTATTCAGTGCCAGCACTTCAAATATTGCCAGAATAGAGGAAATGGAGAGACTTTTGAAGCTGGCTCATGCAGAGAAGACACGGCTGCTTGAATCCAGGGTAGGCTTAATATCTTTATGCTGGAGGTCAGCGATGTGGTCAGAATGCCTTGCACTGGACATCAGGAAACTGTCCTTGGGCTTCAGTAAGCAATGTGGCCTTTGAATACTCATTCAGCCTTTCTTGGCCTCATTTTTCTTACCTGAAAATTAAGAGTGTTAGAGAGAGAGATGATCTCTAAGGCTCTTCACTGCTCTATAATATATATATAGTGTTGACATGGACTGAAATGAATGCTTTGTGTTACATTTTCCCTTTGGTGGACACTTTGCCTGCCAAGCAACAAGGAGGAACGTCATTATTTATTCTTGCTTCCTTGCCAGATAGTGTTAACTGTGCTATTGTAATATTAAAAATCCCACATTATTGTGCCTATGTTTCAAGCTAGATCTGAACTTCCTTAGGAATCCCCCAAATTCCTTTCCATCCTGCTTTAAAGGGCACCTCCTTTCCTCTTCTAGCTTCCCCATGTGCTTCCTCTATGACCTTCAGCCAGGAAGCTGCAGAGCAGCTACAGGAATCGGAAGGCCCATGGCCGTCAGTTAGAAGACAGAGATGGAAAGAAGGGCCAAATGTCATGACTGGTGTGGGGTGACAATCTGTGAGG
The DNA here is from genome assembly GCA_032199065.1 of Smutsia gigantea. Taxonomy (NCBI): domain Eukaryota; kingdom Metazoa; phylum Chordata; class Mammalia; order Pholidota; family Manidae; genus Smutsia; species Smutsia gigantea. The sequence goes on along the minus strand of JAVSCE010022339.1, from coordinate 295,369 downwards.
CTTTTTATTAAAAATGGGAGAGTTATCTCATCAATATGAAATGACTGAATATAGCCATAGCTGGATTTTCACTTACTATTCCATTGCTAATTAAACATAGTTGTTGCATTTCTGCATAGGTTGATTTTGGAAGCTATGTGAGACGTGATTATGGGTATTTTGGTCTAGGTTATGTATTGTAAGAGCCTGGGCTATAAAACCAAGAATTGTCTAGGGAGTATTTTCTTTTTGATATTAATTGGAATCATTCGAATATAACCAGTATGTCTTAAAATTTGTTCTCCATAATGATATTAGGAACGGGAAATGGAAGCCAAGAAACGGGCTCTGGAAGAAGAAAAACGACGCAGAGAACTCCTGGAAAAACGATTGCAGGAAGAAACTAGCCAGAGGCAGAAGTTGATTGAAAAGGAAGTAAAAATAAGGGAGAAACAAAGGGCACAGGTTGGTCGCTAGTCTGGATGGATAGGAGTGGGTTGCCCCCTGGTGGTCATTCTGTAGAAGATGGTCCTGCCGCGTCTGAGGCTGCCTTCTTGGCAGTGCACATTAGCCCCTGACAGCCACATAAGAGAAAGATGTGCATCAGTGAGCAAAATAATGTGTTTATTTCAAAACCCACTGGCGACCTAATAACCAAATGACACGTCACTCCAGTCGTGCATGAAACATTTTGATGGGTGAGGCACTTTTTCTTCTACCCATTTTTTGAAGTATATTTAAAAGGATGTTTTTTGAGCAGCTTTGAAAAATGCAACTGGATTCACTACTGAAAACAAATGCAACACCTACACTAAAGCCTTTGGTTAAGGAGGAGAAGAGGTTCTATTGGGCCATCTTTGGAGGCAAACATTCCTAAACGGGATAATGTTACCAGCCCAGTTTCTTGGTGGTAGTGTTAGTGTTTTTTGTTTTCTTCTAACCACTATACTGTCACACCTGTCACCTTTGCTACACCCATCCACACACACGTGTGCAAGGCTACTGAACTCAAGCAAACTGCGGGAAACCACCCACTCACTTACCTCCCCATCTTGATCATCAAAGAGTTTGAATCTCTGACAGGAGCTGCTTACATATTCTGTTTTCTGAGGAACTAAAATAAAATTTTGAGTTCTGTGTAATTTACAGTTCGAACCAGTTTTGCCAAGGCTTACTAGACTTAAAGGTGAAAGGTGCCATTTTGCTTACTCTTCAGAGTCGCTGGCAGTCAGACTACACAGCCATGAGAGATTAGCAGCAAGATTTGCTGTGAGGTGTCTGTGACATCTGTGACATACAAAGCATCTGTGATACCTGTGACATCCGTCTCCATACAAAGCACCACAGAATCAAAGGAAAAATATTGAAGGAAAAGTAAAACTTGTTTATTTCATTATGCCAAACTTCTGCCAAAATTTGATTCACAATGAAGGTCATCTGTGCCTTTTTGGTGTCTGAAGCCAAACCAAAGGACACAGTTCTATATTAATCCAAATTATAAGGTCTGCCTCCAAGTATATGATTAGGTCATTTTCCCCCGGGCAAAGTGGTGGGCTTATTTAACAGAATAAAATAAAACAGCATTTTAGAAGTATTATCCATGGTGCTATGTGCTTCCTAGATTAGATGAACCTCTACTCCAGCCATTGTAAAATAAAAGACTTCTTTGTACACCTGCTGTCTGGTCCAAACAGTTCATCAGACATAGCTGTGATGCCACCTCTTACCTCATTTGAGCGTCACTTTTAAGCACATACACCTCTGCCTTTCATTTCTATCAGAGTGTGTATGTAAGCGGACATGCAGCTTTGGGGGATCTTGCGGAGGTAGTTTTTACTAAATCATGTGCCGTCATTGATTGTTTAAGGAGAAATATTGTTAAGTTGTGGCAGGTACTTTACAGGGGAGGTGTCCTCATCTGTAGGAAGCAGCTCAATAGCTTCATGCCTCTTTTAAAGTTAAGATAAATGACATTTTTCCATTTTCTCATCTGCCCATTTCAAGGAATAGAATCTGTTTTCTGAGTTTACCCACTCCCATCCTTTTATCATAACATCCTTCTTAAAATCCTATCCACTTTTTTAGATTCCAAAAGATAATGTTTCTCTTAAGTTCTCATAATCACATGGGCATTTTAATGCTTAGGTTTTGCAGCTCTTTTCCACTTCTAAACATCTGTGACCTAAAGCCAAACAGATGATTAGCTAGAGATGAGATGGGTTTGTGCTTTTCCAGGCCCGACCTTTGACACGCTATCTGCCTGTCCGAAAGGAAGACTTTGATTTACGGAGCCATGTAGAGACTGCCGGACACAGTATTGATACTTGTTATCATGTATCAATCACAGAGAAGACCTGCCGAGGATTCCTCATAAAAATGGGAGGAAAAATTAAAACTTGGAAAAAACGTTGGTTTGTTTTTGATAGAAACAAGCGCACATTCTCTTATTATGCAGGTAGGTGATAAAAACTTCTAAGTGATATATTCAAACCAGGAACCCTCTGTTAAAGAGCAAAGGCAATAAATTCAGCTTAAATAGATAAATTGGTAAGTAATAGAATTAATGCCAATATTAGCTTTATAGATGTATATAGTTTTCTATTCAGATTATAAGGTCTACATGCTATGGATTTCCTTTCCAGAAATAGTAAAAATTATATTTAAAAAGTATAAGTTAGTCTATTCTAGTTCTGAAATAAGCTCAAGACCAAGTAAGTATTAAAGGAAATTAACTTTTTTGACTAAAATACTGTCTTTTAAACCACAAGGCCAGGAGAAGAAAAAAAGGTTTCTATTTATTTATTTATGGTCATAGGGCCTATTTAAGTCACACACAGTTAGGTATCCTTAGCTGACAGTCATTCAACTATATTTTATAAGCTAGAATGGTCATTTAAGTACAGAGTAAAGCTCATCAGTGAATTAGTATTTATTAATTGAATGAAATATTGTTGGATTCTTTAAATGATAGAGTATAAAGAACATACCCCATGAGTCTTCTATAAATACAGGAAAATCTGTGGAACTGGTGTACGTATTAAAAGGTCTCGTATTTTATGAAACATGTCCTTTACCAGCACAAGTATAGCTCGCTCTTTCCAACTACTGAAGTGGCATACCAGAGCTTATGAACAGATTCTGCTTTGGGATGACTGTATCAGCATTTATGAGCATTGTCAGGATTGTTATGAAGTGTATTAATGTAATAAATTTAAAAATGACAGAATTTTAATCTGTAGTATGAGGTCAGAATATGTTTATGAAAAGAGGTGTGAGAAACCAAGAAGCATGTGGAAGCAGAGAAGCACTGGCTGTGGAGCCCCAGAATTGGGGTGAGGAGGGGGTGGGATGCCTGCCTTTCATTTAGGTGCTCTTTGGGGTGAGGGTGTGGGTTCCAGTTAGAAGAGTGGACAGTGGCCTAAAGCAAATGTCTTAACCTTCACACCTTCCCTGCTTGCCTCCCTTGGGCTTTCTGACCATGGGTTTTATATAAGAGACCGCAGAGACATTCTCTTCAGTTAGAACAATAGAAAAGATGGCTACTTAATAAGAAATGAAAATATAATGTCTGCAAAGTGCACAAACAAAACTTTGCTGAATGCTAGTCTCCACAGAGAGCCTCACCCAGAATTTTCCAAAAACAGAAATTTAAAATAACTTCAGATAAAACAGCTTCACTCTTCTACCTGCTCCTCCCTTTCTCTGGGAGCCTTCTTACCCTCTTTCAACTTCAGCCGGAGGAGTGGCTCAGTGCCCACTGCCTTCTGACCATGTAAATGCATTTTTCCAAATTTAAACTATTTGGTGACAGGTTTTCAAAAAAATTTTTTTTTGGTATATGAATGATTTCCAAGAGCTGTAATACATAAAACAGACAAAACTTATGAATTCAATTCAGTCCTTTAATATTTACATATTACATAACTGACCAGTGAGACTTACTTGGACGAATGCTGCCCATTTGGCTCTGTTCACAGCCATCATCAGCTTTGTCTGCTCTCACCCCGACCCCTCCTACTCTTTCCCAAACACCACCAAGTGCAGAAATAGATCCGTCCACAAGAAATCATGCACATTGCAGTTCAGGCTGGACTTGATCCCATAGGAGCCTGTGTGGACTTGATCCCATAGGCACAGGCTCCGTCAGCTTGTCAGTGAGGTACATGGCCGTGGTATGTGTGCAGCAGCTGTAAACACAAGTGTTGAAAGGGGAGTCATAGGTCTGTGTTGATCGTGCCCTTGACCTCTGTGCTTGTTCTCCTGCATATTAACTGGCTAACCTCAGAAGAATCTCTAAAAAAAAGCAAGGCAAAGAAAGTATGTCTGTAAATTGACAGGATAATGCTACTGAAACAGAACGAATAGCATTATCTCATCAATTTACAATAGCATTATTGATTCTCTTAGTTCACCACGTCCTGGTGAGGCCTGAATTTTTCAGAGGTCTTTCTCATACATGAAGTGCCTTACAGACAGAAGTTTTATTTTCCCGTTTTTTGCCTGCTGAGACACTGACAAGCTTTACTTTTATCTCCAGATAAAAAATTTTATATCCGTTTTCAGAAAACAAAGTATTATTGTATTCCCATGAATGTTGTAGAATCCTTCCCAGCAAATGTTTGAGAGATACACTGACCTCCTCCTTCACAGAAATTGGTTGAGACCCACTGAACACAGTATTAATTAAAACAGTGTTTCCCAAGGAAGAGCAGAAGAAAAAAAAAACACAAGTATAGTCCATGGTCCAATAAGTTAGGGAAATGCTGGGTTAAATGCAACTACACAGATGTATTTTCTACTGACAACAAAGTACTCAGGACTGTTGTTTTTCAGACCAGCTCTTTATTGTTGTTGCAAAAGAAACCTTCATTAGTAAAAAATGTGCAATACAATAAACATCTATGTAATGAAAATAAGTCTCTTTCCCATCACAGAAGTTCTGGCCTTTTCCTGCTATTAAATCTGAAATCTTTTCATATTTTCCCATTCACTTTTAAATATGTTTCAGCATGAATATGTATTCTTTTTTTAATGCAATAAAGCCAAATTATTCACCCTGTTTATAACTTCATTCACATAAATGAGCACATTGTAGATTCCATTGCATGACTGGTCTGTAAGCAGTCCCCTATGGAAGTGCAAGCAGATCTTTTGTAGCCTTGTGCTGTAACAACCATAAATTTGTGTGTTTGTGCATGAGTAGCTCTTAGACAATAAAGTTTCAGAAGTGGAATTGCTGAGTAAGAGGATGTTTTGCATTTTTCATAGTGTTTGTTCTACCAAATTGTCTTCTGAAGGGGCTTTCTTAGTTGCACTTCTGCCAACAGGATATGATAGACTCTCTTTCTCTGCATCCTCATCCATGCTTTTAAAATCTTTAATATGCTCACATGTATTATCATTCTTGCTGAGTTTAAATTACAAAGTATTTCAAGAATTTAGGCATCACAGAGTGATGCTGTTGGGTGGTGGTTTGGTTGTTTGTTTTTTTATGTTTGGTTTGGTTTTTTTATGACAATTCTAATGAAATCTTAGAAACCGTTTAGAAAATACTGCAGTGAAAGGACATTAAATTACTGACATGAAGAGCTGTCCATTACAATGACTGTCTTGGACAATGTGGGGAAATAATTTGGATCTCTCTCAATGGTGTGTATACTTTGCATGCAAACCTGACAGTCAGTAGTTCTGGGTTATCTTTTGTCTGTTAATTTGCTGGAGAACCTTGGACAAAGTTACTTAGACCCTTAGGTTTGGGCTGATAATTCCATCTTTTTATTCTTTTTTTTTTTCAACATGAAACTAGGATAATATACTAATCTAGATTATCTAAATTAATCTTAGGTAATTTAAATACTAGATAAATATTTTAATGACTATAATGAAATTATAATTTGCTATCAATGGTGATAAAGAGTTTAACCTCATCTATCATTTCAGACAAGCATGAAGCTAAATTAAAAGGAGTAATATACTTTCAAGCCATTGAAGAAGTATATTATGATCACCTCAAGAATGCTAATAAGGTAGATATTCATTTCCAGATTCCTAAAATTTGAATGCATAATTAAGTTGGGAAAATGGTGGGGTTTTTTAATTCTAAGCAATTTAAATTTTGTTGTTCTGACATAATGGATAAATAACATCAGAATGGTGCTGGAAGAGTTAACAGGAGTAATTAGTATAGATAGATGATCTTGTGGAGAAAAAAACGTCATGGTGAAGTGAGGAAATATTCTGGACATACAGGCTTGGGGGACCCTGTAAGTGACTCTTTGCTATGGTTCTAAGGAGTTATCATCTAGTGATAAGGACAGATCTTGGTAGGACTAAAAATAATAACTATGATTTTTGATTTTTTGAGTACCCAACTCTCAGGTTGGTGCCCTGCTAGAGCTTTACAAAGTAGCTGCTAAGAGGATGTACGTGCTCTTGGTATCAGATTTCTTGCTCCAAAAGGCCAGGAAGATAGTCAATCTTGAGAAAAGTGCTGGGTGAGAGCACAGGTTATACTAAAGCAAAAGTAATGCCTTCATAGATTTCTATAAATTGGAACTTTTAAAGAGGAAGAAGCCCTCACATATGTGTGTATTACTTAATGTTATAATTTCAAGTTGTGTGTTTTACATTCATTTCCTTTTCTGATTTTAGAGTCCTAATCCATTACTCACCTTTAGTGTCAAGACACATGACAGAATCTACTATATGGTGGCCCCATCTCCAGAAGCCATGCGGATCTGGATGGATGTTATAGTTACTGGAGCAGAAGGTTACACCCACTTCTTGTTGTAGTGAAGTGGCATGATGGTCCATTTCAGGGCAGACTGCAATAATCTCTTACAAGAAAGAAGCCATATGCAATTCCAGATGGAAAGACCCGACGGACCTATCCCTTTAACTGTGTATGCTCAGAACTCCTTTTACATTAACAGTCATTTGCAGAAGAGAAAGAAGGGGTTTTATTCATACAGCAAAAGAGTTGAAGCACCTATGAGAAATAAAAAACTATTTTGGTAAAGAGCATTACTAAAATAACATTTCTTATAAACCATTTTTTTATCAGTTGATTTTGGTGAAATAAACAGTTTACAACATGTCCCTATGTACTTGGAAATATGGAATTGTTTCAGCACCCAAATCATGGGCATTGACATTATTGGTAACCAACTGGCTTTTTTAAAAAGGAACATTTTACTGAAGATTATTTTATAAATATAAACAAATAAGGGCTTGGGGGGAATATATTTTAGAAGGAGTTTTGCCTGAACTTTTAAGTACTGCATCAAAACCAAAGACTTGACGTGACTTCTGTTTAATCATAGTAGTTTCGAGTGATGAACTGCATTTAGTGTTACTATACATTTTTAAATAAGTACTTAGATGCCATCAGGTGCCCAAGAAGTTGACTTTGAAAAGTCAACACCAGCATAAGCTACTATATATATATAGTATATATATATATATATACTATATATATATATATATTTAGCAAACCACTTTTTTGTACAAGAACCGCTTAGATAGAAGCAGTCTTAGAAATTCTGCCACATTGGGCAGTTCAAAATAAAGAGAATAAGTAGTAGTGTCAGAAGCTTGTTTTGCTGAAGATTCCTCCCTTCCCAGTGCTGAGAATAAAGGCAACCAGTAGCCAATTTCCTTCAGATTGTCTGATTCCTCTTTGCTGTAAAGCATCCCTGTTATTTGCAGCCTCACCTGACATAACTATGAAATCAGCTGTTTTCACCAAAGAACAGACCAATTAACATACTCATTTACAGAAGTGGTATAGTTCTATTAAAAAGTACATGAAGTTCAACTTAATGTCTCTGTAATGTACTATTTTATGATATATTTCTTTACAATTAACCTGTGATTTTAGAGTTAAATTAATTTTTGTTGAATGGTTGAATGAAATGACTTCCGGCAAGTCTCTTTTATAACAGTTTTTTAAATGTCCTTTATCATGGCTTGTCATGTTATGTATGTGTTTGCAAGTATGAATGTACTCATTCCTAAAACTTGGCAAATGAATAGAAATAGAAAATTATGTTATTTACTAGTAGAAGGTTAAATGAGTAGTAGTGTGTATAAAATCGTTGTCAGATCTGACTGGGTACAATGTTTTAAAAATTTGCAGTGTGGTATGTATACATGTTGGCAATAATAAGATTTTGCAACTGGATGACACATGATTTTACTTGAACAGTGAAGGACAAAATCACAATTGCAAAGACATTTTTATAATCTGTTTTTTCAGAGCCCCCTACACCCTGTAATGATCTAAGAGTGTGAAATACGGTTGCCAAAATTTTGTTGGTTAATGTAAAGATGTAACTTTTCTGAACTCTACTTTACTTTCTTCATTGGATTGTAAGGATATTCTAATCAACTTTATACCTTGCATGATGTAGTAAACCTTTTAAGTATGTGTGTTAAAATATGTTGTTTGGATTAAAATGTTGATCAGATTTCACATTTGAAAATAAACCCATCTCTCTTTAGGAAATTACCTATTGGTAACATGATGGGATGGATTTATCAGCAAAATGCAGTTATAGAATCTACATAAAGGTGGTTGTATGCTAACTTTATGATTTGTACTGTATAAACAAGTAATTAGAAGTACCTCTGGTCACATTCTTGTTGCTAAAAAAATGAGATAACCCCTGAAAAATCTGACAACTTACTGTCACTTTGGACAGATGCAATTATTACTGGGGATGGCAAGGACTATGTTTACTTATCCTTCTATGTGACAGGGAACAAATGAGGCAGGTGTTAGGTAAAGCTCAGGGTTTTACTTTGTGAGGACCTCATAAGGCAACAGATTTCAGTGAGAGAACTGCCCTGAACAGTACGTCCTTTTACTCCTGTTAGCAAGGGCAACATTGACAGGTCAATGGAAACACATTTGTCTACTTTAAGCCCATTTCTGTCAGAAAAAGTATCTTCACTTGACACTAGCCACAATTTTTCCTGATTTGTTATACTGACAAAGGTGTAAAGAAAATGATCCGTGGGTTTCCCTGCTTTTTTGAAATGCTTCTACCACTATGAGAACAAGTATTCTTTTCATTTTTCTGCACATAAAATACAAAAAATCTGCAAAAATTAAGGGAGAGAACAGGGACAAGAATGATTGGAAGTATTTGCAATTATCCAAAAACTATAGGAAGAAGTGTTTGTTTTGTTAATATACAAGCGATGGTGAAGGGACATGCAATGGGTGCACCATAGGGATTTAGTGCCTTTGGAGTCTAGAATAGGTCTATTGGAGAACTGGCGAAATAGCTCAGCAACTTTTGGAGTCTGTCCAAAATTTAGATCAGAAAGGATCTTTGTAGGACTAAAAGTAATAGCTGTTATATTTTGAGTACCCAACTCTCAGCTTGATGCCCTGCTAGAGCCTTACAGAGTGGCTGCTGAGAGGATGTGTGTGCTGTTTCTGGTGCTACACCGCTCAAGAAAGAGCTACTCAGTTTTTATTTATCCAGTTTTTTTGGTGTCTTTCAATAGGAAAGGTTCTCAAGACCCCAAAGATAGGGTAGATTTGCATTAACAAGCACCAATTGTTGCTCCAAAATTTATGACCAAGATAGTAAAATGGCTTCAAATTATTATACCAGCCACAGTAAATTTTAAGTCAAGAAAAAAAATTAGTAAAGGCCTTATGTGTTGATGCCTGAGGCCCCCAGGAATTACTTTTGAAGAGTGTCAAAGCTGGAGTCCAGAAACATTTGTACCACAATTTGTTCAACCATTTTTCATTATTGGCTATTCTATTTTTTTTCTTCTGTTAGCATCTAAAAGTGGTGCTGTTAATAGACAATATTCATTCTTATGGAGTAGTATTGTTTTCTATAGGAGAGTCACAAATGGGGCCCCTGGGTCAAAGGACATTGAAAATGATGCATATTTCAGATGTCGTCAGATTACCTGACAAGAGTTTAGCAATTCACCCTCCCACCAACCATGAATGCTAGTTTCCCAGCAACCTTGACAATAGTTGCTCTTTGAAATTTTTGCCAATCTGTTGGGTGGGAAAAAAATGGAATATTATTCTTTTAATTCACATTTTTTTCAATTAATCATGTTGACATACACAAACTACCTATTCATAGCTATTGGCCAATTTTATTGGAATTTTTATCATTTCTAGGAGCAGGCTGAATAGAAATTTTAATACTTTTTATCTATGCTGTAAAATCAAATTTTCTAGACTCATTTGACTTGAGTTGCCTTTTGCTATTCAAATATTTTCAATTAGTATACAAACAAGGTTGTATTCTTTCTGATTTTGGGGCTCCAAATCTTTCATGGTAAGTCCCTTCTTTCCCTAGACTGTAAAATATTCTCTTAAAGTATCATTTAATTCTCTCAGTTTTATTCCTTTGTTGAGATTGTTTATCTACTGGGATTTACTTTTGCATATAGAATAAGGCAAGAGTCAGAATAATCCAATTATTCAATAGTCGGTTATACAAGTAGCTAAAACAGGAACTAATTGAAGAGGGACGAAGGATTGGGGAATGTTCGATAGCACTCCAGGTAGCAGGTTAAGGTCAACTCTTGGAAGCATTTCCGGTACAGGTTAAAACTGTCAGGGAGTGAGACACCCTTGAAATGAAGGAAATCTAGTGTTTTATGTATCCTTCCCTAGTGCTGCCTATCTAGAAACGTTGGCTACGGTTCCTCTCCGCGGCTTCCGACCTTGGAGTATCTAACTGGCCACCGACAAAGTAGCCTATTGAGCCACTCAAAATATTCCAAAATGCCAGAGGCAAAAAAAAAATCCGTAAGAGGAAAACCAATAGCTTAACAGTGAAAGGCTGCAAAGAACGACGACGCTCTGCGCATGTGCGCTCTCCGGTGTTGACGATCATCCGGGCGCCCTTCAGCCGAGACCCCCCCCCCCCACGTCCAGCCGGCGGCGCATGCGCAGCCTCGGTTCCTGTGCGCTCTGCGCGTCGCTGCCGGTAACGGGGCGCAGGGACCGCCGGGAAGGTGGCGGGGGCCGGCGCGTTGGCTATGGCGCTTTGCCGGAGGTGGGGCTGGGCGGCCGTCTCCTCTGGCTTACACCGTGGCCTCAGCGAGGTACTTGCACGGCAGCCCGAAAGGGCGCCACGGTGGCTCCCAGGTCAGTATCGAAAGGCGGCAGTAGGACGCGTTCTTTCGTACGCCCTGCGTTCCAACCATGTCCAGTGCGATTTTGGCGCCCGGTTCAAAAATGCTGTCCCTTGGTCCTCAGTACCCCAGCTGTAGACTCTTTCCACAGCTCCGGTGAAGATTGTGATGAGAACTCTGTCAGGCGGTGGGTATCCTAGAATCCCTAGGCCTTGCTGGTGTTTTACGCTTGCAGTTTTAGGATCCTACTGTCTGCCTGCCACTCCAGCATTAAGCGACTATTAAGAAAAATTAAGACATGCATTTAATGCGTTTGAGTGTTAGTTGCTTTTTCCTTGTGATTCTGTCTGTTAAGATGCCTAAACTTGCCCTTCCTTGCCTTGAAAGAATTTACAATATGAACATTTTCTTTGTAGAAGTGTAGACGTCGTCATCAAGCCTAATTTCTAGTTTTGTCTTCGCGATGCTCCCGCTCAGGGAAAGCCATAATCATTACTGTACAAAAGAAACTAGAATGTGGACCAAAAGTCAGAGCATCTAAATATTTTCCTTACTTGTGTTTGATTCTTCTCTGTGCCACTGCAGTCTTACCCCGACCCCTCATATGCATAGTAATTACATCTTTTTATTCGATTTTGTTGTTTCACACCCTGACCATACAGCTGTCAGGTGCATGGTGCTTAGAATGGGGATTGTCACTGAAGGTACCCTTTGTTTTCAGTTAAACATACAGCTAATTGTAATGTATACAACAAAAATACGTGCTGTATGTAAGTTCCTCTAGGGAAGTATGATATGTCTATTCATTGTGCAGAGTATAATACTCCTTCATGTAATTGGCAAGCATTCATTGAGCACTGTGGCACCAGGCTTTGAAATAATCCATATAGTACTAAGACCTTTTATAGATATAATGTTAAGAATTTATCCACGTTTAACTCACCAAAATTGGATAATTCTAATTGGCTGGGAAGAAATTCCTTTTTGGGGAAGTAATGCAAAGAGGAGGACGGGAAGCATTTTTTGAGTGCTGACCTGAAGAAACGGGAAATGAACTTTTTTTGCTGATAAAATCTAACAACAAATGTCACTGGCCCCCACCAGTCCTGTTTATCACTGAAAGTTTTAAATTTGGCATATTTCCCTATACATTGAAACTTTGAAACAAATTTACATGTGAAGGGGACAGCTTTAAGGTCTTCAATTCAGTTTTTTTTAAATCACCTTCTCAAATCCGAAATGAGGAAAACTATTAGCTCATGTGGAAAGGCTGAGAAATTTTCCTTAGTCACAGTAAAGTGGAGGAAGGTTTCATTTAATGTAAAAGAAGAGATTTTGTTGGTCCAGAAAGACTAAGGAAATACACAAATCTATTTACTTTAGAGGAAAGAGTCACAACCATAAATGACATTTTGCTTTTTAAATATCTTTCTACTTTTTTTAAAGAGCAAGTATTGATTTTATAGTAGGGAAAGATCTTTAAAGACAGTGAAACAGAGTAACCTTGTACGGTTTATCAGTTGTGGTGTTGCCCTTAAATTGCACCAAGATCTGTGTGTCCCATTCACGGAAAGCCAAAACAACAATAAAACACACAGTGCCTGCAGAGCCCTGTGAGAAATCCTTTTCCAACAATGATACTATCATATACTATTCAAGGTTACTTCTGAGGAAACTGCTCATGAAACTCAGCTCAGCTGATACAGAATCATGATTGGCTATTATGGCAAGTAATAAAAGAGACACAGCACCTTCCCCTTTGAAGCAATTTTCCAAGGGCAAACTTGTTTTTCCCCTTACCTGCCAAAAAGTAGAGTATCAGAAACTCCTTAAACATTAAAAAAAATTAAAAAGAAGGCAGAAATCTTCCAAGAGAGGGCTAAAACTAATGTAGTTAAAACAATGTTGTTTGGTACTATTTAGGACAGATGAAATAACAGCAACAGGATCACATTTTTGACCAGTTCTCCATCTTATTGCCTTAAAATTTCTCCCTCATTATGTATTTTGGAAGAACCAAGATTGCACCTTGCTCAAAGGTACTGATTTTGACATGATTTTAAAAGATACCATGGCATGCACAGATTTGTGACTTAAATACTTGAAGTCTGTTTTGTTTTTCTTATTAAATGGAAATAGTACTTAACATCAATTTGACAAGATTTAAAATATATATGGTTTTCCAAAAACTGTATTTGCAAACTATAGTTTATGTTTTGTGTACTTTGTTTAGCTTGCAGACAAAAGACATCAGTCTCTTTCCTTAGACGACCAGACCTTCCAAACCTGGCTTACAAGAAGCTAAAAGGCAAAAGTCCGGGAGTTATCTTCATCCCTGGCTTTATTTCTAATATGAATGGTACAAAAGCACTGGCGATTGAAGAATTTTGCAAATCTCTAGGTCACACCTATATAAGGTAGGAACAACCCATTTCAGAGAAAATTTACTGCCATTTATCATGGCAATGGGAGAATTACTTCTGCCTTAACCATTATTGAAGCAAATGCCAGCATTTTTACAGATTAATTTATTTTAATGGTCTGTAAACTTTCATCTTGTGATTTTGGGTTCTTGTAAATGCAACCTTTAAAAGACCTTTTTTAAAGGTCTTTGTGCCACACTGACTGCACTGGCAGAGAATGAAACTAGGGCAAACTAAACTCTTTAAATACAATGATCTAACATGACAACAAACCAAAGTACTAGTTGGCTTTCTTGTAATCTCTTGTAATTATATAGTTCCATTGGGGACTTAGAAACTTCTGTTTGACCAGTGTTTGCTACCTTACTTTTAAAATACACATTTTAAAATAATGTATTTCTTTAAAAAATACTGTGAAATTAGTATTATATAATTCACATTTCCACTGGGTTTTCTCTTTCCTCTCGTTCCTGTAATCTGAGTACATATAAGCATAAATAAGGCTATGTGTTCGCTAAAACTTGAGTTCACTCTTCCTAATATTTCACACTGATAATTATTTTGTTAAAATAATGTGTTGATGGTGTTGTGATTGTTTGTTTACCTGTAATAATAATTTATTTAGTGCCTCATTTGTCAGAAAGAGGTCGGGTCGTATGGTTTAGTAAAGAGAACACTGGCCTAGAATTCAAGAAACATGGGTTTTAGAATCAATACACACAATAACTGTAGCAAGATGAGTCATTTAATATACATTAGACCTATTTTCATCATGAAAAAGGAAAAGGTTGGACTGAAGATAATTTCTGAATTCTTTTTTAGCCTAAAAATGTATTCATCTAAATTTTTACAAGTTTCACTAACATTCACTTAGTAGTTCTAAAAAATACAGCTTTTAGAAGTAAAATAAATACTTAAAAAAAAACAAACTTGATCTGTTCAATATACTAGTAGAAATTATGTCAGTTATATGGAGTTAGTCTTGCTCCTTTTATCAAGTTAACTGAATTATTTATTTTCTTGCTCAGAATGCTTAAAAATCTGTTTTGACTTAACTGTTACTCTGAAGACTGGCCTGAAACTTTCTTTTAGTACAATTCATTTTATTATTCCAGAACAATGAAACATTTCCAGATTTATTTTCAATTTCAGTTTGAAACTTAATCGTCTTTAATATCTGGTAATCACCAATGTGTAAATTATAAAAAACAAATTTAGTAGTACTCCAAATTCAATGCACAAGAATCTTTTCTATCCAAAGCATTTTTAACTGCAGAACAATCAAAATCTGTTCATTTAAAACACATATGTGTTAAACTAATATATTTCAATTTCTTATGGATATCACACATGGAGTGTAAAAGATTATTACACTTCTTCAGATACTACTTATTTCATTCAGCTCAATTTTGTGTTCTTATCATCCATTCCACAAGGCCAGTGAAGACTGGAGTATTTTTGCAAGTAGACTTTCTAACACTGTACTGGGTACTGTGAAATATAAATGATTAATAATAAAAGATGGTCACTGCCCTTAAAGATCAGGAAGGGGAAACACAAGATAAAATATATATGAGAAATCAGGCAAAAAAACTCATCAGACTGTGATTATGTCAAAAGAGCAGTATACTTAATTGTATAAGGTGAGAGAAAAGTGGGGATTGAAGTAGACAGAAAACTTCCTAAAGGCACACTGAAGAATAGTTAGGATCTGAGCAAGGAGAAACTGTCAGGGGGACTGCCCTGATGAAAATATAATCATTTCAGAAAAACTGCTGTTATTCTCCTTTTTGTTTGCAAAATAATCTAAATCAAGAAATCACTGTTTCACTAGTTCTTGAATTTAAATTGAGACTATGAGAGCTATAACCAGTTCCTCTCTCCATATAAAACATACATGAATTTTCTGTATGCTGGATGCATATGAAACACATTTTCTTCTTAAAGGTACATTAAATAATTGTGATGAAAGTATAATGTATACAGACTTAGTGATGCTATATTAAAATATTACTTAAGAATCCATACTTTTATAAAGTTCCTTTTATATTTGCTTTTATTAAATGTCATTGCAATCTAATCACTATTAACTATTGATTTGTGTTTTAGCTTGTTAATAATAGATTTTATTTTCTGTTTATTCCCCAATTTCTCCGTTTATTTTTGTTGTGATTTTGGCTGTAAAATTTAGATCTTTAATGAGGAAATGGTTAGTTTTGTACATTATAAAAGAAATGGTTTGCATGGCTATATGAAAATGGTTTCTTAGTGTCCTATCACCATGCCTAAAATAAGATTGAGTCAGAGTGCAGGAATATAACACATGGCTTTAGGGCTAGTGTTCTCTCATCACTGTTTCTAATAAATTTTTAATTCTAGATTTGGGACTATGTCCCTGAGTATCGAAGCTGCTAGAACAGAGTTGTGTTACTGTGTTTAAAGTCCTAAGCTGCTGAATATGTCAGAATTATCTTTGTCTCTTGGTTAGCATTTAGCAACAGTGAACTCTATTTTTTACTTGTAACCTATTAGTGTCATTAAATGTTTGTATTTTTGAAGGGGCTCTACATGTATTTTGCATCTTCACCATGTATTTGGAAGTCAGCTATAAAAGATGGCAGCAAGTATCCAGTTGCCCCCCAAGGGGGGGAAAGAAGGATTAGCTGGTGGCTTTCTCCCTGTCTCTCTTGGGTCTGTCTGCTGTGTCCCCTGGATGGAAGAGAAATACTAACCATAATTTAGACTTAAGCAGCTGTCTTGCTACACTATTTCCTAAGGACCCGAAATCATTTCACTTACTACCTAAGGAAAATTTTAATTTCTTCTTCCTCCATCACTTATAAATCCCTTATGTCTGTGAAAATATGTATATATTACATATATATTCGTATGTGTACACTAAAAACTAGGATTTATTAATTTTCACCAGATTTTAAGAGTAAGAAAAACATGAAAGCTTTACATTTGAATAAATTAATTCTTTTTACTTTTACCTTCCACTTCTGTTCAGTCAGTGTGCATCATAGTACTCAATATATGAGGTTTACCTGCCTAGCCACTATGGGGAATGCAGAGACAAAAATAAGATAATAGTGTTTACCCTCCAGGATCTTTGAGTCTCATATGAATGAGACCCATATACATATACAAACTGTATAAGAATGAAAAATATAATAAATGGATGTGACTGATAAAAGTGATCTCTATAGAAGTTTCATTAGGTAGAGATTTTTTTTCAGCTTGTCTGGAAAGCCTTTCTAGCAAAAAAGGATCATTTTGGACTAAGCTTTGAAAAGGTATCCCAGGTGAAGGAAATAGTATAAGGCATGATACAGAGACAGAAGACATAGAGCCCATTTTAGATCAGCAGATTCATCAATTTAACTAAAGCAGTAGTTTTTCTGATGAAATGGTAGAAGTTCAATCTAAGATGACCAGAGTATAATGGTCTAAAGGAAACAGGCTAAGGCACTGCATTTTTATGTTGTATGTTACAGGGAGACATTGAAGTTAATGCCACATCAGTGTAATGTTTTAGGAAGAGCCTGACAGGTATAAAGTGAATCCCTTTGGAGAGAGAAGAGAGTCATTGAGACACAGGAGGCTGGGTTTGGAAATAAGAAAGACCCGCACCAAGATACCGGAATCACCAGATTGCAGAGATAAGGACGAATATGAGTAGAAATGAGAGTGAGTGAAGATAGTACAGTGTAGGCAGTGTTCTATGCCCTGAAAAAACAAATCTGAATAAAACAGTCTGCCCTTGAAGAACTGACAGTCTAGTCAGAGAGACACATATTTAAAACTTGATAATAAGATACAGTATGAAAAGTGTTAATTGAGCCCATACAAAAGAAGGTAACTGACTGTAACTACACGGGGTATGTGTCACATTTCCTTGGAGGTGACCTGACTTCAAAGGATGGCTAGGAGTTTGGATGGGGAGAGAGGTGGAGCAGCGTGTAGACTCAAAGCTACGGAAGGGCTTATTCAGGGATTGGGAGTAGTTCGCTGTGACTGGCATTTAGGATAATCTGCAGGAATAGCATGATACTTCCTGATTTATTAAGTTGAGACTTTCAAGGAGGTAAAATTCACAGATCAGACTGTGCCTACAGGACTGGGAAGGTGGAGAAGCACACTAAGTTGGTGGGCTGGTGATGAATTTGTTTCTGGTCTCCTCCTTCCCTTCCATTAATCAAGTAAATATATACTAAGCACTTAGTGTGCAGGGTGCTGATGTAGGCACTGGGAAAACAATGATGAGCAAAACAAAGTCTGCTCATAGGGAGCTTCCATTCTGGAGTGGGAGACAGACCACAAACCCACAAATGGATAATCACAAAATATAATGTCAAGTAGCAATAACTGCTCTGAAGGAAGTGAAGCAGGGTAAGGAAATAGAGAATGACAAAAGAAGCACAATTTCAGATTGAATAGTAAGAGAAGGCATCTCTGGGATGTAACATTTGAGCCAAAGGCTGGATGAAATGAGGGAAAACTAAGTGGGTATCCAGAGGTAGAGTATTCATCATAGAGGGAAAAGCTGGTGTAAAACTCCCAAGGCAGAAATGTGGGTGATGTATTCCATTAACTTCAAGAAGGAAAATGATCCATTCGGGAGGGAGGGAGAGAACAGTAAAATGAGATCAACGAGGTAGTCAGGGACCAGAGTATGGTAAGGACTTTGGATTTTATTTAAAGATTATGGAGAAGCCTTTGGAGGGTTTGTGCAAGACACGATATTTGTTTTAGAAGGATCACTGCCGTGGGGGAATAATGAAAAATGCAAACAGGGGAACTTACTAGGAGAACAGCATTAGTCCAGTCAAGAGAGGATAGTTACTTGGACTGGGCTGGTAGCAGTGGAGGATGAGAAAGTGAGTGTATATAGGAGATATTTGAAGGTTAAGCCAAGGATTTGCTGAAATATATATTGACTTCAATGTTTTAATATACTTTAGAGATTGTAGTAATGATAAATAATGCTATCTTCCTTAATAATCAGAGAAGCAAATACACAGATGTCTAAATATAGATATGTTTTCTCTTTTTCTAGGTTTGATTACTCAGGAGTTGGAAATTCAGATGGTAACTTACAAGAATGCACAGTGGGAAAATGGAGAAAAGATGTTCTTTCTATAATTGATGACTTAGCTGTGGGCCCACAGGTGACTATTTTGGTTAAATATGATTATTAACATTAATATTTTAAATGTTTAGCAGTCAGTTTTGATATTTGATTTTAAATTGTTCTCTCATTTTCACTTTCTCATAAAATGGAAGTAGTGTTTTACTTAACATTTTATAAATTTTATTTTTATAATTTATTATTTATTGTAGACCTAATACTATAACAAAAAGTAATCATAATTTTAATTCTGTTTTGTGTCAAATAGTAAAAGTTTGGGAGCTAATGGATATGAAGGTACATGCATTTGTTACAGAAAAAAAAAGAAATTCTTCTTTAAAACTATATATATTTTTAATTTTAGATACTAGTTGGGTCCAGCCTCGGTGGATGGCTTATGCTTCATGCTGCAATCTCAAGGCCACAAAAGGTTGTCGCTCTTATTGGTATAGCTACAGCTGTAGATGGCCTAGTGATGCAGTTTAATCAGCTTCCTACTGAGGTAAGTCACAGGCAACCTCAGCCTATACCTCCCACCTTCTGCTTTTCCTGAATATTTGCTCACGTGTCATCTGTCCTTTGAGTTATTATGCTGGCCCATCTTTTGTCTTAGCTTTTTGTGCCCAGTCTCTTTACCCTCTTTAACTGTTTGGTCCTTCTTTAAAGTTTCCCTTTCTTCGCATTCCCTTCAGATCATTCTGCCAAATCTTTGAGCCACATTTGTGAAATCTCACTTTAAATTTCTTTTTCTTAGCAACATTTTCTTTATTAATGTACTTACGTGGATCATAGATCATGATCTCTTCTTGTACCTCTATTCTTATTTTGTGGCATATGGTAAATGGTACCTATTCTTGTGATGACATTAGACTTGCTAATCAATTATGAAACACTTTTTTAGCCTGAAAGCTGCTTCAGACTGTCTCTCAGCAGAGCTCTCCAAACACATCACTCAGTCAGAATTAGCCCGCAGGAGCTGAGTTCCCATTCCTGGCTGAGACATTTAGGTATCATTCATTTTCTACTAATAATTCCCAACTTAAAAAAAAAAGTGTCTTCATTACTAGTCTGTTCTTCAGCAAACCTTGGTAAAAATGAGGTTTTTCAAATACATGGGAAGATAGTTTATTATGCTTTATTATTGAACATACATTTAAGCACTTCAGTTAGACAACTGGATAAAGCAATAGTGGATAATAGCTGTTTTATTTTTGTGTATTTTTATTCTGTAATCATTTGCATTCTCCTTGGGTGTCTTTTTCCTAGGAATCTAAATGTCACCTGTGGGACTAAGATCCTGGCAGGATGAGGCACAGAAAATTAAAGAAAGAAAACTATCTAGAGCATAAATATTTTCCATATTTTCTATAGTGAGTATGTGTTACCTTAATTAGAAAAAAATGTTTAAGATAAATTATAACCTAAAAAATAGAAATTCTTCAAGAATCAAAAGATAATCAGAGTTACATTTTAGGGGAATACTTGTAGAAATTATATTATTACTCAGTTTTCAGGAAATACTTAGGAGACTTCATTTGGTCATCCAAAGCAACGGATAGACTTTGTTCTCATTATTAAGACTCAGGAAGCCAAAAACTACATTTTTTTACATTCAGCCTAAAACTGTATATTTGATTAGTCTCAGAGTAACCACTGTCTTCTTTTTCATTTTTAGTTCTTTGCTTGATTATTATTCTCCCCTTACCACATCCCCATTTTAGTAACTTCTCATATAGGTGCTCTTAGTCTTATGATTCTGAAATTTAAAGTTTTTATTCCTAAAATTTTATTTTACATAACATGAATGATACCTAGACAGAATCCAATAAATAAGTGTACTTTTTCTCCCCTTCATTTTCCCTTGCAGTTGGGGTGGGGCAACACCTGCTTTAAGATGTTATGTCATAGTGTTAGATAAATCTAAGTTTGAATCCTAGCCCCAACAGTTACTACCTTTTAACTTTGAACATGATATTTTTCTCTAAATTCTAATATCCTTTTTTGTAGAAATGAAATAATAACAGAATTAGTATCAGAATGTCATGACATACTAGGTGTTAAATACCTGTCAGAGTACCCTACACATAGTATTTAATTAATGATAATTACCATGGTTACATTTTTGTTCTCTCTTTTCCTCAAGGACTGCTTTCTTTATATTTAAGACTATCGCATGTGTTAATGTGGTATAAGTACTTTTATTTTCCTCATTTTTCCCAACAGGTAAAAAAGGAAATAGAAGCGAAAGGTGTGTGGACCATGCCATCTAAATACAGTGAAGAAGGAGTTTATCACATTCAGTATAGTTTCATTAAAGAAGCTGAACACCACTGCTTGTTACATAGCCCTATTCCTGTGGCCTGCCCTGTGAGATTGCTCCATGGCATGAAGGATGACATCATACCTTGGCAGACATCCATACAGGTTGCTGATCGGTTAGTCAGCACAGATGTAGATGTCATCCTCCGAAAACACAGTGACCACCGAATGAAAGAAAAAGCGGACATTCAGCTTCTTGTTTACACTATTGATGACTTAATTGATAAGCTTTCAACTGTAGCTCACTAGAATGACATTTTTCCTTGGTATGTAGACTGATGGATCCAGAAGATTGGAAGAGGGATAACAAATTAAAGACCCTGATACTTAGGTTTTTTTTTCCTTCTTTATTTTGTAAATATCACATGGGTATTTATTGAATGATGTATTTGCACAAGAGATTCAAATTGTGAAGAAAATAGCAGCTACTTTCTGGAAAATTTTCTTCTTCAATCTTGATTTTTTTTTAATTAAAATATTTCCTATTTTTTCAAGATGTATTTACCTTCTAATGCTTATGTTAACTGTGCCAGCTCTTGTGTTCTCTTCTACTTACAAGTGTCAATAAGGTTTGCATTTTTTGTCTTGTATTGTATATGGAGATTTGTAAAATTGCTTCTGATTTTAAAACTCAAAAAATATAGGTTTATTGAAATAATCTGAAATGGTTACAGAAATGTCCGAGTATAATAAAGTTTAAAAAATAAGGACATTATTATATTCTGCCTGTTATATTTGAGCTTAAAATTAAGGTTATCCTTTTTTTAAGGCTCAAAACTGGTAGTAATGTAAAAATGAGAAATACCATTTCTAAATTCTGGCTTATGTATCTTATAGTTAAATGGGGCAATTTCATCTTAAAAAATGTAGTTTCATATTCTAAAGAGACAGTTTTTCTGAATTATTGCCTACCTGCAGAAACACTCATTTATTTTATCAATATGTGCCTTAGTTAAAAATAACCAAGTGATTGCCATCTTCATCAGAGGGCTTTTTAAAGTGCAGAGGTAGTAAGAAAATAAGAAATACCAAAAAAAAAGTTTTTTTTAAATATATTGTGCAAAAGCCTAGATATTATTAAGTTGGTATTTTTTTAGTGTTTACCTTGGCTGGACTTTATTTAGCTTGCTTAAGTTATGTCTGTCAAAACATTTAGTAAGTTGACAACATGGCATACAGAGAGGATGTTTGTCAGATCCTTAACTCATTAATAAGGAAACCAGCTTATTAATGCTGAACCTGGCTTAAAGGAAAATTCAAATATTTAACTATTGAAATGTTGCAATAAAATTCCTGTGCTGAAAAGAGTGACATAGGTCTGACTGCTTATCCTCAGGTAGACCTGCTTACACGGCTGGCCCTTGGCTGGCATCTGGAAACTTAGATTCTAAGAGGTTCCACCATTCCCAGACTGATAAAAGTGGCTTATACCTAAACTGTCAATATAAACAATATGGATTTGTACTGGCTGCCTGCTTTCCTTTTGGGAGTCTGGAATTTTGGTAAGTGCCAGGGAGAGGCTGCCTAAGCGAACAGCTCCCAGAAGAACTCGGCACTAAGTCCCTTCACAAGCTTTCCTGGCGGACAGCATTCACAACACTGTCACAGCGCATTGCTGGTGGAATTAAACTCATTCTTTGTGGCCACTGGTAGAGAATGCTTGGAAGCTTGCACTTAGTTTCTCCAGATTTTACCCCATGTGCCTTTTTCTTTGCTGATTTTGCTTTGTATCCTTTAAACTGTAATAAATCATAGCTGTTGAGTAGAACTATATGCTGAGTTCTGTAAGTCCTTATAAATCATTAAACCTAGGAGTGGTCTTGTGGACCCCTGACACAGATACAGAACAGGTTAATGGCCTGCAGGGCCATAAAATTACCATCTGTGAGTTATCTTTTACACCAAACAAAAGTCATTTACAAATAAAAAACATGAATTGTGTGCCATGGTTCCAGATACTGGAGTGAATTGAGAGTGGAGAGCAATGTGGCTATCCCAGGGCCTACTCTGCTGAGATACTGGGCATGGGGATTAGAAAGACAGAAGAGGAAAGAGTCCCTGCTCATGAGTTTTCCAGGGTTAAACAGAATGGTAATAAAATGTAATAAATCTGGCTAGAGAGTCATGGTGTATCTGTAGAGGTTAAGGACCAAGTATAGAGCTTGGGGTGAAATCCTGTCTCACCATTAACTAAACCTGGGACTAAGCAATTTACCTAATCTCCCCAAGGTTTCCTTATCTGTTAATTGACATAATATAAACCTAGATAAATTGTAAGGATTAAAGGAGTACAATACTTTTAGAATAATGACCCATAAGAGTCACTACCTTTACACTTTTATTTTTGTGACACACCAGATACAGTCCAGCAAGACTGATAGATACAATTTGTGAGGATTTAGGAAGGAAAGCACAGGTAAGAGAGTGAGTAGGGCTTCTAAAGCTGAACTGGATTGGCTCTTCCTAACCTCAAAATCCTAAATTGGAGTGTTGGTTGTGTGGTATCCCTTCAAATGTCCAAAGGCTAGTAAAGGGGGGAAGGCGTGCAACTTTCACAATCTGAAGATAGGAATAGGAAAAGCTATTTTTAAATTGAATCTAGCTTTGCAGTAGGTAACATCACAAATTCCAAATGAGTTTAAATCAGTGACATTTAGTGTATTCCAGTACATTGTTATCTACTTGAGTGGTTTTTTTTTCCATTTTTTCCCCAAAGCTCTTTTTTTCTAAGACCACTCCATGCCCTGTATTCATTGACATGGAAAACGCTTGAATGGCCAGCAGCCTTATCCTCTAAAGCTCTTGCATCATTTTAAAAGCAACATGCCCCATCCCAACAGTCTCAGCCTGTGCAATGGAAAGTGATAAGGCAAATGCCAATGGAAAGGAAATCTCAGTGAGGCCACATAATATATCTGCTTTTGCTACATCTGTTGCATTTAAAGGCATTTCCAGACACAAATCTGAACAGTATGCTCTTCTCTGAGCAACCAATAGAAAGGTCTATGTGGCAGAGAAGAAAACAGTCTTAGGCAAGACTGAGTTTATAAAGCATGGAGATAGAGAGCAATGAGAACATTACTCTACCCATAACCATGCCCAGGGCAGGGCCCAAAGGGAATATGTCACATTTTCACTCAACTTGGAACTGTTAAAAAAAAAAGAAAACTAAAGAACTCATTTTCTGGAGGAAGGAAGAAATGTGTGGAATTGACAAAATACCTTTTAATGATCTCCTTGAAATGCAGATCTGAAGTAATTTTTTGGTTTAGAGACATAATCATGTAGTATGCATAACTTGGTTTGATGGAAAAAATGGTATGCTTTGATATATTTAGAGAATATACTTAGAAAAAGGCAGGCATTTTAATTTTTTTAGCCAAATGAGGAAATTACCCTTTCCCATTTGGGCTCTATCTTCTCTTTATCTGTGAGGGTTTTGCTGACAGATAAACTCTTTTACTAAAAAAAAAAGGTCAAATGGCAGCTTCTCAGTGAAGCCTTTCCTGACTTATCCTCATCTCTCTGTTTCCAAGATCTTTGCCTCTGCTCCTCTGGGCTCTCATAACAGCATTCTATTCATGCCTTTTTGATAGAACTTACTGGTTTGAAATTGTCAGTTATATGTCAGCCTCCCTCTCTCGAAGACCCACTGAGGTCAGAAGCCTTGTTTTGACATTGTTCATCCCCAGCCATCTGACCACACTACATCAAGTCCTTTGCCAGCTCCTACTCTTTACCCACGGTGTAATGGTAAGAGTCCCGTGAGTTCTGGCCTTGCCACTCTTCTTGTGCAACTTAACATATTCACTTTGAGCAACCACATCCACGTTCCTGAATTTAGCTGCTACCTGCATGCAAATGATTTAAGCCCATTCCTCCATTTCAGTCTTTTCTCTTAACTCTAGATCCATAAAACCAACTGCCTGATGAACTGGGATGGACTGAGTAGGTCCAAACCCTGTTACCTTTCCGCCTTTATGTACCTCCCAGCTTATGAGTCCCCTTAGAGTAAATGGTGCCACCATTACCCATCTTACGCAAATCAAACTTGTGAGTCACTCTGACCATCTCCTTTTCCTTCATCCACATCAAAGCAGATGATTCTCTTTCTCTATGAAAAAACTCAAACTCTTTTGCATGATATGTAAGCCCAGTGTCAAGGATTCTAAATACTTAAAAACTAGCTTTCCAGGAAACAAAGGCAAACCAGCCCTGATTTGTAGTGTTTGCCAACACCTATGGCATAAACACTCTGGTCATGGCTGATTTCAAGCCACTACTGGGATGTTACTGAATAATGGCTGAGTTTAACAACTGGCCCTCAAAATCCCCCAAAATTTAACCATGGACAATTACAAGCACTACTTTATGATCTGGAGCCTACCTGACATTCTAGCCTTATTTTTCTTTCTGTCTATCTCTTCTGTTTAATCCTATGCTTTGTTGATATTAGAACACTTTCACCTTCTTAAATAGTCTGGCTTTGCCAGCAAGGTTCTCAACTCCTCGTGCTTCACCCCATCCACCTAGCAAATACCAACTCTTCTGAGACTTAGAGCCATCTCATTATAAACCTGTTTCCTAATCCCCTACCCCTTCCTCTAGGTGTAATTGTACCTGAGTATCGCTGAGTATCTTGTGTATATTTCTAGCACAACACCTGGCTGGCATTATTGTTGACAAGTTTAACTTTGCTACTAGATTGTGTTGCCATGTCTCAGTCATTTTTATATCTCACATACATGCCCTTAAAAAAGGTCATTGAAAAAAAACAACTATAATTCTAAGAGACATTCGGTAAATGTAGGATAAGCCAATTCCCACTACCAAGTCGCACTATCAAACAGGTTTTTTCTAAAGACTTCCTGTGGATTTCTGGACACTTCTGACCTGTACCCTCACCCTTTTGCCATTGGGTCCTTTTCAGAACCTGGAGCTCAAGTTTGCACTTAAAGCACCCCAGCTATATTGATTGATACAATGGGAGGAAATCTTTGGGTACAAAAGATAGGCAAAACAGTTTGCAAAAATAAAGAGGCAAATGTACATCTTTTAGAATAGTTTCTAGCTTTATATAACAAACTAACCTCCTCCTTAGAGCAATTCCAGCCAGAGAGTAACATGCTTTCTGTTTGGGCCTCTGTCTCCTTAGTCCCAGGTTGCACTTGACCACCACCCAGGATGTAACACAGTGACTTCCAAACTTCTGCTGACAATTTCCCTGTTCTAAATTCTTCCCCTAAGCTGCAAGTCTTTGGAGACCATTCTGTCTCTTTAGAGTCACTTCAACTGAAGATTTAATTAAGTATCAAGACCGGCACTCATCAGCCCCTTTCATGCTTTTCTACACCTCCTGCTCTCCTCAAATCTCGGGTTCTCTCACCACCCTTTGCCTTTCCCTGAGTTCTCTCCTGGGCCTTCAACCGTAGACCGCTAAGGCCTTTCTCAGGGAAACCACCGCATAGTATATCTACCAAGTAATTAAATTTCCACTAGTCAGGTCCCAGCCGGCAGGAGAATTTTCTCAATGCAGGTATTTGAGGATTCATTTCCTGCATAGTTTCTGGTCAGTTTCCCACAAGGACAAAGATCACCGTCCATGCACTACACTTGCTTTACCTAGTGTGCCTAAGAGTGGATCAGTCCGTTCTAGGGGCAAGAATAGTTATTTTATTCCACTCCAGCAGAGTACTTGGCACAATTAAGCACTGACAAAAATAATTATTGAGTGAATTGAATAACACAGTTTTGAATGTTTTTGTCATGAAAAAGAGCCAGGGACTAACACAACATCAGTGAGACTCAGTATTTACTGCCAAGGGGCTTACAGTCTAGGAAGACAAATGGACAAGCCCTTTAGTGGTTTTCAGGCCAGCTTGGGTCTAATGCTTCTGCTAATGCTTCTGCTGAGGTCCTGCTTGCTCACTCAGCTACCACTGATACCATGTGCCTTCCTGGTCCTTAATTAAAATAAACAGATGAAATCTTTACACCCTATCAAAACCTTTCACTGCAAGAGTCCTTTGTACATTGAGCTCTGTTTAATTTGTAAGACATCCTTCAGTATCTTTCGATTAAAATTACAGCACTAAAAAGCTACATTCCCTGAATGAGTCAAACTGAGGCATAACAGTTTCTCACCAGGATGGAAATTTCTGGATGAAATCTGGCTGGCCGCTGAACAAGTTCATGGTTGCAGCTCTCACCCCCACCCCTCCTGCCCTGCCAAACAACTGTTACCATGGGGGCCTGGGGAAAGCGCGCTGGCAACTCCCGACAGATGGACAGCTGACAGAATGGACCCTCCCAGAGGCCCCAAGCCTGAGCAGCTGTGTGCTGGCCTTGGGTAAATCTGTCTCCGCCAAAGGAGGAGAAAGGAGCTCTCAGCGGGAGGGAGGCGGGCGGGCCTGGCTGACACACCAGAGGGCTGGCTTTTTGGACGGCTCTTAGCAACGGCCCCGCTCTGACCCTCCTCAGCCTTGGGAAAATCAAACTGTTCTTCCCAGGCGCCATGCTGCATCAGCAACTGAACGTCACGGCGGCCTTTCCCCCTGCCTGTTAATTACCTGCTCTTGCCATCTCAGGGTTTCTGCCTTTGCAAAGTGCTCCTAGAGGGGGAAGGAAGGGACGACCACCATCCAGCGCCCTTGATGCCCGGCACTTAAGCCTTGATTGTGAGTCCGTGTACATCACCTCGTTACATTGATACGCGGGACTGAGAGGGGGTGCCAGCCCCCCTGGACCAGCAGGGGCTTTATTCTAGACTCAGCGGCGCGTGGCTGCGCTTTTCTTCCCCGTTGGTGGGTGAAACCCTAGTGGCTTCATTGGCTCCTTGATTTAAACCACGCCCGGCTTTCTGCCCGCTTAGCTGCTGCGGGGCCAGGCCACCCAGCCACATCTCTGCCGGGTTTGCAGGGAGCCCCTGGCTGCTGCTGCGGTATTGTGTGGATGCCGCGCGTGCCCTCTCCTCTCTTGCAGAGATGGCTAACAGGGGCCCGAGCTACGGCTTAAGCCGAGAGGTGCAGGAGAAGATCGAGCAGAAGTACGACGCCGACCTGGAGAACAAGCTGGTGGACTGGATCATCCTGCAGTGCGCCGAGGACATCGAGCACCCGCCCCCCGGCAGGGCCCATTTTCAGAAATGGTTAATGGACGGGACGGTAGGTCCTGCAGCGGCGATCTTGGGGCGTGGGGTGGTGGGCAGGGAAACCCTCCAGAGCCTTCTCTGCGGGGGGAGCTGCCGCCGCCAATCTCTGCCTCGCGGGGTGGGAATGGGCATGCCTTTTTCTCAGGCTTGGAAGATCCGCGCTCCGGCACAATTCCCTAGCCAGGTTAGAGGATTCTCCACCCATCGGCGGCTTTCTTTTTGAGTTGTTGCCAAATTCGAAGCCCCTTGGCTTTTTGCAGTGAGAATAGAGAAAAATATTTCCTTGGGATCTCTCCTGCCTTTTTTTGGTGCATCAACTCATCGGGGGACCATTCCTTCTCCCAGGGCAATGGGTTGGTTACACAGTAAAACAAAGGAAGGGGTGGGGGACTAACCACCTTCCATCCTTCCGGGAGCCAGGTTCCCTGGGGGTGCTGAATGTCTGTTAAAAGCAGAATTCACAGGAAACTGAAGGAAATCCTTTTATGATAACTGCTTTCCTTAACAGATGCTCCCGTGTGTTTGAGGGACTGTGGATTGCAGGCTCTGATTCAGACAAGCCCATCTTTTCCCGCAGGCTGTACTGTTACATAACTGCTAACCCACGCTTCTGTTGGGTTGCCCAGGACTGGGGTTAGGGTATCTGGGAGGACCGTTTCCAGTTCAGTCCTTTTATACATCATTAGCTTTTATGGGATGAGTTACCGGAGCCTGATTCTGATCTGCCTTTGAGAGAATATAATATTAGATTCTACCATCTAACCTTTCCGGGAGCCACTAATTCATCCCTCCATTGAAAGTCTGGAATTGTAGCCGGCCATCACACATGGTTCCTTTCTGTAAACATTCTTTCCCTCACCCCGGGAGGGAAGGGAGGAGGGAGGGACGGGGATTCCTGGCTACTGGCCTCACTGCAGTCAGTAGCAGTCCCGGGATCAGGGCGCCTGGGTCTTTGGGGTTTGGTATGGGAACCTGGTCACCCAGCCCTGAGCCCACGGCATTCTGGAGCACTAGACTTACCTCTGTCCAGACCTGTAAGCTTTGCCCTGTGGGGGCTAGGATTCACTTTGCGTTAGTGAGGGGTAAAAACAAAGGGAAGTGTTGATTTTTGTCTCCCCCTTACTCCTTCAGGTCCTGTGCAAGCTGATAAACAGTTTATACCCACCAGGACAAGAGCCCATCCCAAAGATCTCAGAGTCGAAGATGGCTTTTAAGCAGATGGAGCAAATCTCCCAGTTCCTAAAAGCTGCGGAGATCTACGGTGTCAGGACCACTGACATTTTTCAGACAGTGGATCTGTGGGAAGGTAAACAGCCCTCAGGCCCTGGCGATTGTTTTCCCTCCCCCTTTGGTTTGCCCATCTCTTTGTGAAACCCGCTCCCAATGGTCTCTGTGCCTGCAGGGAGGTGGGGGGAGGAGGGTCAGTGTTATCAGCTGTCACCCAGGGACACTATTAGTCTCCCCCTTTGTGGTGGTCTGTTAAAAGGGGCACCCTCCTCTAAGGGACACACACCTCGAGGACAGGGCAGAGACGTCAGCAAAATAACATGTAAACAGAAGCCTCTGTGGACAGGAGGCTGAAAGGTGACATGGACACCTTTCACTCCTGTCTCCCCTCCCATCACAGACAAATGATAGACTGAAGAGAGGGGGCCGGCTGGGGTAGCAAGTGTGCTTCTGACTCACCAGCAGCAGGACTTATAGACAAAGCTGCCTGGTGTGATTTTGTCTGGGAAATAAATAGCACCCCAACCTTTCATTAAACTATTATCCAAAAGCTTGGCAACTATGCCTTCCAGATAGATATTCCATTCAGACAGTGTGACAAATGATTTTATTCTTGCACATTTGTGAATTGACTTGATTAAGAAATCTTATGAGGCATAAAAATCAAATCACAATTCTGGACATATTTAACGGTCCATCTTTTGGGGAAAAGTGAGGTGAATGGAGACCCTGCCAGAGAATACAGGGTCTGTGGTCATAGTGCTTAGTGTCCCCCTGTGCCCAAATGTGCATGCCCCTCATGCAGTTGTTCCACGTGAACAGAAGGGGTCCTGGTGCAGCCCCCCATGTGCAGGAAGTGCGTAGGAGGAAGACACTGGGAGGTCTGTGGGAGGAGGGGGTCCCAATGGTGCTCTCCTGTCTTTCTGTTACTGAGGAGGTTTTGCTTGCCTTTTCCCTTTTTCCAAAGACCACACAGGCGTACTCCACACTGACGAGTGCTGGCAGTGTGGGGAGAGGGGCACAGACAGCAGTGGTCTCTGGTAGAGCAGGTCTGCACCACTTGCCCAGCCCTGCGTGTTAGGGAAGAGAGAGGTTACGGGACATGAGTGTGACTGGGGTGGAGAGGTAGGGTAATGGACAGGCAGCTCCAAGGCAGGATAAGTTCCCCAGAAAAAGGGTACAAGGCTGACACTGAGGGGTCTCAGCCCCAAGGCCAGAGGGATAGAGCTTTGAAGGAAATAAAGCAGGAGCCTCACTCCAAGGGTGCCAGGACTGACTTGCTGTGAGGCGTGCAGTAGGTAGGGTAGCTGACATGACGAAAGCAGTTGCTGGGGAATGTTTAAATGGCCTCTAGAAGTCCCAGGAGCTGGTGTCCCTCCGTGGTGTGGTAGCTCAGGGCTGAGATTCAAGAATATTCCTTCTAATGGTTGGAGGGGATCCTTGATAACCCCCAGGATTAAGGGATATCTGGTCTGAGGCTCAGGCCAGAGCTGGTTGCCATACAGTTGAGCAAGAGGTGGGAGATGGGCTGCTGTGAGCAGAGAAGGGGGCAGGAGGCGAGGCTGGCTTGCTAGTGGTGGCTCATAAGTTCGGAAATGAGTAAGCTGGAATCGAAAGGATGCCTGAGGGGAGTTGGCATGTGTCTCTGCGCATATGAGTAAGTGTACTTACTTGTATACACAGCTATTGGACCAGCCAGTCCCTGAGCTTGGTGCCCATTCTCCCTTCTGTTCTCCACCCCAACTGTGGTGGTTTTTGCTTTACTCCCATTCATCCCTGGTGCCATGGACTGTGACCTGCTGTGGGTCCAGCCCTCCTTGCCTGGGTACTTCTCTTCCTCCTCTGTAGGCATTTTATGTTCAATAGCTCTCCGTCCCCATCTCCCCTACTCAGCATCTTCCCAAGTAGGGCTCTGCTTGCCTCTGGCTGCCCAGTGATGCCAGGCTGCTCTGTTGCAGACGAATAAAACTTCAGGAGCCCAAGCTTGCCAGATGCCTTCTCATTTGGGCTTCAGTTATTTAGATAGGCAGAGGCACTGGAGGTACCCGCTATCCTGAAACCCCTTTTAGAGGAAAGTTTGGAATGGACACCACGAGGGCAGCAAGAATAGAAGGCTCAGGGCTTCAATAAGGATCCCAGGGCTGAATGGTCCAGAAAACACGCCAAATATAGGGATAATATAGAGAGAGAGCTGTGGAAGTTCCCTGGGGGGTACGCTGGGGGTCACCAGGCCCTTTCAGTGGTGGAGAAGAAGTGAAGGCCACTTAAGAGCAGTTGGAAGGGATTAGGAGTCTTTCTCTTGGGTGAGAGGAGGTGAAGCCTGGCAGGTCACTTTCAGATTTGCCCTGAGTGCCTGGAAAGGACAGGGGTGGGCTGTCTCAGCGGCTGGGACTCAGAGGAGAGCGTATGGGAGGCTAGACTTCAACATCTTCTCCATAGAGGGAGAGGAGAAGGAGAGAGAGGGAGGAGCAAGAAAAGGGCGTGCGCGCGCGCGCGCGCGAGCGCGTGTGTGTGTGTGTGTGTGTGTGTGTGTGTGTGTGTGTGTGAACTCAGGAGAGCTAGTGAGTGTGCTGGTCACAAAGACTTAAAGAACACTTATGCTAGAAGGTAGTAGAATGCAGATTCCTGAGTCAGAAGTTAGAGTGGTTCACAACTCTGTCCCACCACTTATCAGTTAACTTTTCTAACTTGGATTTTCTCAGCTATAAAATGGGGATAATAATATCTATTTCACAGGATTGACATGGGGAGGAAATGAGACAATGAATTAGACATGCTGAGCATAGTGCCTGGCAATGATGGAGCATGATGTATGTGGGCAGTGTGGAAAGTACTAATGTCATCGGCCTGTCCTTTTTTAAGGCCAGTGGAAATTAAAGAGTAGCATGAGCAAGGCTGGGGAAGGCACATACTCTGTCTTGGAATAAATAGACTTCATTAATGGTTTCACACAGAAGCTGCGGGTTGCCTGGATGACCTTTGCCCTCTCTGCTATCGGTGGTGCCTTCTCACCCCCCCGTTCTCCATTTTGGAGGGGCTGGCTTTACAGGTCACCATATTGACCTTTTTTCCACCTTGGTTCATTACCCTCTTGACATATTTCCCCGTAATATATTGCTTTGCCAATTCCAGACCCAGAATATCCTGGTACAGTGGAAAGAGCATGAGTTTCAGAGTCAGGTAGATAGATTGAAACTCTTCTTTAGCTCATCCTAGCTGTGACCCTGTTTAAGCTGCTTAGCCTCTCAGAGCCTCAGTTTCCTTTTCTGTAAACAGTTCTAGTGCTTCCCTTTGGACAGTTCCTGTAAGGGTTCAATGTGTAAAGTGTCTAGCACAGTGCCTGGTTAATAGCACCTAATAAATGTTGGCCTCTTTTCCCCCGCTGTAAGTCCATCAGCAACTAACCTTTTTGGTTCTCATGGATAACCATGCAGCTAGCATTAAGCATGTAGAATACTAGAATGTCAAAGCAGGCAAGACTCCAAGATAAATCAGATCTGGTTACTCTTGTAGATAATCTTACTGATTTGTGCCTTGATGCTAAAAAAAAAAACTAAAAAGAAAATTTTCTCACTGAAAAAGGTCTCTGTAAAAAAATACAAATAATAATCCTACTGACAAGGAATCCTGGACACATGGCTTTGTTGTGCCCTCCTGTCCCCCAACTTGATGACTGGGAATTTGCGGGGAGATGTGGTTTACACTGGGGGGAGTGCCTAGGAGGTCCAAATACATTCTCCAGGGAGGTATCACTGTATGTGTCATTCCTCAACTGCCAGAGCAGAGGAGACATTTCACCCAGCTGGAGAGACACTTGGGATATTGTGAGGTACCTGTGATGACTTGAGGCCTTACAAATGCCTGCTGCTTGAAGCCTTCTTTTCTTTGCTGAACAGTCTTTACTGCATTTACCTCAAGCGCTGCTCACAACTGTGTGTAGTGGGTTTTCCCTTCAGCAGTAGTTCTCTGCTGTGCACCAGAACCAGCTGGTAGGCTTGTTAAAACAGATTGCTGGACCCCAGCCCCAGAACTGCTAAGGCATGAAATTGGGGTGGGTCCAGGAATTCATACTTCCTGCCAAATCACGGGTAACACTGCTTGTGCTAGTCCGGGAATCCCCCCTGTGGGAACCATTGCCCTACAGTTTCTCCAGGGAGGCAGGCAACAAAGCCAGCATTTCTCCCTGTTAGCAGTATTTCCTCTATCTTGACTGGAGAATTGGGAGCTATTCCTAAGCGCTTACTCAGGCAAATAAGAAATGGTTTCTTTATCTACTGGTTGTTTTCAGAAAAATGAAAAAGCTGCTCTATTCCAAGAGTAGTAAGGATGAGTCAGGATTGATACAAAATAGAAGTAGCTCTGAAGCAAAGAGTTTTGACGGTAAAACTGATTTTTGGTATTGAAAGTCTAGTGTTCAGTCTGACTTTATCCACCCAAATGACTTTTCTCTGGCTTTGTCTTTTTCTCTTTATGCTTCTGTTTATTTTTTTCTTCCAAAGACATGCATAAGATATCACTGAAGGAATAAAAAAAATTAAGAGAACAAAATCCTTGTTCAAGAATCTCTATAGTAACAGCACTTGAACTCTGGTCACTAAGAATCCCTGGGGTGGGGAGGGGAAGTCCTGACAATGCAAGACCACACTTGGGGAAAACATTGCTTTGTGATAATGCAGGAAACAGGGCACACTCTATTGTCGAGTGAAAGTGTCAGTGGCCATTTGAGACTCTTTCTGTAAAGGTTTGCCAGGAGAGATGAGAGAGGCCACTGTACCATCCCTTTGTATAGCTGCAAGTCTAACATCAGCCTTCTCCCTTGATAGGGGCTACAAGGCCAGGTAGCCTGATTAAAAAAAACTCTGAGCTGTTAGTGCACATTTGGCCCCTTCTCATTCATGTGTCACCCCCGTTCCCATGGCCAGTGGTCTCATTTAGATCACCACCAAGACTCAGTCTCATTTCAGCACCTAGTTGGTACTTCTTGTAGGACTGTTCTTTTTATTCTTGGAAAAAGAGCCTTGAGCATTGATTTTCAAGCTGTCTTGCCAAAGTGTCTAGGGGTGTAGTTTTCAGGGATCAGAGATTCATTCCAAGCTACCAGGGCTCTGAGCTGGCTCCCAACTTGGATCAGAGCCCTTCTATTTATTGATTTTACTATTTGACTTTGTAGAAGATCTCTCTGAAGGAAGAAGTTATTGCTTAACAAAATTATGGAATACATTGTGTGCCAGGCATTGTGACGTTTTTAAAAATCAAAAACCAAAGTGTCGGGGCAGTACTTGCCTACCCCCGGGGGCTGTGTCAGAATCACCTTGGGATTGCTCCAGAGCCTGAGTTTTTAAGAGTCTCAGATAATTCCGATGATCAGTCTAGTTTGGGAATCAGCAGGTAAAACCCATGTTTCTCACACTTGCCTTATGGCATAAACCACCTCGGGAACTTACTAAAAATATAAAACCTCAGGCCCCACCCCCGGCCTGCCAAAATAGTCTCTCAGGAATGACCTCAAAATTCACATTTTTAAAGACATCCCCCTACCCCAGTCCCTAAAGAGTCCCAGAAGTCCAGGAAATCCTGTCCCAAAGGAGGCTGTATTCTAGGCAGACGGTACACTTGGTTGTGATGCGAGCAGTTGAGTTTTTGTTGCTTTATGCCTGGAACACTTTACAGATCTTCCTTAATCTCATTGCTCCTATAGGCATGTAAATTTGGGGTCCCCACTTATAGGAATCAGCCTCCACAAACGGCCCCCTTCCACCCAACAGCACTTGATCTGGCAAAAGAGTGAAGCTAGAAAGGGCCTCTTGCCCCTTGGCCCCGGAGAACTGGGATTCCTCCCAAGCAACGGCTGTCAGAAATCTAACGAGACAGGACAACAAGCTAGACATGAACAGGTTACAGAAGCAAATCTCTGCTCATAATGTTAGGTAGAATCTCAACAATAATTAGCTTGATCCACATGCTGATGGAGACTCAAGGTCCCAACTGCCTTTTCCTGTTTTAATCTTGTTTGTATGAGTCCTGGAGAAATAATTTCAGACAAAAACACTCAGTCTTATGGCTGATGCCCTTGCTCCTGTGGGGCCCCAGGCTCAGCCCCCCGGTGCACACCCTCTGGCCTGGCGTGGAAGCAGCCACCAGCACCCTTGGGATCACCCCCGTCACCAAGCAACGTGCTGCCCAGCCAGCCTGCAGCGGGGACCCGGGGGAGGTGGCAGGGCGGCCTAGTGGACTATTTGGGGATTCTGCATTCAGGCTCCTGAGCTAGAACCAGGCTCTGGTTTTACTTTTGGGTGTTCCTGACACATTGATTAACCTCCCTGAATTAGCTTTCCCGTCTATACATTGGAAGGAATAATATCAATTCCACAGGGTTGATAATCACATATAATAAAGTCTCTAGCCTATAATTCATATCAAATCTCCTGCCTTGGGATCTTTCTTAAGGAAAACTTTAAAAATTTTGTTCTTGTCAAATAATACTTCCTTCTCCAGCTTCTTCCGCCCCAACCATGTAACTGCTTCCTTTTCCATTCTCTGGGATGAGGGTGGGTAGTATTTACAGTTCTAGGTTCCTGGATATCTCACTCTTGCCCCCAACAATGCAGTTCCCTCCATCCTCGGTGGATTCTGTGGTGTATGCATCAGCTGGCTCTTTGTGGAGGAGGCCGCGTCTCGAGTGTAACAAAGCTTCTGTCCCCAAGGTCGTATCTGTGGCTGACTTGTTGGGTGTCAGGCTCCACGTTTCCCCAGTCCTGGACCTCCCGAACTGCTCTTCCCCACCACCAGAAATGGACTTGTGTGTGCTGTTGGTGCCCCGGGCAAATGGGTGATGCGCCCTAGCCTGCCTGCCTTCCTGCCTTCCCGTGCTGCTCCATTCCTCTCGGCTCACTGCTGAAGAGCAAAGCCCCTTCCTATGTCTTTCCAGAGTGGTCCTTCAGAATATTATCAACGTTTCAGATCCCGTTACACAGTGACAATTTCAAGAATGCTTTCCTCTCTGGAAGAGGAGAGTAATTCTTCCAATCACCTCTGTTCCCTCCCTGAATTCTCAGTATTCCTTGTGCACCCCCTCCCTCTGCTGCCTGGACACTCCCTTCTCTACCAGCCCAGCTGTTCCTTGAGTCTGGAGGCTCTCCACTGAAAGCATTTCATCCCTGTATCCATCAACCAATCCCACAGGGCTTCAGGATCCAGGAAACTGCTCCGTGTCTAATGGGGAGGAGGAGAGAGGTGAGGGAAGAAGGATCTTCCACTTTCTCTCCTCTTGGAATAAATGGACATCCTGAACTGGACTTCCTGAATTTATCTTATTTTATAGGGTTACATGCCACTCTCACTTTCCGTCTGCCTTTCTCCTGTAATTCTGTATTCCCCGGTGTCTGAGCTTCAGCAGCCGGGCTGGGGAGACCACAGATGGTCTAAAGATGGCTCACGACAGCCGCCTCCCCCACCCAGGCTGACCGCTGCCTTTCTCACCCCGTGCCTCTAGCTGTGGTTCACCACACTTACGCCTCTCATGGACCTCTGATCTGGTTCTAAATTGCAGGGCAAACCACCCAGGAGCCTCTTTCCCAGTCCAGGACATGTCAGCCAGCTGGAAGGGAGGAAAGGAGACAAGGTAGGGGAGCAGGCTGATTTGCAGGGCCCAGTTTTTCTCCTAGTGAGTTACGGCCGCTGGGCTCCTCAGGGAACAGCGTTTCCCGCCCATTGTGTGAGGGGCTCACCTCCTGCCCCCCTCTTTCACTCTCCTCCCACCTCCACCCACAGTTATTTATTGTCCTCTTTGGCTCCTTTCAAGCAGCACAAAATAAAGTGCCTACCGTGTCGTGTTGAATGCTTTCTGTGTTGATTTGCTTTTCTTCATTTTCCAGGCCTCCAGCCCAAACAGCCAAGTGAATACTCAATTTGATGCACATGGGTGATTTCAGGCCCTTTTAACCCAGATAAAGTAAAAGAGAGAAGCCACCTGGGATTTGACACAATCCGTCCAACCAACGTCTTTTGTTTCCTTTTCTTTTTCCAGTCCTGGTTCCAGTCTTTCGTGGACCACCACAGCTGCCCCCTCACAGGTCTCCCCTTGCCACAGCCTGTAGACCCCAGAATCTACAGGGCAGGGACCTCCCTGTATCTAAGCTGATAAGTGTTTGGAATGTTTCATTCATATAGCAACCAACTGGGAATGGGTTAGACACTGGGCATCTCTTGTATGTACCAGATAGAGAATAATTAGCCAGTTGATTTTTTTTTGTTCCTTTCTGAGAAGCTCAGCTATGGTTTTCTTCAGGCACCTTGAGAAGCATTCCTTTCCCCTCTCCCTGGAGTGTGATCACCTATATCCTCTACCAGATCTTCCTTGCTTCCGAGAGTTCCAGCCCCATTATTCCAAATTCCTTGACCCTGACACAGGCTTGGCTTTAATCTCTTCGCTGGTTTCCAGGGAAGGACATGGCAGCCGTGCAGAGGACGCTGATGGCGCTGGGCAGTGTTGCAGTCACCAAGGATGATGGCTGCTACCGGGGAGAGCCATCCTGGTTTCACAGGTAAAACATCCTTTCTTGCACCCTTCAACGAGGGATGATATCAGTAAGGAGCATGTGAAGCCCTGTAGCTCCTCAGAGGCTGTTCTGACACCAAGCGCCTAGGAGCAGGTGCTCCCAGCCCCACGAGTGAGTCCCCCTAGAGCAAGAAAAGGCAAGCTACCATTCAGGCCAACACCCTGCCCAGGGCGGAAATGGGGGTCCCACTGGATTTCTGAATCCCTCTACATATTCGTTCTGCGACTGAGAGGACCCAGTGGCATTTTTCACCAGTGGCTTGGTTTTATGACCCAAGCAGCCCTGAATCTGCCTATTTATTTATTTGATTTTGCACTTAGTGAAGGGAAAGCAAATGCTGTCCACCTGAGACCATCCTGGTTAACACCTGTTGGCCCAGCATATTTATTAGGACTCTTCTTACTCTCAGGAGGGGCCTGGTCTGGATAATAAGTTAATGTGGTCACATCACTCAAGGGCCTTTTCCCAAAGACATTTCTTTGTTACTCTTTTTTTGCGGGGGCCGGAGGGATAACAGAAGAGCTTAAACCCGGGAGCTCAGTGGGAGATGAAGAGGAGAGAGCATGTTGGAGCAGCTGATGGACTCTTCATTTCCCTAATCTCCTCTTCTTCTTTTTGACAGTTGTAAAAGGGTGCCAGCTTGTGTCATTTTAAATGTACCTGGGTTGAAATCCTGTTATGTATTGGCCTGTTGAAACCCTGGTTTTGGTCCCAGCTTTATTAGTGACTTGCTGTGGTCTATGTGGCCCAAAAAAACAAAATTATTACTATCTGGCTCTTTACTGAAGTTTGCTGACCTCTGGTCTAGAATAAGAAATTTCCCCTTTCTAACTCCTAGGTCCTTCAGCTCTAAAATGGAACATTCATCTTGGCCCTGTACAGGGTAGGGTCGATTGGAATTAATGACATGCTTTGTCAGAAGAGTTGATACTAATTTTCACAAAGGCTTCAGGTAACAGAGACAGAGGGTGAGAGGACAGCTGTTTGAGAGGCCGCCACTGATTCTCTGCTGGGAATTCTGGAAAACCATCTGGGCTTCTAAGAAGTAGAGCGCTCATGTATCATGGTGGTGCCTGCTCTGGCAGGCCATAGCCCAGGGCAGGGCCACAGATAACGGCATTACTTTAGCTCAGCAGAGGGTCTGCTCTTCCATTTGGCGACCCCCAGTGGAGTCTAACTGCGTATCTTGGGGAAGGTTTGAAAACTGTCAGAATGACGTTATTTCATCTCACTCCCTCTGCCCAGGAAAGCCCAGCAGAATCGGAGAGGATTTTCAGAGGAGCAGCTTCGCCAGGGACAGAATGTGATAGGCCTGCAGATGGGCAGCAACAAGGGTGCCTCCCAGGCGGGCATGACTGGGTACGGGATGCCCAGGCAGATCATGTAAGAGGCCGCGGCCTGCCCCGATAGAGAGGACGAATGTACCACACCAACGTCTCTATGATAAAGAAATAGTTAGTCACCTTCTGACCTCTTTCTCAAAGTCTCCTATCCCTGATTTTTGCAAAAGTGCTGCATTTCTGCTGAGAATCCGTGTTGCCAACTGCTGCCACCTTCTGTTCATTTAGAACTATGCAAAGACTCTGCTTCCTTCTTCCTGAGCTCCTTATTTACACTAAAGTCTCCATTTGTCTGATTATTTATTTATTTATTTATTTGCCAAAAATTTTCCTCCTCAACTTACAGAAATCACCTAATAAACAAATTAGTCTTGTGTCTTAAAGTGTCAAGTTCATTCTTTGCCTTAGGGGCTTTTCAGACGGGGCTGGGTGTGATGTCATGCAAGAGGCCAGCAAGATGGAATTAAGCTTAATCTGTAGCTGTTGAAACATAGGTTAGCTCTGAGGAAACCCTTGAAAGGTTGACTTGTTTATCTTGGCAGTTACAGTAGAAAGTTTAATTGTTGTGCCCAACTCTGACAGCCGAGGGTCAGGAGTTCAAGAACAAGGTCTTTGACCTGCACATAGTTTTTAAGTACCCACCTTGCGCTTATTATGCTAGACTCTGCGGGGGGTGTGGGAGGACACAAAATAAGCAAGCCAAAGTCCTAGTTCTTAAGGAGCTCTTGTATAGGTATAGGTGCCCAAAAAGTATCTGACAGGTGGTTGTGGGTAAAACTGCAGTATTTCCAGATTCTCTTGCCTGGCTTTAGTGCATCTCCGTATCAATAGGTGTTTCCAAGTGGTGGAGAGAAGTAGTCCATCTCCATATCAATAGGTAATTACATGGGCCAGCAAGGGTTTATCTGGACCTGAGAGGTTGGGTGGAACTCTCTTCTGCAGCTGGGTCAGGAGAGATGGCACAACTGCTTGTAAGAAGTAAACAGGTTTCTTAAACTTTATTTCTCCCTTTGACTGATTTCGGTTTCAAAGGTATTTTGCCTGGAGAGTTTTCCCCTGGAGTTACAGTGGTTTTATTAAATGGACGGGTGATGCGTAGTTGAAGGAAAGAGCAGTGTCCACTTCTAGCAATAACTGTCCCCCTAAAGGCCAGACTGTGGGTCTGATGCCAACATTTATACAGTTTCTTCATCATCCAGGAATTAGAGGCAATGTAGGTTGTTCTCTTATAGTTATTCATAGGATCTGAACTCCTAAAACGATTGGATATTGCATAAGACTGAGATCCAGCTAAGATGGAATTGATTTTAAAGATTTTCTCAACCATGAACAGTTAAGAAGGCAAACCTGGGGACTGTCAATTCATCTTACCCTTTCCAATAATAGAAACAAGAAAAAAATGTTATCATTAAGTGAGAAAAATGTCTCATCTGTATAATGAATTGTTAACTAGCAAGAAAAGGTAAACTAAATGAAGCTATAGATGGTACCACATTTTAGATGTTTGGGTAATAATTTTTCAGACTGCTCTTTGTAGTTCTATGGTGGGGGGACAGGGCTGCTGAGAAGGCAGAATCCTGGGTCCCACTCCGGCATCACTGAGAGTGTCACTGATATCATATATCAGGATTCAGCATAAGATTTTGAAAGACTTTTAAAATTAAAAAAAAACAGGAAAAAAAGATTACACTAAAGGAAATTAGCCTGTGAGTCACCTAAAAGACTTAATGTGTCCTCTAAAGTTCCTAGTTACTGTGTTAACTGCTGGAGAATTGTCCATTCCTGGGAAGATGTCACATGAACATGGTAGCTGGATTCCTTCCTCAAACCTGACCTTGGACTTGTCACAAGAGCCAGAGAGGGAAGTTGATGGAGTCTAAGAAGTTAAGTAAGACAGGGGAATCCCTACAGAGGGAGACAAGATGATCAGGGTCCTGTTTGGGATTGGGCGTTGGCATGGGAAGTAGCCTGGGGGTGGGGAATGCAGGGCAGGACACATTTAAGGAGGGAGGTTTCAGGTTATGCCTGTTTTGTTCCCCACATTGCCTTGGCTCCACTATTGCTGTGCCAGAGACGCTGAGAGGCAGAAAAGCAGAGAGTCAAAGGGAGTAGCCTGGCAAATCTAGGTCAGTGCTAGAGGCCAGCTGGAGGGAGGAGCAGGTGGTAAGATCACTGTTCACCTTACCAGCACCTGGGCATTTCCTCCTCCTCCCAGCACCATCCCACCCACTGCCTCAGACTCCCACCCCTTCAGTCGCATCAGATGGTTACAGCTTGGAGATGACACTGTTGAAAAGTTGAGACCCTAGGTTCCCTAGGTCAGAGGTGGATCCAGAGTGCTCAGGACTGAGGTAGCAGGTAAGAGAGACAGCCCAGTTGGTAATTCCATAGGCTGTTGGCCTCCAGATTTTGCCAGCTCCCAGTACTAGCCAGAAGTGATCCAAGCTAGGGCCCGAGATCGTTTACCCTTTCCCCACTTGCCATTTGCAGCCAAAGTAGCAGATAACCTCAGCAATGTAAACTCACAGGCAGCAACTGGAAGCCCTCAGGACTGTCAAGTACTGTCACTAAAAGACACACTGTACCACTCTTACCAGATGAAGCAGAACTCATAGGCCAGATAGAAGAATCATTTAAAAGTAGGCTAGTGTAACTCAGGGGGAAAATCCTGGGGCAAAATACCTCTAAAACTGAAATTAGTCAAAGGGAAAAATAAAGTTAAGAAACCCTTTTATTTCTTACAAGCAGTCATCCTGTCTCTCTCCTGACCCAGCCGCAGCAGAAGAGATCTCCACCCAATCTCTCCGGTCCAGATAAACCCTCATACACCCTTGTAATTACCTATTGATATGTAGCTATACCACTTCTCTCCACCCCTTGAAATACCTATTGATATGCAGATGCACTAAAGCCAGGCCAGAGATTCTGGAAATATTACAATTTTACCCACATCTAGTAAGTAGACTAAAAATGATAAGGGAAAACATTGGAGCCATGACATATTATAAAGAAAAAAATAATGGAAGAAAAATCAACTGGAGATAGAGAATATAAAAAATAAATGAAATAAAGAGTGATAGTACAATGGATAAAAAGAACAAATTAATAAATTGGAATATCAAGGCAAGGGACTTTGTAAACATTGGCACTAGATGGTAAATAAAAAGGAAATGGAAATGTTAAGTGATAATGGGTCAGAAATCATATAATTGGACTCTCAGAAGGATAGGGGGAAAAATCAGTATAGGGGAGGAAAAATCTGAAGAAATAATTTTGAGAATTTTCCAGAATTTAAAAAAGAAACCTAAGAACTCAGTTTCAAAAGACTTACAAGGGTGCCCCAAAATACAAAGTGCCCTCAGAAAATACAGTTAAGTAACAACCACTGAAAGTAAATAGAAAATTCTCAAAGCTTTTCAAGAGTAAAAGCTCATCACATATAAGAAAAAAAATCAGATTGATGTTGGCCTTTTCAGCCTCTGGACACATAAAGTAAAATTTTCAAGGTTGCTGGAAGGAAAAAAACATCTAATTAATAAAACATAATTTTCTGCGTAGCTAACTAAATTTTTAAGCCTCAAAGGGAAGCAGAAATATAAGCAAAGGCTCTCTTTGGAAACACTATTAGACTAAGTATTACAGTAAGAAAAATATATTATCAGGAACATGCTATCTGATATAGGAAATAAGGATAAGTCAAGAAATTTCATTCTTGTTTAAATAAGTAAGGACTAAAAAATAAAATTACATCTGTAACAATCCAAAACTAAAATTCTAGACAATACCCATACGGTGTGTGTGGCATGAGTGGAGTAGCAAGAAAAAAATGGTTAGGTGTGAGTGTGCAAATGTCCTGTTTGGTGGAAATATAGAGATAATGATAAGCTGAGAAGCTGTTGGGAAAAAATAAACATTGTAAGTCCGGGGAGAGGAAATCCCGGGGAAAATACCTCTAAAAATCAAAATCAGTCAAGGGGAGAAATAAAGTTAAACCCGTTTATTGCTTACACACTGGCAGTCCAGAGCTGTCTCTCCTCTGCTGGGGAAGAAGCCAGCAAGCAAGCCAGCCCCTCCCCTTAACCTCTCAGGTTCAGACATGCCCTTGGTTGCCCAGGTAACTATCCATTGACATGGAGATGAAACTGTCTCCACCCCTGAGGATATGCAAATAAACTAAAGCCAGGCGAGATATTCTGGAAATGCTACAATTTTACCCACAATGTATCGAGTTCCACTCACTTAATGAGGCTAATATAACGTTGACTCCAAAACCCAGTAAAGAAAAGAAAATTATTATACTGATTTCACCTAAGAACATAGAAGTTAAAACTTCTAAATAAAATAATATTTAACCAACCCCAACAATGTATTTTAAACATTTGTTTGAAGGAACCATTTTTTCTGTTTGAGAAATTTTTTTCAAACTGGATGGACTCTTTGGGGACCCTCTTTTACAGAGCTAGCTCTGTGTAAAGCTTGTGTAACCAGTGTTCCATTCCTTACCTTTTCCTCGTTTAAAATCATAGACACCTGCTCCAAACCCTGTGTTTCATTTATAATAATACTGGAGACCAAAGGGGATGTGACTTATCCAACATCATTTAGCTAATTAAATTGTGGAGGAGGATTTAAATGCATTTTCCTAGGCTTTCAGAGAAGTGTTCATTCCTTTCACAGCCTTTCTGCTAATTCACTCTAATTCTTCCCAAAGCATTATTAACCAATATCCTAATATAGAATTCTATTCTTTCACTTTACTATTTCTTCAACAACTGTGCTGATGATCAGCAAAAACAAATCGTGGGTTGAAGGTATGAAAATGACTGGAAGACCAACACTGTCAATCAGTCAACAAGAGTTTATTGAGTCCCTAATATCATAAGGAATTGTGTTATGAACTAGGAGATACAAAGAAATACAGACATTGCTCTTCATTAAATTATTTTGTAGTCTAGTTGAGCAAACAGAATATACCCTACAGTTCCTGCTATCATTAGTTGTTGGTTTAAGGGCCAATGAGGGCAGTGTTCCCTCGGATCCTCTGAAAGAAGAGTTCTCTGGCCTGGGATAGTCAGGGAATGTTCTGGTCTCAGGAACTCCTGCTTTGTGCCATCAAGAGAATGCACTGACCACTTTACCACTTGCCTGGACCCAAAAGAGTTAAACAATGAGGAGGGGGATTGGATTTCAAGACAAATCCTTCCTGGGCTGACTTGAGAAGGTCCATGGTGATTTGAGAAATGCCTGTGGCAGCTACACCTGGCAGTCTCATTCTATCTTAGACCTCCAGGAGGCAAGGTTCAAGGTTAGTATCTTAAAGAGAGGCATGAGAGTTGTCTGTTTTCAAGTTACTTCTTAAAAGGCCAAAGGGGGTTGGCATCATCAGAGCTCGCCTTGCTGTGTAAGGTACAAAACTCCATGGTGATGGTGGCAAGTCCCCCACGGATCAAGACACCCAGCTTCCAGCTTCACATGTCTGCTGCCTCCACCCAAGAGCCAGGTTCAAGGCTCCTGATGATCAGAGAAATGACAGGATTTGCTA
The DNA here is from genome assembly GCA_032199065.1 of Smutsia gigantea. Lineage (NCBI taxonomy): Eukaryota > Metazoa > Chordata > Mammalia > Pholidota > Manidae > Smutsia > Smutsia gigantea. The sequence continues at coordinate 250,576 of JAVSCE010022339.1, read as the reverse complement.
ACAGCTAGTGAGTGACATCTGTACGCATGCCAGGTGTAGGGTTGTACCAGGCTGCGGTGTGAGCGCATGTCCCATTTCTAGTTCTCTGATATGCCAAAGACAGAAATATGGTTTTTGAAAACATATGACTCTAGGCAGACAGACTAGGCCCAGAATGCCCCACTTTTCATATCATCCCTCCCACCAACTGACAGAAGCCAGGTCTTACAGCAATGGAAGCACAAAGTCCACTTTTCATAAGGTCTTATTTCTGATTTCCAGGCATGCTGTCATTTTAGTTATCATTTATAGAAAGCTTTAATGACACAAGAGATTGCAGCACTATTGGTGATGGTAATTTTAATTGCCATGGCCTCAAATTAGCAAAACTGCTAATTTCATCAATCACTGAAATGGGAATAACCCTGTTGCTATGGACCTTTCACTGCTATGGCAACTGTAAAGCGTGACGATGAAATTTTAAATTATGGTAACATTATTGGCAGAAATGAGTGCATCATTCTTGCAAGTCATCTTGTATGCCTAGTTCTCCTGGACATTCTAAAGGCTGAATTTCCCCATTTAAACGGGCCATGGTCAGCTTCTTGAGTAACAGATTCAAGGTCATCGTTCACATGGGCTTGGGAATGTCCTCACATGCAGACGATGAATAAGCTTAAGGCAGCTACATCCCAAGCAAGATAAGATTCTCTACTCCAGAGCATTGTTTATGAACAATTTCAAATGGTAGGTGCCTATCCTTGGTAACTGCTTTACCCATTCCAGCCCCATAAAATAACCTCATGGTTTGATTGGATCCTGGTTATAGTCAATCCAATATTTTAAGAGCAACCTTTCTTCCCTCTCTTATTACAGATCTACTCACCATGCTATGTGTTCTTTCTAATTACAGGCAATAGTGATTAAGGGAGAATAAACTCTAAATAGTCATTTTTCAAACGCTGTGTCTCCTCAGGGACACTACTGTGCCATTGAAACCACTGCCTGGGTGGCCAAACTAACTAGCATTCTTCTAGGCCACTGGTGCTTAGCTGACATGCTGTAAATTGTAGAAATGGGAATTTTCATGTCAAATCAGTTCTTTGCCTTCATGTTCATCCAACAAAAAAAGAAAGATGTTGAATGTTTTCTGACATTAATCCTTTCTGCATCATATAATTAAGTCAGAAGTTCCTTGTTATTGCAAGAATTTGTTGTGACATAATCCATAACAGATGAATCTCTGAGGCAATACTTCTTGGAAGAACAGTGATTCTACATGTTGGTTTGTAGCTATTTTATCATCTTGCTGCTGTCTTCTTACTAACACAGATCTTAATGTTTAGCATGCTTCATTTACTCTCTCTAGCTTCAAGGCATATGTGCATTGGGCCAGCATAATAATTTTCCCTTTTTTAAATTTCAAAATAGATCTTTCCCCCCTGAGAAAACTTTGTAAAATATTCAAACAATTCAAGGAACGTGAAACACCCTCTTTAATCCCATCAACTGGGATAACCATTGTCCACAATTTAGTACATATCATTGTAGAACATAAAACACATACGTAATCAACATAACATTTTTAGAATGTCTCCATCTTCATTATCCTTCAACAGTAAACTAGTTTCTCGTCAGTACAACTTGTCCGCCATTGAAGCTGCATAGGAAGGAGGAGGGCAGGTATCATCTCAGGAAACAGGAGGATGGGACTCATGCAGACGTCCCAACAAAATATGAAGAGGAAGCTGATCCTTTGTGCATGGAAACGACTGAATAATTTTCCATTGAAACGCCATTGAATGGATGTATCGCGTTTCATTTAATTAGTCCTTTATTGTTGATTTTTAAAATGTTTCCAAGTTTCACCATTAAAATTAGTGCTATAAAACATCCCTATAGATACATCTTTACAATAATTTCTTCAAGATAATTTTCTAGATGCTAAATATCCATTTTTTGATTAATAAAATCAAATTACCACCCACACCACCAGTTCACGAGTCTCACTTGCAAAGGATAAATGTGGCATTTCTCTACACTCTCATCAGCATTATCACTTAAAAAATATATTTGTGAATATTCTGAATTTCACTGTCTGCTTACTAGGATGTTAGTGGAACTTGGTGTTCTTCCTGGGCAGCTGCAAAGGAATTTTATGATTGCTGGATCTTTGTCCCTAATCCTGGCATTTTTTATCACTGCCAAAGAACACATTAAATCCATGAACTGTTCAGGCTTGTTAATGACGCTGAAGTACAGAGGGTTGGTAAGAGAGAAGGGTCAACTGGAAAATATATTTTTGCAAAATATGGGACCAGGACAGAAATTAGTTTTTCCAGAATTCAACTTAAATGCCTTAGGCATGAGAACAAAAAAAATGTGGTTAATTGACTTGTCCTTTAGTGAAATCAAAGATCTGATGTGGCTTTGAGCCTATTATATATTCTCAAAATAATTATGACAACTTTTATACCCTGAGCTGAGAATGTAAAGCTATCTTGAAGGGCAAGTATAAATCTTACTATGGTTCAAATGGCTTTAGGCAGATATTGCCCTACTGACCTTTATTTTAATGAAACAGATACTGAATGGTCTTCTGTTGAATAAAGTGAAAGACCCATTCTGGTTCCACATTCTTGAATCAGTAATTGTTTGGGAGGATTTTGTGTCAATCTTATGATGGAATGAGCTTGGGTCACATAGACTGCAAAATAATTTCATCTACCTGAGAAAAAAAAATCCTGCTTCAGAGCAATTGAAGACAAAAATAATGACCTCTGGGAATTTCACTCGAAAGAAAATTACTGAGCACCTGTTAAGTATCAGGCATTCTATATACTCCATCTCTTCCAATGCTTATAATAATCCTGCAAAGGGAGTATATACATGATTTCCCAGACAAGGAAAGTGAGGGTTAGAGAGGTCAAAGGATTGCCTGAGTCTCACAGTTAGTAAGAGGGGGGGACTGGCATTTGAACTCTGAACATAATGATTGCAAAGTTTTATGAATCCTATTAGACAGTCCTGCCTTTTACATCCTAGACATACTGCTAGGCTCTGTGGGTACACAGGTAAGGATGTGGTCCCTGCATTTAGCTAGCACCTAGTCTTTCTTCAGTAGGAACTCACAGTGAAGAGCTTATCTGTCTATAGGGTGATGATTATGATTTTTTGGACCCAGCTCAAAAAATGTGCTTAATTCCTTCCTGAGTTCAGAGAACTCTGTGTATCTAAGTAAGCATGACTTAAGGTAGCTTGTTTACATATGCATTTAACATATGATGTTTGATAAGAATTAGTCTTGTCAAGCTGTGTGAACGTTATGTAAATCTTTCTCCTTCTTTGGGATCTTTTAATTGGGGCCAGGAAGTTGAGGGAGACATTCTTTGTGGGCATAAAATTTAATTTTAAGAAGCAAACCAGTGTGTAATTCTCCGTTCTGTGGTAAGAGGAATAAGGATAGAGAAAATAAATCTTTGGCAATGTTGTATACTATAATGCATAGTAATTATATGGATAATATGAATTAACATTTAATTAATACATTAGCCAAATTTTTATGAGCACCTGTTACCATGTTGGGCCCCACACTACCCTCTGGGTTTTTGTAAGGGACAGGGCCTCCCTCATGATGGGTTTATCATAAGGACAGTCAGGAATCAGCCCTTATCTGCACAGTCCTGCCTCATGGCTCTGGATTACCGTAGAGAACAAGACGCTCGGTTTGATGTCAGCCCAGCGGACAGAGTCCATCCTTCACTGGTTTGCTAAGACACTAAGGCATTTTATCAGCGAGGCTGAAGAGCCTGTATCTTGAGAAAGGAGTTTTGGCAGCTGTGAGTAACTGCCAGTTAATGCTATCAAGGACTTCAAGTGACATTTAACTTGTGAAAGAAGTGCAAAAATACCATTTAAGATAAAACTCTTTCCGGTCCATTGGAGTAAATTGATGCACTGCATGATCACTTAGCAGACATCCGCTCATACCCTTGACGCCTGATGAGAGTGAGAGGGTGGCCATCTCACCCTCGGTAAGTGAGAACCACTCAGCCTGCTGGGGAAGGCAATGCACTTCCACCACAGGCTCCTGCCTGATGCCTAGCCCATGAACTTCCCCAACCATATTCTAGAATTCTCACATGGGAGCAATAACAGTGTGACAGCCAGGAGACATCCTGGCAGATAAATACCTGTGTCAGATATCCTGTGGTTTTAGGGGAGCCCTAATCAAATAGACATACAGTAGAAATGAATAAAACATAATTTTAGTAGCTAATGCTACAGAAACCACACACAGACATGGTGTGTGTTGGCTGGAGCAAAATGTGAACCTGCAGTTGGTTTGTAATTGAGAAAAAACAAGAGAAAAATCCCCCTGGTTCAGCTCTGTAGAGCATTCCTCAATCAGGATAGAAAAAGTTGGAGAATCATGACATTTTTAGGGAAAAGGGTCTAATTCAATTAAGAAGTGCATCTCTCTAGGGACTGGGCAGTGGGGGAAGGTAGCATTTTTGTTTAACCACATCACTGATGTTTTCATTTGGATTTTAGCTGTGCTCTCAGCATCTGAGCTTTGCAGAATGACCAGAACATACACTGAGGTACTTCTCGCTTGCCATTTGTAAATTACCTCAGGGTCACTGGGACCTCTGATTGGATATGTTTTTTCAGATAATGAATAAACATTAATGTTTTATGGTATTTATTTCAGATTCTAGAATGTGCACAAAGCCCATGGGGAAGTTAGTATGACAAGGGGCTAAACTCCAAAGAAGCTCAGAGCATTGATCCCATAACAGATGAAACTGGTGGGGTGGATAACTCTTCAGAGGCATGTAGGACTTTGATAAGAAAAGTGGTGCTCTCCAGGCCAATTTAAGCCATAGGACGCACATTTTAAATGATTTAAATTGCTCCTGTCCCTTTGCTTTTCTCTCTCCTGGTTTTTATTCCTCCTTTATCTCCATGACTCCCTGAGCCAATAAAACTCATCTGTTTTATTTCATACTTTCTATCATAATTGTTCTCATTTTTCGTCATCCTCTTGTTTTCCCAATCCTCTCCCTTTAACCAGATTAACCTAATTTTTAAGCTGGTTTTTTAAAAAAATGTTCCTTTGTAATGTAGTGACGTTTACATAATTCTCAAAGTCAGTATTTTTTAGTACAGCAGATTCATTCCTTCGTCAAACATGGAGCTGATTCAGTGCCTACAGTAAGCCAAATGCTTTGCCAGCTTGATACATTGATAGCTTTCCAATGAGAGTGCTGTGTACCAGTCTGGGTCAATCTGGGCCCTCTAGGGCTTATCTGGTTAGGGGTGTGTTATAAAATGCCTTCAGTACTAGTTTACCCAAGTGCCCCTTAGCCCAACCACATGTTTTTACTAGATTGAGCACTCTTTATACCAGGCACTTAAAAAGGGAAAAGAGGTCTTTTTAATGTGTGACTTGACCCAGAAAGAACAATACAGGACAATCTCATCTGAACATTCACCCTTAGTATTGACATGGCTGACCAGCAATGATATGCTAATGGCTCCTCCTGGGCCATGACTTAGTCACATTACACCATCCTTCCCACTCCTCCCCATGGAGGGAGAGGGGGTAAGAAGTATATGGTGGGGTTTCAGGATAACATCTAGATGATACGGTTAGAATGTGCCACCTAAAGCTGCCCTAGACTAGGACCAAGTTCTACAACTTTTGCAATGCTATCCATTGACAGCAAGTTTACTGTCAAGACTGACAATCCTCCAGTAGTCTCTCCCACTCCTACAAACCCTGCTGGGGGTTACGGGCCTAATTGTGTCACCCCCAAAGTTAAGTTGAACTTCTAACTCCCATTATCTCAGAATGTGAGCTTATTTGGATATTGCAGACATAATTGTTTAATATGAGGTCACGCCAGAGTAGGACAGACTCTTAATCTAACATGTCTGGTGTCCTCGTAAGAAGAGACACATGAGTGGAGAATCCCATGTGACAATGGTAGCAGAGACTTCAGTGCTGCAGCCAAAAGCCAAGAGTGCCGAAGAGCCACTACCAAAACCTAGGGAGGCAAGGCAGGTTTCGACTTTACATTCTTCAGAGACAGCATAGCCCTGCTAACACCTTGATTTTTGGTTTTCTAGCCTCCGGACCTGTGAAACAATAAAGTTCTGTTGTTTCAAGCCCCCCAGTTGGTGGTACTTTGTTATGGCAGAGCCAGGAAAGTAATGCACAGTATATGCCAAGAATGCAATGTCCTACCTGCTCTCTCTCTAGGCCATTTCTCTTTGCCTGTTTTCAGGGAGCAACCTTAAAGGATGAGGTGATATCTGTTTCACGGACAATGGGCAGGCTTGCTTATTGCTTGCTATAAAAATGGTGGAATCCCCAAGCTCCACTCTCCTTGACTGTGATGTAAACCCACTGTGTTCATCTGACCCAAACTGTGTGTGAGTAAAATTGTAATATTCCAGAATATCTCTCCCAGCTTTAGTACATCTCCATATGAACAGGCATTCCTAAGGGGTAGAGTTCATTTCCATATCAGTGGGTAATACCTGGGCAACGGAGGGCTTATCTAAACCTGAGAGGTTGTGGGGAGGTCTCACTTGCTTCTGCTGGATCAGGAGAAAGAAATGGCCCTGGACCACAGTTTTTAAGTGATAAATGGGTTTTAAACTTTATTTCTCCCTTTGACTGATTTTGGTTTTAGAAGTATTTTGCCCTGGGATTTCCTCTCCCTGGAGTTACACTCAATAAAGATTTTGTGTCAGAAAAAGAAGAGAGTGCAGTGGGATGGGGTAGAAAGCTTGAAGGAGAGCTACAAGTAGGGTATTGAAATTGGTTATGATTTGAATAATAATGTGGAATGGGAACACAAGATTCAGAAGAGAGGGCTGTTAATAGCAGCCTCCTCTATGATTCTACTGCATTTTGTTGACACCTCTTTGATAGCATCTATTGTGTGATATTGCAATCAGTGTATTTTCTCCCTCTGTTGAGAGATTCTTAAGGGCAATGATATGCTTTGTTCACTTTTTAAATATTTGGCATCTGTCACATAGGCATGCAATAAATGCTGAATAAATAATGGATGGGTAAATAAATGGATGAATAAAGATTGAAAATGCACGATTTGACAGAGCAGATTGAGTGAGTGTGACACGGGGACACAGAAAGGTAGACCGATGCCGCACTAAGACCTTGAACATCAGGTTAGGGGGACTGAACAAAAAGACTGGGCTGCCATTGTCAGGGATCGAGGTGACATTAGAAAGTTATATTAGGAAGATTTACTCAGAGTGATGTGCACAGGTAAGGGATGAGCCTACAGGAGGAAAAACAGTTTGGGGGATATTACAATAGTCCAGATCTAAGGGTTCTCTAAGATGTTGCTATTGTTATATTTTTAAAAAGACCCATGTGATGTGACAAGAAAAAATTAGGATCATGCTCCCTGGGAGTCAGCAGGGGAAGGGAAGCCAGTATCACTGTCGTGTCATTTTATTACAGGACACTAAGGGTGGTAGTGTTAAGTGGCTGGCTGACTGGCTTCCCAGGCTCCTCCTGTGCAAACTTGTGATCCTCCGGGTCACTCCTGCTCTGCAGGGGAGCTCCGTGGGGAGTGGTGATCAGATGGCACCTTTGCACATGGCCATTTGTCGTAAAAGAGAGAAGTGCATCCTAAGTAGCAGAGTGAGCTTTATCAGTTGCTGGAGAGCTGGCTTCTCCTCTGGTTAGGCAAGGATCACAGTGGCACCCCCACAGCTAAGGGCCTTCCGTGCCAGGGGCTCAGAAACCTTGCTCAGGTTAGATGATGACTCAGCCCTACCTCCAGGCCTGCCGTTGTGCCAGGCTCACCGTTGTAACAGAAGGCTGAAACCGTTAAACATTTTCATGTGTTGATTGATGTATTGGGTAAGTTATGTCCTCTCAAAGACCACTGTTGAATCCAATGAGGAAGAATTTCTCCTTCAATCCGGGGCACTGAGCACTGTTTTCTTGGCCGGCCAGTGCACAGACACCTGCCCTGCTGCCCTCAGCACACGGACTTTTGTTCCTGGGAAAGGAGCAGCATACTCTTCGCTGTCTTTCAAGCTGCTTATGATAGGAGGCACCAACTGATACCTGGCCACTGTGGTTGTCCTTGGTCATATGTTCTGGGATTGAAGGGGCTTTGTACCAGAACTTCTGTGCCAGTCAAAGCCACAACGAGGTGGATGCAAGCTTAGTTGCCAAGACTTTTCTTGCACCCAGCTTTCTTTGCCATTGCCTCTCCAAACCAGCAGCTTATCTAGAATACCTGACTCAGAAATGATCGTTTCACTCCAGCATTTTATCAAGAAAAATTTCAAACATACTGTTGAAAGAACTCTATAGTATAAACACACATAGCCACACCTAGATGCTACCATTAATATTTGCTATGCTTGCTTTACCGCATGTCTATCCATCTATAGTAGATAATTTTTTAACTATCCCTTCTTTTATACAAAGAAAATAGTTTCAGTCATAAACAAAAGAATGGTTTCCTTTACACAATGAAAATAGTTTCATGAATTAAAATGAATAATAATAATGGCTAGAAAAACTGAAAATTCCACTCAAATTTGTAGGTATAATGATGCTAGAAAAATAAAATGAACAATAAATATTGCATACAAAATATCACATATAAAAATATTAAACATGGCAGTTTATACCCTGTGTACCTCTCTTAAATTTTCAATATAAATTAACTTCAAATGGTCACATAGAATACAGAAATGAAATAACTGAAGTTCCATTTCTTCATCTTTATAATCTTTATCCTGCTATTATTGCTTATGTTGAATCTTTTGTTTAAATGCAGGAATATGTAGACCTACAGGGATTGTTTGAGACAAGGATTCTGCTCCAACTAAATTCAAATGCTGACTGACCATTAGAAGCTTACTCTTGATATAAACATGTGTCAGAGTCTTTTGTGTTTGAGACCAACTGAACAAAATTAATTTTCAAAATTAATTTGTTTTCAAAATTAATTTTCATGACAGTCATTATTTAAAAATGGGTAAAAAAATGTGTTCATCTGAAGCTTACATATATATTCTTAAAATTCAATTGTAAGAATGGCAGTTGTTTTGAACTTATATTAATCTAAGATTTTTTTTTCAGGGAGTAATATTTTACCACAGACATTATATAGAGTTGTTAGCATATGGTAATAAGAAAAAAGCATCCTTTAGTTGGCTTTATGATTGTTTTAAAATTCTGTATATACCGTGCAGCCTCCTGTGATCTGCTACCCCTCCCCACTCTCGTCAAAGAGATATGGAGCCGGACACTAGTGAAAGGCTGTAAAGACAGATTTCATTCAGTACTGTTGCAACAGGAGAAAGAGACTTCAGAACAGACCTCAGCTCAGTTCCAAATACAGCAGAGACAGCTGGTGATTGATGACCAGTGAGCAGAGAGAGGGCACCAGTGTCTGGAAAATTACTCAGATTATCAAGGGTAGGTGAATTGTTGCTAAAGGCAGGCCAAGGCTTCATCAAGGTCAGGACTTGAAGAGCTTGATCAGACATTAAGGGTGATCAAATATCAAGGTAGGGAGATCCTCACTAAACTGACAGTAAGATTCTCGCTTCAAATGCACTAGGCAGGCTGAGGGCTGAGGACAGGTTCATAGGTTAAGGCCCAGTTGAAAAGAGGGCTCAGAAGAGCCTGGGCAAAGCTTGACTCTCAAGGAGAGAGCCTTTGTCAGTAGCCACGGCCCAGGACATACAGCTTGCATATACTGGTGAGATGAGCAGTTCTAGAAATCAGAGAGATAATACAGAAAGGATGGGCAATTAAATTAAAGATGATTTTATCATTAGGTTTCCAAATTTCATAATTATAAAGCCTAAAGCATTATTAGTCATTTCATGAGTGTTATTAATAAATAACAAAAGCCAGGAAGTGACTTTGTACAATATGACATAATTTGTCATTCTGTCTTTATCTAGTTTTATCTTTGATGACTGTCAATGGGCAGTTTCTCCCTTGCTTTCTTATGAATGGCCCTTAAATACCAGAGTCTGTGTCCAGATCTGAGCAGTGTTTCTCCTCTCAAGGGCAGTTGACCAGCTTCCTATTGACACCCAGTGCCCACAGGGAAGCATGTCCATGTCACAGGGACAACATGTACAGTGCATGAGCAATCCTGGCCTTTTTCCTCCCCTGTCTGCTGAGGAACATTCTGACAATGCCTCTCACAATCACTGCCCTCTTCCCACCCTTGAACTGAATTCAGGTTGACGAGGGAAGAATGGGAGAGATAGGAACAGGGGATTTTCATCAGAAAGAGCCAGGGTTTGCTGAGGATGCCAAAAGGCAGGGGAGAAAAAAAGAAAACTCCCCTCTTGGAAAAGGATTTTCAGAGAGTATAGCTGGAATGTTGAGAGCAGAATAAGGGAGTGAGGCCTTTCTGGAGCAGGCATGACATGTGAGCAAAAGAAATGGGGTATGGGACTTCTAAGGAGCAGTGCTGAGGGTTATAAATCCAATTTCTTAGTATTCTTTAGAAGATGCAGGCAGAAATTTTAATGACTTGTAAATAGTTGTGGTTGTTGTTTGAACTGTGTCCTTGTGGGGCAACCTTGCTTTGAGGCTCAGGGCTCAGGGGTCTGAGACACATAGAGGTACATTAAGCGACCTTTGGTATGGGTCCAAAGCTGACTGCCAGGTCCCTTTAACATTCACTGTATAGCAATGAGGCAGCTTCAGTTTCTGAACTGGACCTGGTGGAGGTAAATTGATTCCTTTCCTCTGAAAGCTACCTTGAATGCAGTGACCAATTCTTCTCAAGCGAAACGGAAGGGGGTGAGAACTGGCTTTGAGACACTTCTGGATGTTCACACACAGAACACCCAAAAATGGACAAAGAAAAGAGTGGTGTTTCATCTAAACCAGCCGATGTGAATGTAAGTACAGTGTGGGAAGCCTTCTCTCAATGCCATCTATTATTGGCTCTGTTAGTAACATAAGACCATGCTACTTATAAAAGTAAAGGGAACAATAATAAAGTACTTCATATTTCTATGGTTCTTAATGGATTTTACAACTGTGAGCTGGTTTTAAAGTGCTGTACTTGGCAATTATTTGCAGCTGTTTTTCTAAAACTCCAGTGAAAATTGTACTGATCTCTACACAAATTCCATGTTAAAATTTAATCAGTGCTAACTGAGACTGCCTATAATGTGTTCCTGCATTTAAAGACCCAACCTTGGACTTGCCGGTTCTCTATGTGCTAGTATTTCTGTGTGTTTCCCTTTTTAACTTCTTTGGGGGAATATTTGAAAGGATCTGGAAACCATAGTCAACTCATCCTGCAGTAGACTGTGTTTCTCCTTAGAAACGCCATCCTCACTCCTGCAGGACAGCACATTACGGAGGTCTGTCTAGTTCCGTTACACCGGAAGGGATATAAGCTACATTTTGTTCCTGGGGTGGACATGGGTGTTTGGCAAAAACAATGAGGGAGCCATGAATAATTCAGAATGTACTTGACCATGTGTTATTCCATGAATTGGTAGGATTAAAGGATGGAATGCAAGTACTTCCAAGGGAAGAGAGAGAGAGACTAAGGGAAAATGAGACAACTCTCAAGAGGAGCTCAGAAGAGAGGTTATTTCTTTGGAATTACTATTCTAGATTGTGTCCTTTAAAATAATGTGTGTGTAACTCCTTGGGGTAAATCTATCTTCAGCCCAGGGCAAATTACCTTTGAAACGAAAATCAGTCAAAGAGAGAAATAAAGTGGGACAAATCTGTTTATTGCTCACAAGCAGTTGTCCACTCCTGCTTGCCTGTGTCTCTTAGGACCTGGCTGCAAAAAGGGACCCCACCCAACCTCTCTGGTGCAGATACACCCTCCTCACTCCCCCTTGCAATTACCTACTGATATGGAGATGGACTACTTCTCTCCACCCCTTGGAAACACCTATTGACATGGAGATGCACTAAGGCCAGGTGAGAGATTCTGGAAATATTGCAGTTTTACCCACAGTGTGGTTAAAAGTTATTTCATCACTGGAGATTAGTTACTCTGACATGTATAAATCTCTCCTTCAAAGAGGCTAAACTCTGGCATACATTATTAAAGAATTCACAGCATCAGTTGACAGGGTAGAGGAGAAAAAGAAACAGGAGGGGTAACAGTTAAATAACGTATTTTTTCCTCTTGCACATAACACTTTGCACATCAATACACAAAGCCCAATAATTTTCTAATCTAATGTGAATCCTGTATTTCATTCTTTATTTTAAATCATTCTTTCATTTTTGACTGAGAAACTGAGTCAATGATCAGTTCATTGGCTGTCTGAGAGGTGCACACAAATGGGAGGCAGTAGTGAAACGAGAACTTTGATTCCTCTCCAACAGCCCCACACAAACCAGAGCACCGTCCTGAAACTTCCTAACACCCAGTCACCAAGCCATAATTAGGAAATCACTCCATTTCAATGAAGGAAACTCACTTATATTATTTTAGTTCTACTTCAGGCCAGAAGAAATCAGTTAACAGGAGAAAAGCAATGTAATACCAACATTTGAGACACACATTTCCACAGCTGAGCTGTGTACACATGAAGTGAGCCATGTGGAATCCTAACCTCGTGAGCTTCACTCTAGTCTACACTGCATGAAATTCTGGCCTATCCTCTCCACCATCTATTTAGCAGAACTAGAGAGCTGAGGAGAAGACCGGGGAACCATATTGCTGAGATTCTGATCTTAACTATGTGGTTTAATACAAGTCCTTTTATTACATTGTAACTCTGGGGGAAAAATATTTTCCCAGCCTGGGGTAAATGACCTTTGAAACCAAAATCAGTCAAAGGGAGAAATAAAGTGGGAGAAACTCGTTTAGTGCTTACAAGCAGTTGTCCACTTCTGCTCACCTGTGTCTCTCATGACCCGGTTGCAAAAAGGGACCCAATCTCTCTGGTCCAGATATGCCCTCACTCCCCCATGTAATCACCTATTGATATGGAGATAGACTATTTCTCTCCACTGCATGGAAATACCTATTGATACAGAGATGCACTAAGGCCAGGTGAGAGATTCTGGAAATATTGCAATTTTACCCACATACATTCATACACATCATTTGACTGATGTATTTAGCCCTTTTAGCACTGAGATTCTCCTGACTGGGTTGTTCCAGTCTAGACTCCTCGGCTACTTCTATGCTCTAGACTACTTCTAATTAATTCTGTATCTTTCTTTCTTTTTTAAGATATCCAATATCTCAGTTCAGGTGGTCAGTGCCCAAGGGAAGCTGCCTGAGAGACAACCACAGAGAAAACCCATCGGGAAGGCCAAACCCAAGCAGACCAAGAAGAAAGCTCCCTTTTGGAATGTCCAGAATAAAATCATCCTCCTCACAGTGTTTTTATTCATCCTAGCCATCACTGCCTGGACACTCCTGTGGCTCTACATCCGTGAGTTAAAATCTGTGTTCCCTCAGGGCTTGGGCTCCTCCTGTGAGTTCAGCATTGGCCATGCCAGCCCCATCTGCCCCGGGTGTTTCTGGTAGAATTTTCCTATTTCCCAGATTGATAGCCATTTTCCAAAACTGTTGACTTGAAGAAGGAAGAAGTTGTCTTTTCCGTATCTCCCTTTGACCACCAGGGCTTTCTTCACATAGGACAGCAAGAGGACCAGAGGTGGGGTTTAGGACGAGAAGAGGTGGAGCTGATGCTCAGCAGATTTTGAGTAGCTCAGAAATGTAATGCATTTTTAGCTTTAGAAACTGAATGGAATTCTAAGCTGTTTCATTTCCTCTTTCCACCCACTGCTTGTTTCTAGGCAACCTTACATTTCCAACTCTCTGAGCTTCGATCTATTCATGCATCTTTCTCTCCACTGTTTTTATCGATCTGATTTTTGTTATGTTTTTGTCCCTCTGATCCATCCTTCTGGACCAGAGTTATTAACTAAACTCTTTCTTATAGATTACTTATCCATGCAGTTCAGTAACAAAGTAATTTGTTGACTTACACTGTCCTTCCCACCTTACACATGTTAATATATTTGAGATAAGATATATGTACTCTCAAGGATGTTGAGATTTTGTTGGAAAGCAAGATGTATAGGAAAGGAATTAGTGAATAACATATTGAACAGTTCAGGTTACTCACATACAAGCAAATCAATCACTCATAATTTGTGTGGCACAGTGTAAAATATTAGACACACTGAGATGCGTCTCCTACCTTCAGAAAACTCACAGATGCATTTTCTACTTAAAAATAAACACACAGCTCAGTGCTGGAGAGGGGATGTGAGCTGATTTTCTTTCTTTCTTTCTTTCTTTTTTGCTTAAGCAATTATTTTTGCACACACAGAAGAGAGACATTCAACCTGCCTAGGGATAGAGTCCAGAGAAGGCTTGAACGGATTCTTGAAAATCCATTTGACACATCCTGGGAGTGCCCACCATGGAGTGGGCTCTGTGATGGGCTTGTTAACTGAGTAGTAGACAAGAAAGAATCTCTTTCTTAGCCGGGGAAATCAAACCAATGGGCAATGAAGACAAACGCAAAACACAGACAACCCGAAACAAACCAACTTATTTCCCATTAGTTCTCTGCTGGCCCTTGACTGGTACATTTGGATTACCCTAGCATTTTTGTCCAAAAGTTTGGAACATCACTTTGTAGAAGTATTTTATTGGCTGTGTGACAATTCAGAGAAGGGCATTTCAAGAAAAAAAAACCCATATGAGCAAAGGAAATTGGTATGAACAGGAGCCGTTGAAAAAACAAGAAAGGTTGGTTTTTGATACATGGCATTTGGGCATGGCGGGTGGCCTTGAGAAATGAGGTGGGTGCCTAATCAGGGTGACCATACATGATTTTGTATTTTGGGCTGAGCTAGAGGGTTAGGGAAGTGGAATCTGGTTTAAGGCTAACTTGATCTCCCTTGCACTGTTGTTATCCCTGACTCTGGAATACGTACTGAAATGAGGAGAATGTGTGAGCTTCAAATAGAAGGCAAAGCTTTCATGCAAATTTTAAAGAGTCTTCCAGGAAAAAAAATCTAAGAAGCACTTCCCTGTTAAAATCAGAAATAACAAGCATTGTCTTATTCTGGCATCCTAGTGAGGCAAGGTGATCCATTCAAAGCCACCTAACTTGAAAGAACAAATCTAGGACAGCAGTTGCAGCCTCATGCCCTTCTCTGGCACCCCTTCCCCATCCCTCCACAGCCCCCCTGCCCTGCTTGGGGCTAACGTGACCCTGGATGGGTCATACAAGAGAGGCTGCCTCCTGTCACTCACGGGGGCTGCACCTTCTTGACACAGCCATCTCTCGTGGAGCTTTTCCATTGCCGGGCATGGTGCTGAGAGAGAATTTTCTCTCCCTCTCCTACCTGCTTCCTCTCGCCCTTCCTCCCCACAAACAGGCGTTGAGCACTAAAGCTAAGTCAGGCACTATCCTACATTAGGGGCTGAGGGGCCAAAAGAAGTTGCTGTTCCTTTTGAAAGACAGACATGCCGACAGAAGGTTGATGCAGTGTTTGTCACAGCAAAGAAAGGTACCGCAGCTAGGGGAGCACGGTGCCACAGAGG
The DNA here is from genome assembly GCA_032199065.1 of Smutsia gigantea. NCBI lineage: Eukaryota > Metazoa > Chordata > Mammalia > Pholidota > Manidae > Smutsia > Smutsia gigantea. Next base: position 235,004 of record JAVSCE010022339.1, on the reverse strand, counting down.
AGTGAGACCTTGGAAACAAAAAGGAAAGGCAGAAAGGAGAGCCCCTGTTCGGGCTCTTCTCAGGTGCCCAGAGGCAAAAGATACAGCAGGGTCTTTGCCATCTTGTCGGCAGCTTCCTGGCAGGCCTGACACCCATCTGCGTCCTTACTGGGCAGAGTATTTGAGTTGGAGTGACTTGATGCTGGGCTGAGGACCACCCTCTGTGGCCCATCAGAAGAATGAATTTCCAGGCACTCCTCAGAGCTGAGGAATGGCCAGCACCTGGGGATACCCCAGGCAGTCAGATAGGGAAGGAGCCCTGAGGGGCCTGGTGAAGCTCAGCTGGAGGGCCCCCGTCTCCTCCCCGGTGCCCACTTCATCTCAGTGCTTGGCACTATACATTTCCTACCTCCTTACCTTCCCCAGACTCAGGGTCCATGAAAACTGTATGTGCTCTCTTGGGCGCCTCAGTGACTGTAGGCCTCTTATGAAGTCAGAGGCATATCTTTTACCTTTTAATCTTGTTCTTAAGTATTTGCCAGTAGAAGGAATATTTATTCCAAGGCGTATGGCAATTTACTGCTGATGGAGGACACGTTATTAACTACACCTAGAGCTTTTCAGGCTACGGACCTGTAAATATGTCACCGCCTAATAAAATCATTTTAGGAGCTTGATATATACATAGATCAGACAATGACTTCCTGCTGCACACATGGAGGTCCCTATCTGCCTTCTGTTCTGTCTCACAGGTAAGACAGAAAGCAAAGATGCTTTTTACTTTGTTGGGATGTTTCGCATCACCAACATTGAGTTTCGTCCTGAATACAGACAGAAGGAGTCCAGGGAATTTCTGACGGTGGCGCGGACTGTGCAGCAAGTGGTGAGGTGATGGGTGGGGATTGCTGGGAAGCTGCAGAGGGTGGGGTGAGGGGCCAGAGGGGAGAGGGGTTGGAGGCAGAGGGGTCACAAGTGTCAGAGGTGAGCAGGGTGGATGGAGGAAGCAGTCAGAGGGAAACATGCGTTTTAGGTCATCTTGCTTTAATTGCTTTTTTGATGGAATCGCTTGCTTAGCTTGTTCTGCCAAAAGATAAAAGAAATGGCTCTGAGTTTCAGTTTTTCTCACCTGTAAAATAAAAGAATTGCATCAGGTGCTCTTTAAAATGCCTGCCAGAGCTGAGGTTCCCTGCAGACTGATTGCTCTGCGATATGCACACACTTACTGCAACCGCCGCACACTGGCAGCTCTTCAGATGAAAAGAAGAGAAAAAAATCTGCTTATTACAGAACTAATCCAAGTTTATTATAAACATCTATAAAATTCAGAGAAGTATAAAAAAGAACATTAAAATTTCCTTTAACATCATCGCCAAAGACAGAGTCCCTTTTTATTCTGGACCATGTAGACATAGGGGATAGTGGAATATTGGAGTATTAGTAGATACTCAGTTTTATAATCTGATTTTATCCTCTTAACCTTAGGCTGCATGTTTCTATGCAAGTAAATATTCTTTAAAATACATAAATATTCATAGCTACAAAGTTAGCAAACACATTTTTATTGTATATTTAAGGGTCAGTTTTTGCTACTACAGGTAATGCTGAGACAAAATCCCCACAGAAGTTGTTTGTATTCGTGATTACTTCCTTCGGTGATTTCCGAAGAGGTGACTTTTAGTTAAGTAGAAACTGCTCAAATAGAAAAATATCTACTCGTGGCTCTGGGTGCATGTTACTAACTAGAAAGCTTCTGCCCATGTGTACTGCACAGCAATGGAGAGGGTGGCCTGTGCAGTGGGGGCTCTTCTGCAGTGACAGTGCCCTGCGGTGTGTACTGCAGAAGGGTTGTGAGGTCAGCAAGCAAAGACCACAGTGGGTACAGTGGCTCTTCTTTGCTGAAGTCTTTCCATATACTGGGGACATGGTTAAATGTGTTACCTTTAATGTATACCAATTATTCCTCACATTAACCCGAAGAGGTAGGCATTTTGATCACCACTCTACAGATTTAAAAGAAGGAAGGAAGGAAGGAAGGAAGGAAGGAACAGAGGGAGGGAGGGAGGGAGGAAGGAAGGAAGGAAGGAAGGAAGGGACGGAGAGAGGGAGGGAGGAAGGAAGGAAGAAAAAATGGCAGGGACTCATTAGGTTTAGGTGTATTGTGTTGTTCAGTGAATTTAATCTCCACAATTAGATGGGTGCTTTTGCTATTATGTAGGGAGGGGAATACAACTGGGGAAGAAAATTTGGTAGAAGAGACTTGGTTTGGTTTTAGAAAAGTTAAGTAAAGGCAAAGAAGGTAAACTGATTGAAATAGCTCTTTTGGGATCCAATGACAGAATTTTTAAAGGTCTGGGTGTTGCCCTGGACTGGAGAATTGGGAAGGGCCATGGTGGACCCTGCTGCAGGCCCCTCCCGCCCCCTAGTGGCTAATATGGGACTGTGTCCTTAAAAATACAAATTTTCCATGCTGTTCCTTGATGGGAAAAGAGGTTGGGCCAAATACTTTGAAAATGTGGTTAAAGGAGTTTATTATTTGTGCAGAAAATTAACCTTTGGCGCAGGCAGACTACAGAAGTTAAGCTTGTTTAAAGTGTATAAAGACAGCAATAAATAAAGTAACTGATTATACTTCACAGAGAGAATGAGTCACCCAAGACTGCTATAGGAAGTAAGAATGTATTTGAACTCAAGGAGTAATGTCTGGGACTGGAGTTAGGGGCCTTCAGCTTGAGCCTGGCTCTTCTCCTTGCTGGCTGTCAGAGCTTAGACCTAACCTCGGCTAGGTACTGTGAGAGGAAGACAAGTTTGAAAGATTTCAGACTGCTTGCTTCTTTTTCAGGTAAACCTGGTTTACACAACATCAGCCTTCTCCAAATTTTACAAACAGTCTGTTGTTGCTGATGTCAGGTAAGGTTATGTCCCTTGCTTTGGGATTTCTATCTTCCTCCTGGAAATCCTCTCACTGCTGGGGAAGGGCTGAGATATCACCATTCTCAAGTAAATTGTGGAGGCGGTTGTGGGTTAATATATTTTTAGCCCAATAGGTACCCAATTCATGCTGTCATGCTGAGTTTTTCCCTTCATCTACCAAAGCCTGCACCATTCCTACAGCTGGGATCCTGGGCCCCTCTGATAATGCCACTGGGCAACATGGCCATAACTATGACTACTCTGTTGGGCGGGGGCAAAAATCAGACACAGACCTCTACTTCTCCAAATATGTACAGTAAAAAAAAAATAGTTCATAGAGATTTTCTGAGAAAAAACATCTCATGGTTAAGTAATTTTTATTAGAATTTATTTTATTAAATTAAAAAATTAATTTATGAACATTTATTTTAAAATTGTGTGCCCTGTACTGTATCCCACCTTCCCTACCCGGCATACATCTGCTGAGATTCACAATCCACTCGATGCCAAAGGTAGTGGGAAGCCTTGGAGTAAAGCAGTTTGTATAACCTTTCCCAAGTTATCTACTATAGAACACACTCCATCTCTCTCTCTTTTTCTTTTCATAAAGCATGACAATATTTGCACAGTTAGGAGCTCCTGCTCCGGGGTCAGTCTGAAAACCAAATTAGGCTCAATGCCTGCGTTTGTTGCTGACTAGCTGTGTAATTCTGAGTTGCAATTGATCTTAACTTCCTCATCTGTAAAACTGGAGTAATAATAAGACCTTCCTTGTAAGATCGAATGGGATAAAGCAGACTCAGCACCCTGTCAGAACATGGGGTAAGGTATAAAAAATTATAACTGTTGCTATTTGTTGTTAGGTTGATTGATATCCATAGAAATAGTATATTCCCCATAGAGATGCAACCATACATTAACCTTTTCAGATCTGAACTCAACACAAGAAAATACATGTCACAATGCTTTCCCTTCCCAACCCCCATTAACAGGAGTCAGTGACTTCCTAAAGAAGGAAGGTATGTTCTGGTGAGGCCAGCGCTCCCTGGTCTCACCTCAAATTTCTCAGTTGAGTCACTGGCTCCCTATGGAAGTCAGCTTCCTAAGAGATATCCCCCAACAGCTCTCCTTTCTCACTCTAGCAACAGCAGCAAAGGTGGCCTGCTCATCCACCTTTGGGTTGTGTTTATCATGCCGCGTGCCAAGGGCCATATCGTCTGTGAGGACTGTGTGGCTGCCATCTTGAAGGACTCCATCCAGACGAGCATAATAAACCGGACCGCTGTGGGGAGCTTGCAGGGGCTGGCTGTGGACATGGACTCTGTGGTGCTAAACGGTGATTGTTGGGTAATTCTCTTTTAAGAATTCCTTCTGCACCAGTCCTGATTGCCATTAGCAGTCAATATTGTAATGAGGTGTTCTTTCCACCACCCTGGTGGAACAGGATGAGCTGAAGACATTGGAGCTACCGTGACAAAGGAAGTTGTGTTACAAAGAGTAACTGGACAATAGAAATGGAGGCACAACGTATATGAAATTGCATTTGTGAAAGGTAGCCTATATTTAGTTCAGCTTTGTGAATCTTCAAACTAAGGCTCCAAGTCCTAGAGAGGGAAGAATTCTGCCGAGGCTTGTCTCGTCTCTTCCCTCACCCAGGCAGAACTGCACTTGTGCTACGATGCAGTGGCGCCCAGTGTTCCCAAACGGCCCGCCCCACAGCCATGTCGAAGTGTAAATTCCATCATTTGTCTTGATGGTAAAATGATTTACCTACTGTGTGACCCCAAATTTATGCAGCTTTCTCTTTGATGTAATATGCCAGGCTTGTGGTAGGTGGCTGATAAGTACTTGTTACATGAATGAATGAAAAACTTCGAGTGGAAAAATCTGCACCGTATATACAATTGCAGATACAGGACTAATTATCATATTTATTGGGCCACTTTTTTACCTTTAAAAATGTTTAAAACTTGTCACTGTGGCTGATTTCAAGCATACAAAAGTAAAGAGAATGAGGTAGTGAACTCTCATATATCCTTTCCTGGGCTTCAACGAGTACCAATTCAAGGCTGTCGTATTTGATCTCTAAATACCTAAACAACCTTCCCTACTCTCCCTGGATTATTTTAAAGCAAATCGCAAATGTGTTGGATCCCTTTTAAAGGACTGAAAATCAATTTTACTAAGCAAAATTCTAACAAAATGAAATGCTGGGACTGAGTCTCTTTTCTCTGTGTTTTTTCCACGCAGCTGGGCTTCGGTCAGATTACTCTTCAACCACAGGATCTGGTAAATCATGTCATGTACTTTCTTTCCCCGTCCCCCTCGACACCCACCTCCAAATCAGTGTCCTTTTAGGCTGTAGTTTTCTTTTTCAGGTGATGTTATTTGTTTCTGCTCTTTCAGTTGCTCGTGACAGAAATAACATCCAAACTGTCTCGGGCACCAAAGAAACGTGATTGGCTCTTGTAACTGGGACATACCTGGAAGTGTGCTGGCTTCAGGCGTGTCTGGGACCAGATTCTAAAATAAAGTATCATCAGGACTCTGCTTCTCTGCTTCCCTCTATTGAGTTTTCATCAGATGTGTTTTCCCAGTGTGGTGTCCTACGTGGCACCCTGTAGATCCAAGCTTATAATTTCTCAGTGTAGCAGTTGTGGTAGAAACACAATGGTGCAGGTTTTCTGATGACTTCTGCAGAAGTCCTGCGGCTGGGCACTTTGCCTCAGCCTGGCTGACACGCCCATTTATAAACCAGCCTCTCTGACTCGGACTGGCCCTTCTGGGTCACGGGCCCTCCTCTGGACCTACGGCTGAATTTAACCCCAGTTGAACCTATAAGGGTTTCATATACACAGGGCAGGGATGGTTTTTCAATAGATCTTTGTGCTGTTGCCAGAGGCAAGGAGAGTGGACTGCAGGCTGGCAAAGACACCCGATGTCTTCCACGCGACCTCTTTTGCTCCTTACTCTTCTATAAAGATGTCTAAAATAAAGTCACTCCTAAAACAAAACACAACACAAGAGCTGTCTCCACAGACAAAGGCTGCTCTCGGCACTTGTATGCAGATCACCTGTCTCACCGCTACTCTCTGGAGATTTCTGCAACCTCAGGGAGGCTGATGTGCCACTTCAAGCTGGTGGCCTTGGTGGGCCATCTGATTCGTCTCTCCATAGAGTCTGTCCAGATTGAGGCTGACAATTGTGTCACAGACTCCCTGGCCATCTACGACTCCCTCTTGCCAATCCGCAGCACCGTCTTGTATAGGTATGAAGCAGGCACTCTGGCTGGCAAGGCAAAAGATTTTTCACAATGTTTCTGTTTTGCAATATCTAGATTCCCTTTGGATTTTTTTAAATCATTTTTGGGTAGACTTGTAAGTTCAAAGACTGACCTATGCCACCCCATTTAGTAGGCCCTGTATTAGCCAGAGCCTACCAGAAACAATATTTGTTTTACACTTGTAGCATACAAAAGTCAAATTAATAGAGCAGGAACATCAATATTTCTGAAACATAATAGACTTTTTGTTTAATTTTACTTTTATTACAATCACAATGAAGACTATTTTTCAATAGAGTATGAGAATAAATATTCTATGCTGATAGCATAAGTAAAATGATTAAACAGTTTTCCTTATTATAAAGATAATACAATGTTCACTGTGAAAGTGAGGTCAGAGAATACAATATCAACATTTCACAATCCTGTTATCCACAACAACTGTCTGTTATATTTTTGCATAAATTCTTTCATTCGTATATATGTGATTGCAGAGACATACACATACATACCCTGATACTTTTTACCTACTAGTAGGCATCCTTGAAGAGTGCATCATATTTTGAGAACCTAATAGTGTAAGTTAGGCTTCATTGAGAATTTACTGTGTGTTACTCACTGTGCTAAAAAGGCACATAATTTATCTTGTTTTTAATAGTGTTTATGTGCATATGTAATGGCATTTTGTGGATGTATGTACTTGTATATGTTTTGTGAATGAGTGTTTTAAAAATTCAAACAGTATCTCATGATATACAGAGGAAATTAAGTCTGCTGCTGCTCCCACTCATCAGCGATCGTTATTTTCATCCTCACGGCAATGCTCTGAGAATATGTTATTATTATTGCTTCCATTCATAGTAGGGAAACTGGCATTTATGAAGATTAGTTACTTGACTGGCTCTAGTCTTTCAGTCAGTGAAGTGATGGAGTTGAGTCTGAATGGGGTTTTTCTTCGTACAGAGCCCACAACGTTAGCCATTAAATACCCTGCCTTTAAGCCTTGTTTGTTCTCAAGCAGAGTCCAGTGACAGCCACCCAGGAGAATTCCTCGGGAGTTACTGCACAAACATTTCTGTGCCTTTATCAGCTCCCCTCTGTCTGTCGTGCCTGGGGGCCACTCATGAAGGAAGACCTGGCTGGTAGAGGCTGACTCACAAGAATTGTGTGCATGGCCCGGGAAATACGTGGAATTGGCGGTGGTTGGAGGCCCGCTCCTCAGTGACCTGCTACTCACGTACTTTTGTTATCTGGTTTCAGAATTTGTGAACCCACAAGAACGTTACTGTCATTCGTTTCCACAAATAATCTCATGTTGGTGACATTTAAGGGTCCTCAGATACGGAGGCTATCAGGAATCCGGGCGTATTTCGAGGTCATTCCAGAACAAAGTAAGTCTTCCCTAGCTGAAAAGAAAGTCACCCTGAGAAATATTTGTTACAATACTCCAGTCTGTTCTCTCCCAAGGCTGTGTTGTAATATTAGTCAGAGATCCTGACTCAGGGTCCAGTCAGATGAGAAAGAACATAGTATTTTAAGAGAGAATTTAATGGAAAGAACTGTTAATTTAGTAAAAAGGCGTAACTCAAAAGGCAAAAAGAAACCTGTAAGGTATCATGGAAGTAACACATGTAGGAAGCAACTACCACCCATTGGTCTCGGGGCGCAAAGGAAAGCACTTGGAAGGATTAGTTTACAGCTTGGAGGAGGGGTCTGTGGAAGGAAGCTCAGACCTCTGAGCAGGGGTTGCCATGCAACTGGTGCTGTTGTCTCTGAGTACAGAGGCAGGTGCTCATGCATTTGGGACCCAGATCTCTGAGGAGAGGGTGCCGGACAGCTGAGGTTGGTGGTATCTTTGAGGGAGATGCGATTAAGTGGAAGTTGGGAAAACTGCTACAGGATTGAACTCTGCTACAGGAAGGAAGTGTAGCTGCCCTGAGTGAAGAAGCATTGGTGGGGTGACAGGAAGTCCCATTCTTCCTCTGCCAGTCTTCCAGGCTCTCTTTGGTGCCCTCTACTGACAGACAGAAGAGGTAACAGACAGGAAGCCAGGTGGCAAAGGAGAGGTGTTTGCAGAGTCCCAGCTCCCGCATCACAGAACAGAATAGAGAAGGGTGAGAGGGGGGGTGTGCCACTGAGAGGTAATAGCTGGGAAACTAGCACATTCGACAGTCTTCCACGAATTCTCCTTAGTAGGAATGCATGTGAATGTCATTTTAGAAAGTGCCTGTGAAGTAAAACTCAGAGGATTTAATGGGTTTTTCTAGGTCAGACTGAGCAAAAAAGTGACCTCCTCTCTTTCTTCTCTTTTTAACTTGGTTTGATGAAGCAAAATAAAACAAAACAAAATTAAAAGTGGGTTCACTGAAACTCTAGTTTTTCTGTAATATTTGTTGCCTTGTGCTGGTCAGATCTTACAGGTCATGTCTTGGTAACTTATTTTTGAGCACCAACAAAGCCAAAAGAGTCAGGATGGGAGATGGGGGTGCGGAGGGGTGAGGATTTAGCCTAAGCAGATGCTGATAGCTACAGGTTCATCTACATTTTACATTAGTGGTGTATTTTGATAGATTTTATCCATCAAACGATTAAAAAACCAAATGCAAATTTGAGATACTGAACGAAATTGAACTAGATATTTGAGATACTGGTGGGTTGAAAATTATCCCTAGCTCCAGAGTTTAACAATATGATTACCTCAGAAATATTCTAGTGGAATTTGCCAGGAATGATTCTAGGTGTCAGGGGCTAGGAAATGGGGGTAAGCAAAACAGATAAAAATCAATATTCTCAAAGAACTTACTTTCTAGCAGAAGCATGACCATGTCAGTAAAAATAAACACTTAAACTGTCTTCAATAGAACATGTTTTGTAAGCTAGGTATATTTCTTCAGCAACAAATATATACTCCTTTGAACAAATAAGCTCAGAAGCTTTTAAAAATACATGTGTTTTTAAACAAATTAATAGCGTCCTAGAGAGCAAAATACATGATTTGAGAATAGATACAGAATTCAAACAGGTAGTTCAGCTATACATCTGTAAGGGACTATTTCTTTTTAAACATTGGCTTAAACTTCAAAAAAAATGTATAAGTTTGGTGGTGTGCATTTATAGAAATGTATGCAGTATATTTCCCATAATCTCACAACTGCAAATCATTGTGCTGCTGAATATTTTTTTCAGAGTGTGAAAACAGTGCGTTGGTCAAAGAAATCACTGGCTTTGAAGGGAAAATTTCAAGTCCATATTACCCAAGCTACTATCCTCCGAAATGCAAGTGTACCTGGAAATTTCAGGTAGCCTAGTTTTACCACTGTCTTAGAAAAACATAGTTATCTTATTTTTTAGTAGCAATATATTTTTTTATTTAATTACCCTTATTTTTTACCTACAAAAAGAATACTAGTTAATTTTATAGTATTTAAACCTTATTGAAATATATTATCTAGAATATGAACATTCCTTGTAATTCCAACTCTCTGCACACAAATTAACTGCTCTTTACCAATGGGGCTTATTTTTCCAATTCATTATTTTGTTTGTTTGCATTAAAAAATGTAAAGACATTGTTATGGTATCAAACAATGTATTATTTTATTATGGTAGAGCTCATTTATCAATTTTTATTATTTTGTCATTGGCATTATAATAAGTAACAAATTGAATTAGACAATACATATTTCAGCTGTATAAGCAAACCAGAGTGTAAATGTATATGAAATATATACCTCTCCCCTCTGGTGCTAGACAGGGAATTCCTGCTTTTTATTTTCTTTAAAATTTTAGTCTGTAAACTATTTTTCTTTCCCCAGCTGTAGTATCACCTGCAGGGAAAGAGGGAAAGGCATCACCTTTGCTCTTTCAGCACATATGTATAAAGTCGTTTTTGTGAGGCATAGCAATTAGATGTAAACAGCAAGCAGTATATAGTTTGCACTCACTCAGTATGTTATTATTAAATGCCTACTACGTGTCAGGCAGTACTCTAGACACTGGGATCCATGCGATCTCACACACACACACACACACACACACATACACACACAAGCTCTGCTCTCATAGAGCTTATCATACAGCAGGGGGAGACAGGCAACAGAGGAAGGAACCAGTGAGCCACGGGGAGTCTGCAGGGTGGTCCCATCCATGCTATGGAGGGGGATGACGCAGGGAGGGGCTCTGTAGCTGGGGGACGGGAGGGTGTGAGAGTAGGAAGTCAGGAGTTGGTTATCTTACCTGGGATGGTCGGGGAGAGCCTCCCTGACGAGGGGACATTTGCACAGAAACCTGAAAGAGACGAGGGAACTAACCATTCCTGGGGAGACAGTGTTGTAGGCAAAGCTGGGGCAAAGACCCTGAGGCAGGAGCGTGCTTGCTGCATTATGTATTTTGTCATAGAGCTAAATAATTTTAATAGTTCTATTTTACCCAAATCTGTACTTGGTGTCAAGGTCCCGATAGCATACATGCTGAAATTATCTTTTTCATTATTGCAAACATTTCCAAAATAATGAAAACATGAAGGTCCTGGACTCTTGTTCATAGCCAGGCTCTTAATGCCTCAACACAGCAGAATCTCAGAGCCTTGGGTGAGTCTGAAGGTTGGGGAGAGTGGGGGGAAGCCATCAAATCTCTTTTCAATCTGTCCAAAAGAGCAGATACCTCTTCTTCATGGTATCTGGAACAAGAAAAGCCCTATCCCCAAAAGCTCGGTCAGTCATGTTGATTCCATGATATTTCATAAAACTTAAAATGAAAATCCCTATACATTGCTGCGATTAAGTTTCAGTTGGAGTGTAATAAGAATATCAGATCTTTTTTCTGTTTCTTTAGGGGTCGAAGGTTAGAAATGTTGAATAAAAAGAAATCCCCATAAAGAAAAGACCATGTGGCAGTGACTGCATTGGGGTATGGTGGGGACTTGATAATATGGGTAAATGTAGTAACCACATTGTTTTTTCATGTGAAACCTTCATAAGGGTGTATATCAATAATACCTTAATAAAAGAAAAGACCATGTGATGGGGGGATGTGCAGGCTGGAAAGGGGAGACGGAACACTGGGACAGACTTGTGGGCGACACCATTTCCCAGGGGTCAAGCATAGCTACCAGAAATTGTGTGAGTGCATGTTTCTATGAATGGGAACCATGTAAAAAAATAATAATTTGTCAAAAAATATTTTATTTGGATAAATTCAAAATAGGTTTGAGTTTATTAAAAAGACTAAGAACTGGATGACTTAAAGTAACCAAAACATTGACTCAAGTCCTGATAAAACCTTTTTTTTCTCAAGAGTTGGTTCCTATTATCCTCAAACCTTCTTTAGTGTCTGATCCGATTTCCAAATTTAACTGAAGAGCAATCGATCCCCTTTGTAAACTTATTTTCAGCTGAGTTTTTATACTCTCATTTACCTGAGAAGGATTCACTCTTGCTCCAGCTGAAGGTGCATCTGGTTCTTCTGCCAGGCTCTCGCACCCACTCAGCAAATGTTTATTGACTGTCTGCTGGGTCAGGCACCATACAAGGCCACCTAGTGGCAACTTAAACGAAGGCTCTGCTCTCTCAGAGCTTAGGACAGGGAACAAAGGAGCAATGAATTAAGTAAAACCAAAAAGCAGCATTGAGGTTTATAACATGTCATCTACATTTGTTTACTACTTTAGTGTTTTCAGCGCACACACTTTTATTTGCTCTTCAAAGCACACCTCTGATAGAGAGATACTCTTGTCACATTTTATAGATGAGGAAAGAGATGGAGGCAAATCATTTGCCAAAGGCTACTCAAGTAGGATCAAGAAGGATCGTGCTCCACTCCATAAATAAATTCAGCACCACCTTCTTTTTGGGGTTCCTAAAGATGCTCCCCTTCCTTGTTTTATAACAGTAACTACGTTCACTATTTACCTTCCTCTCTCTTCCTTCTTTCTGTTTTCCAACTAAAACATTTTGCTATAGAATCTTAGAAGAAAAATATGGAACAGTGCTTTGAATTGTCTTATCACAGATGCCATCAGCACAGCACCATCCAATTTAGGTCCAACAGATGTACAGAGATTACTGGAGGCCACGTAAACTCACCTCCACACATCACTTAGGAAATAAGCAAGATTCCCCAAAAAGGAATCACTCTTCCCTGCTTCTGTGGCTAGAAGTTTCCATTCAAGATGTGTTCTTAAGTTGTGCTTACTCAAGTTTGGGGTGACTGAAAGATAAAGTGCATCCCCATCACTACTAGAGAAATATTTAATATAGCAAGTCCAGATCAAGAGAAATCCTCTCCTAACTTGGTTAAAGTTCCCAAAGCAGAGGCAGAAGTTGAGCAGTAGGACTAGAGAATACAGAACATAGAAGGAAAAAGGGCATTTAGCAATTTTAATTTTTTGTCTATTTGTTGAAGAAAACAGCTTGCAATACTTTGTGAAACTGCTTCTCATTGGTCTGTTGGTCAAGCAGGTTAACATCAGTAGTGCCTCTTGGCCAGTCTGGGTACAAATGCAACACTGTGTGCAATTCTGTGTCAGTGGAATCGGTGTGCAAGGGAACTCATTTCCTTTAACTGTGAAGAACCTTTGTGGATTGGATGGGGGGTACTATAAATATGTTTTGTTTTGGAACAATGCATCACAGTGAAAATGCCTAAGCAAGCTTCTTGTGGAATATATATTTATGCTATAAAATTTACATTGATTTCTTCAGATATTTCCTATCTCTTAGTTTGCATCCTTATTTTTCATCATCATCATTATTATTATTATTTAATGTGAAGAAACAACCAGATGACAAGACTGGGAAAAAAACTGGCATACATTCTCATGAGCCCTCGGCTTTGGTTGAACATATCTCTGCTTGAGGCCTCCCAGTAGGTTTCCAGGCAGCATGATAGGTACACTGAGAAAAGGGTGGCCTCAGAAACATGCAGAGCTGATGTGAATCTCTGGCCCGCATTTCCTCACCTTGGGAAAATTACTCATCTTTGGTTAGTCTTGGTTCCTTCTATAAAACGGGAATCATACTACTTGCCTACCTGTGTTTTTGTGATATTTAAATGAAAGGCATACAGTGTCCACCAATTCATTCCCTCTCAAAGGTAGGTTGAGAGAGGAGGGCTACTCTATTTAAATACATGTGAGAAAGGAGCACACACACAGTAAAGAAATTATAGCATGAAGTATAACGACATAACTAAAAACCAAACATCTGCCAGAGCTGGAAAAGTCCATGGGTAAAACTCATCTCTTAAAAAAAAAGACTATAAGATTGAATCACAAAGTATTACTTAAAACTTCACTGTATGTTGTTTTCAAAAGACAACAGAATGAAAGTGATTTAATGAAGCTAAAAATAAAAGAATGGGTGCTATCATACCAGGCAAATATAAACAAAAAGAAAACAGGGATCACAGACTTAATGCCAGGCAATGTTGAAATCAAGGCAACAACGTTAGGTGAAAAAAGGAAGGCGATCTATAATGATGAAGTGGGGGATCCACAATGGAGATCTCCATGACAGTTATGCTCCAAAGCACAGAGCATTAATACTAATAAATTAAGACCTATATGACATACAAAGAGAAATGGACAATGCTGAGAAGAGATTTTAATTCCTTTCTCTTGGTTCATGACAGAGATAGTGGGGGACAATAAATAAGGCCAAGAAGGATATAAGCCATACAAATAATGAGTTTGGTAATATATATATATTGCCCTTTTTTCCCCCAAATGACCTTGGAGCATTCACAAAGTTGATTACAATAAAATCCTTAAGAAATTAAAAAATTATAAAACACTATGGGCAACAAATTTCTTATTTAATTAAGATAGAATTAGAAAATACAAAAGTGGGTAAACCAAAATTCTACTCCCTGGAAATATGAAAACTCTCTCTTAAATAATTCCAGGGTCAAAGTGAAAATTAAAACTGAAATTGCGGCACATCAGACATAAGATATTGCATGTCAAAAAATGCCATAGAAAGGTCAGCTGGTGGTGTGTGCGTGCGCTCACATGTGCGTGTACTGTGTAGACAGCCTCTCCTCTTGTTTGATCTCTTCTGAGAAGACCTAGGGTAACTCAGTAACTGTGTTCACGAATATCCAGGTTTAATATGAAAAGGATGCTGAATCATTTCTCCTTTATTTAAAAAATCTCAATAGTGCTTTAAATTAACTATGTCATTATTTTCATGGAAGGAGGAAGGTTTGTATACTCATTAACAAGGGAGTATTTTCAGTTAAGCTCATTTATCAGAAGAAAACTGAAACCTAAAGATAATCTAATGGGTCCCATGTCACCTAATTTACTCAATCTGGGGGCCTAACAGCTGCTCCCTGTGCACTGGGCTGTCCACTTTCCTCTCTTCTGTGCTCTCTTCCTCATCCCAGTTTGTTCAGGAGAACTGGTCTATCTCAACAAACATCACCGAGCAGAAACAAAATGCCTTTAAAACAGTGAGCCAAGAGAATGAGCTCTGAGTAATGAAATCTTGGCCTGAGACATGTCCTTCAATGGGAGCATTTTTCTGATTCATGTTTGTTTTTCACAGACTCCCCTATCAACTCTTGGCATAGCACTGAAATTCCACAACTACTCAATAGCCAAGAAGAGTGTGAAAGGCTGTGAACATGGATGGTGGGAAATTAATGAGCACATGTAAGTGGTTTCCGTATGTGAGAGAGCTGATGAAAGGCCTTACCCAGAGTTTCAAAACCTTGGATTCCTTGTTCCCAAAAGAGTTTGCATTTTACTATTTACAGATAGGGAAACTGAGGGGTTCGGTTAAATAACTGGCTCAAGGTAACTTAGCTCACATGTAATTAAGCCGGGATTCAAACCCATGTCTCATGGCTCCCAAGACCTTGCTGCACCACTGCTCTGTACTGTCGGGTTCCAGATGTGCACACTCTGCAGTTTACAGCAACAGTTTAGCAGCTAAAAGTCTTTTAAGCCATGAAGCCCTGGAGGAAAATAATACTAACAGTCCTGATGGTACAAAAGTTACAAACCATTAGCCAGTCTGTGTAGTAGGAGAGGCTGCATTGGCCCTGGAGGATCCTCAGGCTGGGACAGGGGTGAGGCTGATCAGAAAGAGGCTCGGAGAAATCTAGGAGCCTGGGCTTCCTGAACCAACCTAGTAGTCCGCACACTCACTCTTAATCTTCCTTTAGTTCTTGTTATTGTTTATTTGCTCCTGAAATTATAATAGTCTTAGATTAAGAAATACAGGATGCCCTGTTTTTGCAGCAGAACAGCTTCTAAATTTACTTCGAGATAAGAATCTTTGTGAGGTTAGCCTAAGGGATTTACCTGCTGAATCACTGCTCATTGTTAGTCCAGGAATGAAACCTTCCCTCTCTAAATAGTTTTCCTGAACAACTTCCTTTGATTTCCTCCAGGGTCTTGGTTACTTACTAAGTAGTTATTGGTCCTGTGCTCATTGGAATAGAGCCTATCTGATTTAAAGGCATTCTTGGATCAATTATTAAGATGTGACTTGCATGCATTTTGGGAGTATTCTTGAATAAAGGGTCTATTATGTAGGAGGCAGAAAACCTGGTTTCCAATTCCAGCCCCATTATTTAGCAGCTACATTAGCTAGGACAAATTTTGATATTCAGCCTGTAAAATGAGATAATAATTCCTACATACTAAAGTGTTTTTTTTGATAACCATTAGGTGAAATAATGCATACTACACACCAAAAAATATTAGCTATTATTATGATTAATAACATTGCTTTGCAAATGATATTGGATGGAGAAACACTATAGAATGTGCCCCAAAGCTTAGGGAATACTACATTTTGGTACTTAATTCGAGGTCCAGAAAACAAATTGTTACAATTTTTTTGTAGATATGTATGCCTGAGATAAAGCTGGGCATTGACAATGAGGTACTATTTTTTTCCCCCTAAATAACAATCCCTATTATCCATGATGTATTCTTGCCAAAGCAGGAGCAGCATCTTCTCCCAGGCAGTACCAGGGATACTCTTTGTCTGAAATACTTTCCCTGAAGGACCAGCTCTTCACTTTGTCTTGGGGGTGGGCTGAAATCCTATTGTAAGACTCAGAAAAACAGGCCCTGCTCAGCCCTGGGATGGACGGCGACCCAAATACTCACAAGAGACCGGTCTTGATGCAAACAGCAAGAGGTTTATTGATTCCACCAGCGCGCTGGGGTCGAGACTCATAACTCACACAGGAGCAGAGGAGTCTGACCTCGAGCAGAAATTACAGGAGGTTTTAAAGGAAAAAGGGACCATAACCAGGGGGAGGCGAGGGGGAGGTCTGCTGATGATTCGATAGCAAAAATATTTCAATTAGGGTCTCACAGGGCTTTATCTTCACAATCTATCAGTTTTGGGGAGGATTACCTAGGCACGGGTTTGCAGCTATTGTGTCATTGTGTTCAGGCTGGTTTTTATGACTCAGGCCAAGGGTCAGAGCCTACTTAAAATTTTCCTATTCCTTCAGGTGGTTTTGGGGAAACTGAAACTCAGGCCCTCTGATCTCTGAGGCTTTCTGAGGCCTGTCATGGCGTTAGTTTGGTCCTTTCATTCCCCACTTCTTCTTATGTATAGTTCTAATCATAGAACTAGAGTTCTATATTGTTAAAAAATTCTTTCTCAGAATTAGGTACGGACTGGTAATGCTGTCTTAACATTAAAATTTGTACTGCACTAATCCGTTCTCTAATAAAAGTTACTAATTTGTTTAGGATGCAAGGGCCAATAGTAAGTAACAAAAGCAAAATTAGAATAGGTCCTAAAAGGGAAGATATTAGAGTAGTAAACCAAGGAGATTTACTAAACCATCTTTCAAACCATCTTTGCTGAGACTCTCGGTCTTGTAGGCATTTATCTAGCCTTTCCCTCAACTTAGACATGGAGTCTTTTATGATTCCAGAGTGATTTACATAGAAGCAGCATTCTTTCCTCAATGCAGCACTCAGTCCACCATCCTTTAAAAACAACAGATCTAGTCCTCTCCTATTCTGCAATACTACCTCTGATAAAGAAGTCAGAGATTCTTCTAGTCAATAAGGAGCCAGGTAAGCAGCTGGGGAGCATGGGGGTTAGGAAGGGTCGGGCTTATGGTGTAAGCGAAGCTTAAGAGGATTATCAGTCTTTTCCACGTGCCAGGACTCATCTTCCTCTGCCTTTGGTGCAGCTTTTAGGTGGGAGGCGTGGATTCAGGCGGCTATTCCTTCGACCTTTACTGCAGATGGGGTTGTCAGCAGGACTAGGTAGGGTCTTTTTTACTGAGGCTCAAGACTCCCAACACGGTGTCTGCGTATATAGACAGCGTCTCCCACTTGGAAATGGTGAGGGACGGTGGTGGTCTCAGTGGAGTAGGCCTCTTTCAGTGGTTCCCATGCCTGCTGGCGAACTACTTCTAGGGCTTTTAGGTGAACAAACAAAGGTTGAGAGAGAACAGCATCAGGGTTATGCACCTTTCCTACTTCTACAAGGGGGGGGGCGGTCCCCCACACAAAAGCTCATAGGGGGTTAGTCCAAAACGCCCTGGGGTGTTCCTTGCCCGGAACAGGGCAAAGGGAAGGAGAGCTGTCCAGTCATTCCCGCCGGTTTCTAAGGCTAATTTAGTTAAGGTCTCTTTTAGAGTTCTATTTATCCTCTCTACCTGTCCTGAGCTTTGGGGTTTATATGCACAATGTAATTTCCATTCAAACCCCATTTGTTTGGCCAATCCCTGACTTACCTGAGCAACGAAGGCGGGCCCATTGTCAGATCCGATTACCTTAGGGACTCCAAACCTGGGGAAAATTTCTTCTAATATCTTCTTGGCCACTATGTTGGCAGTTTCTGTCTTAGTTGGGTATGCCTCTACCCATCCTGTGAAGGTATCTATAAAAACTAGTAGATATTTATTTCCATATTTGGCAGGTTTTATTTCAGTAAAGTCTATTTCTCAGTAAGCTCCAGGTCGATCACCCCGTAATCTTTGTCCAGTGGGGTATCGGTTAAAACCTGCATTCGTTATGGCACAAGGGATACAATGTTTACAGCATCAACAACTTCAGGAAGTCCAATTACATAGTAGGGGGATGATTTTACTGTCTTTTTCAGGTGTTTAGTTCCCAGATGGGTGAGACGGTGGAGCTGTTCCACATATTCTTTAGCCTCCCTCTGGGGGAATATGATTTTCCCATTTTCTGTCTTTCTTAATCCTTGAGGCGTCTCTATAGTATACCCTAGGCGATTCATGACCTGGCAATCTTCTCTAGTATACTGGAATTTCTCAGGGCTGGGCTCTGTCTCATAGTCACTCATTGCTGGCAATATTGGGGTTCCGTGAGCAGCTTTCTTTGCTGTCTGATCAGCCAATTGATTTCCTTTAGTTATTTTATCGGTGGCTTTTTGGCGCCCAGGGCAGTGAATGATGGCCACCTTTTTAGGCAAATGCACTGCTTCTAATAGACTCAGAATTTCTTCTTTATTTTTAATCTCTTTACCTGCCGATGTCAGTAATCCTCTCTGCCAATAGATGGCACCATGTACATGTGCTGTGGCAAAGGCATATCTACTATCCGTGTAGATATTGATGACTTTCCCTTCAGCCTGTATCAAGTCTATGAGCTCTGCCTTCTGAGCTGAGGTCCCTTCAGGTAGACTGCTTGCCCACACTGTCTGCTCTCCATCTACTACCGCAGCCCCAGCCATCCTCTTACCTTCAACTATGAAGCTGCTACCATCCGTGAACCAAGTGGTACCGTTAGGCCAGGGGGTGTCTGTGAGGTCACTTCTGACTCCAGCTTCCTCAGCCAGTATGTCTGCACAAGTATGAACAACTGGCTCCTCAGAGTCCTCAGGCAGTAAGGTAGCGGGGTTGAGGAGGGTAGGCTGGCCAAAGATGATTCTCTCCGTCAGCAATAAGCTTCGGTAGTGGGTCATGCGAGCATTCGTCATCCACCGATCA
Source organism: Smutsia gigantea (assembly GCA_032199065.1). Lineage (NCBI taxonomy): Eukaryota > Metazoa > Chordata > Mammalia > Pholidota > Manidae > Smutsia > Smutsia gigantea. The sequence continues at coordinate 215,893 of JAVSCE010022339.1, read as the reverse complement.
GGAGGCTGGCGGATAACACTCTCTAGGGCATGTGCAGCAATTACAGTCACCTGTTGCCCCATAGTTAATTTGTCAGCGTCCTTGATTAGGATCGCGACTGCCACAATGGCCTTTAAGCAGGATGGCCATCCGCTGGCCACTGGGTCCAGTTTCTTTGACAGGTATGCCACCGGCCTCTTCCAGGGTCCCAAGGCCTGGGTAAGAACTCCCCTGGCTACTCCCCCTCTCTCATCTACATAGAGGGTAAAGGGCTTGGTCAGGTCTGGTAAGCTCAAGGCCGGTGCTGAGAGGAGGACCTTCTTAATCTCATCGAAGGCCTGTTGATGTTTTTCTTCCCATTTAAACTCTACCCCTTCCTTGGTTAAAGGGTAGAGTGGGGCTGCCAAGGTAGCAAAGCCTGGGATCCAAAGTCTGCAAAAGCCAGCAGTGCCCAGGAACTCACGTACCTGTCTAGATGTCTTAGGTACTGGAATCTGTGTGACAGTCTTCTTTCTGGCCTCGGTCAGCCATCTTTTTCCTTCTTTTAAAGAGTAACCCAAGTAGACCACCTCCTGTTTACATAGCTGAGCTTTTTTGGCGGAGGCTCGGTATCCTAACCGGCCCAGCTCAGAGAGGAGGCTTCTAGTCCCCTCAAGGCAATCTTGATAAGTCTCTCCTGCCAAAAGCAAATCATCAACATACTGGAGGAGGGTTACCTTGGAATGTGCGGCCCGAAAGGGGGCCAAGTCCCGGTGTAGCGCCTCATCGAAGAGGGTGGGAGAATTCTTGAATCCTTGAGGTAATCGGGTCCAGGTCAGTTGTCCCGTTTGCCCAGTGTCAGGATCCCTCCACTCAAATGCAAAGATGGGCTGACTTGATGGATGTAATCTCATGCAGAAGAAGGCATCCTTTAAGTCCAGCACAGTATACCAGGCCCTTTCTGGGGGGAGAGAGCTGAGGAGGTTATATGGATTGGGCACCGTGGGGTGAATGTCTTGGACTCTTTTGTTCACCTCCCGCAAGTCCTGGACTGGCCGGTAGTCCCCTGTACTGGGCTTTTTGACAGGCAACAGTGGGGTGTTCCATGGGGAGCGACATGGCACCAGGATTCTTGACTGTAAGAGTCTCTGAATATGGGGGCGAATGCCTAGTCTGGCCTCCTGGCTCATGGGGTACTGGCGCACTGCTACTGGGGTGACACAAGCTTTTATTTCTATCACCAGAGGCGGAATCTGTTCTGCTCAACCAGTCTTGCATGTCTTCAGGGACTGACTTCTCAGCGAATATTCGATATTTTTCTTCTAATTTTAAACTTAAAACAACTGTGGGGTCTTCTTGCAGGGTGACCTCTGGCCCCAATGGGGAAAAGAAGATTTGAGCTCCCATTTTGGTAAGGAGGTCTCTCCCTAACAGGTTGGAGGGGCAATCAGGTATAACTAGAAATGAGTGGGTTACCCGTCCCACACCTAAATCTACATCTCTTCGGGTAGTCCATGAATACAGTTTTTTTCTGTGGGTCCCAGGACTAGGGACTTTTTGTCTTTTAATTTTCCCAAAAGTTTTAGTAACACTGAATGTTCTGCTCCTGTATCGACCAGGAAATCTACTGGTTGCCCCTCCACCTGTAAGGTTACCCTGGGCTCGGGGAGGGGGTCCGAGCCCCGTCCCCTCTAATCTTCATCCAGAGTTAAAACTTTGGGGTTCCTGCCCTTCTTCTTTGGACATTCTCGGGCCCAATGCCCTTTCTCCTTGCAGTAGGCACATTGATCCTTGTCGAGGGGTGTCCTGCCAATATCTCTCGACGTCTTCTGGCCCCTGTTACTCAGGTTCCCTGTCTGTCTAGGCTTCTGAAATCCTTTTTCACTCACTACTGCGGCCAAAATTCTAGTCAAACTTTTTTCCTGCCTTTTATCCCTTCTGTTTTCTCTTTCTTCTCTCTCTCTCTTTTCCCTTTGCTCTTTCTTCCTCCGTCTCTCTCTTATAATACACTTTCTCAGCCTCCTTCACTAAATCCTGTAAGGTAAAATCCTGCAGTCCTTTAAGGCGCTGCAGCTTCTTTCTAATATCAGATGCCGACTGCCCTATAAATGCCATAGCCACTGCTGCTTGCTGTCCCTCAGAGGTGGGATCAAAAGGAGTATAGCGCCTATAAGCCTCCATGAGGCGCTCAAGGAAAACTGAAGGCGGTTCAGTGGGCCCCTGAAGAATTTCTCTTACCTTAGCCAGATTAGTGGGCCATCGCGCAGCCCCCTTGAGACCTGCCACCAGAGCCCGGCGGTAGACAGTCAACCTCTCCCTACCTTCCGGAGTGTTGAAGTCCCAGTTGGGTCGAGTCAGTGGGAATCCAGCATCTATCACATGGGGAAGTTGGGAGGGTTGCCCATTGTCTCCTAAAACATTTTTCCGGGCTTCCAACAGGATTCTCTCTCTCTCTTCCGTGGTGAAAAGGGTCTGCAGTAACTGCTGGCAGTCATCCCAGGTGGGCTGGTGAGAAAACATAAGGGACTCTATCAGTCCCATTAGCCCAGCCGGGTTTTCTGAAAAAGAGGCATGATTAGCTTTCCAATTATACACATCTGCTGAGGAGAAGGGCCAATACTGCATTGGCTGAATTCCGGGTTGAGGCACCGGGGGGCCATAGACTCGAAGTGGCAAAGCCACAGTTGAGTCAGGCCCTTCCGGAGAGGTCCCTCCCCTGCTCCTGGTCCCCGCCGCAGGTCCTCCTCCTACGGCCCCTCCGGTGGGTGGGGCCGAGGGTCCCGGCCCGGCCACAAGGCCCTGGAGATAGGGGGCGGCGTGGAGTCAGGCCACTCGGGAGGGCCTTCAATCTCGGGATAGATCTTAGGCCGGGGCGGCCCTTGGGTCGAAACCTCGGGCTTCTTTTGATTATCTCTCTCTCTAACAGTTTCACTTTTTCGTGAAGATTTCTGTAGAGCCAGAACTCGGGAATCTGACTTTTGCGGCTTCCGTACCCAGGGCTTCACCCAGGGTGGAGGATTCTCTACCAGGTCCTGCCAGACTGTGATGTAAGGCTGCTGGTCGGGGTGCGACCCTGGGCCAGTCTGAAAGACAATATTTTTAACAGAAAAAATAGCTTCTAGATTAAAAGTGCCTTCAGGGGGCTATCCAACATTAAAAGTTGACCATTTAGAGGTGCAGAAGGTCTGCCACTGTCCTTTTCTAACTTTTACAGACAAGTCATGGGCCCTTTTCTTAACGTCCGTCCAGTGGTCTAAGGTCAGAGACAAAGGGGTTGTCACAGTCTGTCCCATTTTGATTGTTTCTAAATACACAAAGACAGCAAGACACAAAATGACAAAAGACGCCAACAAACACTTTCCTCCTCTCGTTTTCCACAGACACGAGAGGTATTCAGACAGGGGAGGGTCCCTCCGCTGAAGCCGCTCAAACCGGACCCTTTCCCCTTCCAACAGACGGGCGGAAAAATCCCCCGTTTCACACCCAGGGGCGTCCCCCAGGGTAGCAGCTTGTGGCCCCGGGCACGTCTGCCTTACCACAGCTTTTCGTTCCCTTACGGGAGCGACAAGCGGCTGCGAAACTGAAAGCGCTTTTCACAGACCCAGATACCTGACAGAACAAACAGGCGCCGGCGCACACAGACACTTAAGGATCCTTTGCTTGCCTCCAAGTGGGTCTCTGGAGAATAGGGTGGCCGCAGATCCCGGACGAGCCCCCAAATGTAAGACTCAGAAAAACAGGCCCTGCTCAGCCCTGGGATGGACGGCGACCCAAATACTCACAAGAGACCGGTCTTGATGCAAACAGCAAGAGGTTTATTGATTCCACCAGCGCTGGGGTCAAGACTCATAACTCACGCAGGAGCAGAGGAGTCCAACCTCGAGCAGAAATTACAGGAGGTTTTAAAGGAAAAAGGGACCATAACCAGGGGGAGGCGAGGGGGAGGTCTGCTGATGATTCAATAGCAAAAATATTTCAATTAGGGTCTCACAGGGCTTTATCTTCACAGTAGGGTCTCACAGGGCTTTATCTTCACAGTAGGGTCTCACAGGGCTTTATCTTCACAATCTATCAGTTTGGGGGAGGATTACCTAGGCATGGGTTTGCAGCTATTGTGTCATTGTGTTCAGGCCGGTTTTTATGACTCAGGCCAAGGGTCAGAGCCTACTTAAAATTTTCCTATTCCTTCAGGTGGTTTTGGGGAAACTGAAACTCAGGCCCTCTGATCTCTGAGGCTTTCTGAGGCCTGTCATGGCGTTAGTTTGGTCCTTTCACTATCAGAGTCTTTTGATGCTAGTTGCACCTTTGGAATTTAAAATGCCAGCCCTTGCCATTATCCATCCTCTTCATCTAAGAAAGAAAGACTCTAATTGAACTAACTTCTAACACCTTGCCTCCAGGTGTTGGGTCTGTAAGGTGACAGTGACATGAGGAAACAGTGATCATGAATTCAGAGAACATGGGGAGGGGGTGTGTATAAGGGCAGCCAGAAGGCTGTATATGAACCGTGAATAAATGGATGGCCCTCCTATAAAGCTTTTTCAGAGCAAAGCTCCTAAGGAGGAGGCCGTTGGTGTGTTAAAACATACTAGAGTTTAGTAGCAAGTGGACTTGTGTCCTAATTCTGCTTCAACTTTCTTGCTATTACAATTTTAACAAATTACTTCACCTTTATACCTCTGTTTTCTTACTGTGCTGGGTCTGAACATGTAAACTAATATCTGCTGGGGTTCTCCGATCTCTCGCTTCCCTTTTCTGTTGTTCCCTTAGCCACCACCATGCCCCATTACGTACCGTTCCCCTCTAAACTCCAGTCCAAACATGGCTTCCACGATCCCTTTCCTCTTGACTCCGTAACATCTGAGTTAGGCTCATCTTTGCAAGAAAACTCCAGTAACTGTTCACGGAGTGCACAAATGCAATAATTGTGAGACCCAGATAACAATCACCATGTTTTTAGAACACAGATAGATTCTGATCCCAAGATGACCGGTTAGACTCTGGCCCTGAAAGATGTGCCAATTCCAGGTGCCTCTCACATCCTGGCTCCCACTTGGCCAGGTGGCCACCTGCAGCCGCTATCTCTTCCTTGTAATCTAGGAGCTGGTTTGTCAGCCCATCAGGTCCTGAGCTTCAGCCAGTTGCAAAAGATTCTTCCTGTAATGCATGTGAATGCTTCTTTCCTTGGAACCTTAAAAACGTGGGTTGCCTTTGTGATCCTTGCAGCAAATGCCAGTGTCTGATCCCCAGAACTTGTGCAGTTCTCAAGTGTTTTGGGGGCCAGGAGTGACTGGCATTTAGGTTCCAGTGGAGGACCTCCCCCTTCACATCCTGTGTCTACCTTTCCCTTTGAGACCTTGCAGGTTTCACCCTGGGAAGAGCCTTGCCTGCACAGAGCAGAGGTCTCACTTATGGGCCCCCAGGGCAACAAGCCTTCACGTTTCACTAACCACAGTGCTCATCCAGTAAGGATTACTAACAGGAGGGACATTTTTTTTCTTGGATAATAAGAGGTAAGAAAAATCAAAGTAGGGAAATACAGTAAATAGACATTACCACTTGAAATTTTGCCAAGGATGAGCCCTGAAGGGCACATCATTTGCCAATTTAGTTTGAAACATTATCTTTAAGTATTGCTGGGATTCTTGGTATATTTCAACCTGAGCTCATGGATTCCACTCTCTTCTGTAGAAAAGTTTATGAGCAAAAGCAGGCAATTCTTGCTGTTACACTTATTTATGCCAAAAAGGGCAAGGAGTAAGCAAATTAAACCCATATTTCTTCTGATTACAAGTGTAAGTGAGAAAAGCAACGGGCAACAGATAGTTGCCAGGACTGCTATTGTTTTATTTAGCAGAGGAGAAAATCAAGGTGGCAGAAGTCTCAGTCACAGGCCCTTAGCACAGAGTGGATAGCTACCCTCAGCTCTGCCATGAGCATCTCTGCTTGTGAAGCCCCAGCGACCACAGTACTTGTGAATTCACCATCAGTACGAACACAGTTGACAGACCCTTATGCTGTGTGCTCTCTGACTCTTGTCTCCTCAGGTATTGTGGCTCCTACGTGGATCACCAGACCATTTTCCGAGTACCCAGCCACCTTGTTCACATTCAGCTTCAGTGCAGCTCACGGCTTTCAGACAAGCCACTCTTGGTGGAATATGGCAGTTACAACATCAGTCAACGTAAGCCGAGGAGCAGCTCCTTAGAAAACCTTAAATGGTTGAACGGAGGCTAACACTATCAATTCGGAACTTTGAGAATTCAAGGAATGAAAACTACTTTATTCTGCTGTTTAAGATCCTCTTTTTACAATAATATAAAAAGAAATATATTATACATATTTATATGTATATTTGATTGTTACAATTGAAAAATAGTTTCTTTTGTTATTCCTGAAATATAGGGCAAGCCCATTTCTGGATTTGCAGTTCTTCTTGCTAGACATAGTGTCTGTAAATACGATGTTTACACCAACATTTGGTGGATTTGAGGACATTAGCTGCGACTCACTTTGGACTATGATGCATAGGGAGAGCTGGTCCATCAAGGAGAATTCAAATAGCAGCCCTCAGAATATTGAAGTTCACCCTGAAAACCCCTGGTACAGGGGCCAGGAAGTGGTCAATAGCAAAAGTAATGTTTGAGGGAAGTAATTAGAGCTGGAAAGAGTAGATACTGATTCAGGACATTCTCAACCCGTTTTAAAATAAAAAATAAGGTTAACCACTTAGGAGTCTCTGAGGATGAGACTTGAGAGAAACCTCCTTTGACCTTCCTTCTTTGCCAATCCCCAACATACCTGCTTCTTGATTCAGAATATTACACCTCTGAATATCAGAATATTACACTTTCCAGCAAGAATGTACATAAATAGCAATCCATCTTATTTTTAATTGTTTTTTTCCAGCCATGACTATTTTCTAGGGATTCACCCTCTCCACTGTGTGCCATTGAGATAGTGGTTGACCTGACCGTGCACTTTCCCCCGTTCTTTTGCACAAGGGGAGTGTCTTAGCCCATTCAGGCTACTATAACAAAATAACACAGACTGATTAGCTTATAAAGAACAGAAATTTATTTATGACAGTTCTGGAGGCTGGAAGTCTGAGACCAGGATGCCAGCACAGCTAGGTGAGGGCTCCTTTTGGGTCTCAGACTTCTCATATCCTCACGGGGTGAATGGGGCGAGGGAGGCACTGATCTTATTCACGAGGGTTCTGCCTTCATCCCTTAGCTACCTCCCAAAGGCCTTACACTCTGATACCATCACACTGGGCGTTAGGATTTCAACATAGGAATTTGGCTCATCACTTGTGTCATAATTTGAAAATTCAACATATGAGTTTTTGGGGATGCAAATATTCAGTCCACAGCAGTGAGGAAAGATTTATTATTTTTATTATATTTAGCTATAAGCTCAGGATTAATGATTCAGGATCAGGCAGGGTGTGGATCTTTGACAAATAGCCTTGTTAAAGAGGAGTAGGAGGTAGGAGGTAGGAGGCAGAAATTCTGAATTTTGAAGTCAGTCCAACTCTTGAACACCAGTGGTTATTAACATATTTTGGGTGACAGGGATCACTTGAAAATATAATTAAAGGTACAGACACCTCAGAATAATGCATCTGATCCTAGAGGATTCAAAGACAGTAAAAGGCCATTTAAAATTTCCTGGGGAGTCTACGGCCCGCACACTAAGAATGCTGAACTAAGGTAGCTTCCAGCTTTCACTTTCTTCAAGTTTGTGATGAAGCCAGATTGCTGAGTCAAGGGTGGAAGTAGTAGAAGTCTAACTGGATATGTGACATGGATGCACAGATGACTCAGAAGTTCTAGTGAATTCGTTTGCTTTCCTTGCTCCCTTTTTCATGGTATACCTATAGCCTATCGCCTGTAGCCTTGATCTGATGGAGAAATTGTGTAATTACTGCTGCTACATTGCCAACTGCTGACTTAACACTGTATATCTCTTTGTTAATGTGGTCTGATAACTTTCAGAGACCCCACAAGATTCCCCGTTTTTTATTGTCTTTAGCCTGTCCTGTTGGATCTTTTAGATGCTCCTCGGGTTTGTGTGTCCCTCAGGCCCAGCGATGTGATGGAGTAAATGACTGCTTTGATGAAAGTGATGAACTTTTCTGTGGTAGGTATTCAGGTTTTACTTTCTTATGAATAAATAACTTGTCAGAGCCCTTGCTACTGCTGGGGCACATCCTGGGTCTTTGTAGCTGTTATCTATTGCTGCATAACAAAACTTCCCCAAAACTCAGTGACTTATAGCAATCACCTACTCTGGATCATGCCTCTGTGGGTTGACTGATCTAGGCTGGGCTCAGCTGGAGGCTCTATTTTAATGGGTGGGTCCTTCTGGGCTTGGTTCTTCCCAGGTTGGGGTCAGACCTAACCCTTGTCACTCTTATCCTCATTGAGCTAGTGGGCTAGCCATGGCAGAGATAGATGGAAAGGAGGGGTAAGCAAAACACATGGTTCCTCCATCTGAGCCTGGGCTTGCAACTGTCAGTCAAAGCTAATCATTCACTGAGGCCATAATCAAGTTGCAGGGAAATTTATTCTGCACACTGTAGAGCCATGGAAAGCATGGGGGGGGGGACATAATACTACCATAGGGAGTGAGGATCTGTGGCTAGTAATTCATTGAACCATAATCTTGAACATGACAATCCTATTTTAAAGCCCAGATCTTTCATCTACAGAGAAGCCCAGAATCTGCAGAGAAGAAAACCCTTGCACCATGCTCCTTTATGGAGCGCAGTTGTTACTAATGAAAGAATTATTTTTTTTAACCTGTGCAGTTTGTGTTGACATCACAGTGGTAATGACTAAGAGGTGGAGGTATTGGATATTCCCGTTTTGGGCAGAGAATTTCTGTCATGGTCTTCATTGCTATTGGCACATCATTCCTAAATTTATGTCCAGTTTCAGGGAACAATATGAAAATATTTTCCTTAAAATAAAATCTTACAATACATTAAATTGTAATTAAATGAGTTTAACACATTTTTGCAAAAGCAAAAAATCAGACCTGACAAACTCAAAGTGCTAGGAATTACACCAACGTTTAAACATTGGCTTTTCCTCATGGGAGGTGTCAGTTTTGAGGAAAACACACTTTTCATCTTATTTAAGTCATCTTAGCCATTGCACTTTTAGGGGGCACTGCTGGTCATCAGAGGGTCCAGCTGATATCTGAGGTGCGTGAGCTTTCTGTTCTCATTCTAGTGACTCTTAAACCTGCCTGCAATGCGAGCTTCTTCAGGCAGCATGGCCCTCTGGTGTGTGATGGCTTCAGGGACTGTGAGGATGGCCAGGATGAGCAGAACTGCACACAAAGTAAGGAAGGGTCCTCTGCACCCAGCTCTTCTAAATCAGAATCGAAATATCTCTGTTGGGTTAGGGCAAATGACTTGTGCCAATTTTCCCAGGACTTACCAGTTTTAGGACTGGAAACCCTCTGGAGTGTGTGTGTGCGAATAAGGAAAATTGCTTACTTTCTTTCAATTCTCTCAAGACTAAAGCGAACCAAGGACCTGATAGAGAGGGACTTGCCAGATACTGTGATATGATATATTCCATTCTAGCCCCTGTAGATACACACTGCCCAAGTTGTGAACAAATGTGCTGTAATTCACAAATCTGTCCATTTTTTCCCCCAGTGGTATAAAATATCTGAGTATAATGTTGATAGTTGTTCAATACTTTTCTTGGAGAAAAAGGCAAAGTAATAACAAAGACTCCCTAGCCTAAAGCCCCGATTTGGCCAACTTCACGTACACTGGAAGAAAGGAGAAGCCATTGGACAGACTGCCAGCAGGTGCACCTGCCTGCTTGCCAGCCTGGGGGGTTGCTTCATCTCCCTCTGCCTTGCTTCCGGGACATTAAATCCCATTCAGAGGCTAAGCCCTCCTTTGCAAACAGACTTCAGGATCATTCACGCAAATTTGTTTCTGTGTAAGCAGATCTCTTTCTTCTCTTGTTCATTTTTAGGTATTCCATGCAACAACAGAACGTTTAAGTGTGGCAATGATATTTGCTTTAGGAAACAAAGTGCAAAATGTGACGGTGCTGTGGATTGTCCCGATGGAAGCGATGAGGCAGGCTGCAGTGAGTAGGAGTATCTTCCATCCCATGACTTGTATTCCCTCCTCAGGTTACCTACTTTTCATTTTCATCCCCTTCTGTGTATAATCTCCCAGCAGAAGTTGCCACAGACCCAGGGAGGGATAGTAAATATTGGTAAACTGAATCTGAGATGGTTTCTCAAAATTAAAAACTCTAAAGTGGATTCTGTCATCTTTATTAATAACATTCATGGGCTAGTTTATTCATTTATTTATTTTCACCTTTTCTTTCTTTTTTTATTGAACTATCTTTGATATACAATCTTATATTGGTCTCAAGTATACAACACAGCGGTTCAACAGTTACCCTTATTAAATTCTCACCCCCACTAGCACAATTATGATCTGTGAACATAGGAAGATGTTACAGAATCATTGACTATATTCTCCATGCTGTACTACTATCCCTGTGACTGACTTATATGTTGTTTGAGAATTTTTATGCCTTTTTTATTCCCCTCCCCAACCCCTCCCCCATGGTAACCACCAGTCACTGCTCAATATCTATGAGGCAGTCTACTGCTATTTTGTTCATTTTGTTTTGTTTTGTTTTTATATTCCACAAATAAGTGAAATCATATGGTATTTATCTTTCTCCATCTGGCTTATTTCACGTAGCATTAATACCCTCTAGGTCCATCCATGTTGCAAATGGCAGGGTTTCTTTTTTTTATAGTGAACAATAGTCCATTGTGTGTATGTACTACATCTTCTTTATCCATTCATCTATTGATGGACACTTAGGTTGCTCCATACCTTGGCTATTGTAAATAATGCATGTGCTAAATATTTATAATGAAAAATTTCATTTTCTAATAACACTAATCAAGAGATAAAATAATAAGTAAAGAACCAATGAGAAAAAAAAATAGATATTGGAACACAGTAGATGTCTTTGTCCATTATGCTGTATGTTATGATCAATATCAAATACTGGTTCTTTCTGTACCTATGCCTGAGAACTGTAATCTACCATTCATTATTATTAAAGTGATCTCCAGTCGTCCATGTGGCTACATGGTAATTATGATCCTTATCAATACTTTGGTTTATACTGGAAAATAATTGCTCTGATAACTAGTTTTTTTTTTAATGGGTCTTCATTTGTCTTGGACTTACAAATTCTCTCCCAAATGTTTTCTCTCACACCAGTGCAACTTCAAAAACAGTCTCAATTCTGTTGCATTTGGTACTAATCTTTTCTGCCCTACCTAACAACCTAAACCCCACAGCTGCTGTTCCCATTGGCGTAGCTGTTACTAACAGGACCCCTCTTTCCCTCATGTGTATTACTGTATGGAGACTCGGCATGGCCGGTTTTCAGGAGGGAGGGAGTGGTTGCTGGCGCTGGTATCAGACAGACCCTCATACTGCCTCTTCTCTAGATAAGCAGGAGCTTTCAAATTGCTTACCTGGTTAGCCAGTTCCCAACCCAGCTCTAAAGCTGACCTGAGGTCCATTTTTTCTTCCAAGTCTGCTTTTAAATCATGTGGCCTTTCCTCTCCTAAAGGCTGCAGCGGGAGTTCGTCTGCCCTCCTCCGCATCACTGGGGGCGCTGACACCCAGGAAGGGGCTTGGCCGTGGCAAGTCAGCCTCCATTTTGTAGGGTCTGCCTACTGCGGGGCTTCAGTCATCTCCAGGGAGTGGCTTCTTTCTGCGGCCCACTGCTTCCATGGAAACAGGTAGGGCACCTCAGTTCTCACCCTCAAGTGTCACACTCCCTATCCACAAATCATACTTGTGCCCCCAGGTTGTGGGCAGTGAGAGCTCTCTGTTGGAGACATTCAGTTAGCAGGTTTTTTTCTTCTTTTGGACACCAGTTGTATGCCAAACATTCTTTATATGTATTATTGATATAAAGAAAACAGAAGAACCCAAAGAACATCAAGAATGAATAGGCTTTTATGAGGCTGAGAAAATAGGATAGGGCTTTCAAGCCAGAGGGAATTCTATAGGAATGTGTACAGAATGTGGATTATGAGGATTGGCAGAATACTGGGACATAGGGATCCCTCTTTAGAGTGGGAGAAAATTGCACCCAATTCCCAATGTGGTGGGTTGGAGGGTTCTTACATCACCAGACAATTCTCTGATACCAACTGGCTGCTCTACAGTTCAACTCAATTCTGATACTATCTACCTAGAAATAGTGTCATACTGAACACTTTAAGGACCAGTCTAACACTATTGTCCTCCCCTACTTCAAAGGCCAATTGAAAGTCTAGGTTGTTACCAGCTATAGATTGGAGGTTCCCATGACTTCCTCCTTGGGTTCAGTGAATTTGCTAGAGTGGCTCACAGAACTCAAGAGAAACTTTTACTTATGAGCTCACCAGTTTATTATAAAAGGATATAACTTAGGAACAGCCAGATAGAAGAGATGCATAGAGCACAGTATGGGGAAGGTCATAGAGCTTCCATGTTCTCTCCAGTTGCACCACTCTCTCCAAATCTCTGCATGTTCACCAACCCGGAAGCTTTCTGAAGCCTGTCTTTTTGGGTTTTTATGGAGGCTTCCCTACACAGACGTGATTGACTAAATCACTGGCCATTGGCAATGGAGTCAACCTTCAGCCCTTCTGGGGGGGGTGGGACTGAAAGTTCCAATCCTCCAATCACTCGGTTGGCTCTCCTGGCAACCAGGCCCCATCTTTAGGAGCCTTCCAGGAGTCACCTCATTAACACAGCACAAGGTACCTTTGTTGCTCTCTTCCCTTCCCTTCAAAAGGTTTTAGGAGTCCTGTGCCAGAAAAGGGGTGGAAGACCAAATGCATGTTTCTTATTATTAGCCACAACATCACAGAGGGGAATCCTGGGAAGGTCCATTAGGGTTGGTGTTAGAAGAGCTCTATCTGCCTTTACCAGTGAGATTATTTGGGGGCAGACACTCTTGCAGTTAGAGGTGAAAGGAAAGCTTAGAAAATAACTTCACTTAAAATATAACCTTATTTGGAATCTCCTGGATCTTAGGAACAAAAACATACCATTCACTTCTCATTCTGAAATCTTTAAGTGTAGTATTTCAACAAATTCATACAATTGAAGTATTTGCTTCTCCTGAAAACTACAGGGTTCATGTTAATGATTCAAATGGTTATGCTTGTGTGATCATTAGTCTTTTATGCTATGAAACTAGTCCTATGCTAAGTTTAATACCCTCCCACCCCACCACAGGTCCCCAGTGCCACCCTTGAAATGTCAGCTAAGGTATGGGCCACATTCTTTGGTCTTTGTCCTTATTTTTCTTCCAAAGCTTCCATATTCTCTTCATCGCATCACAGCAAGGCTGCGTGCCCATGGAAATAGAAACCTCACATGGAGACTACAAGACCCTAGGTGACTGTGCAAGGCCACAAGGGTCAGGATTAGAATTCCACAAGAGCTAACAGGGGGTGGGCCCTTGTGGGTGGTCATACTTGGGCCGTTAGAGCAGTGATCTTTAAGGCCTCTGGTAGTCTGCAAGAAGGAATTTCATTACATTCCTGCTTATAACACTCTGACTTCTCATCTGTCTTGGTATTCTTATCATTTGAATTTGGCAAAAGGATTGGCACACCACTGCCTCACTGGCCCTGCCTCTCTGCATCAAAAACATTGTCAGCATGAATAGGGAGAATGTAACAGGTTAATTCCAATCACTGACATCTTGAGCTGTGTGTGGTGCATGAAATACCAGTGGCAAGAAAATTTCCAACATTTTCTTAGGATGTTGTTAAGGAAATTTCCTGGAACATAGCTATCATTCACTGCCCCCCCGCCCCACTAACACCTTACTTCATCTGTGGAGGCTCAGAGAAGCCTCCCTTGCCATGTCTGAGAACACAGCTAGCAACTAAGATAGGGACCGAAAGTCAGGTCTCCTTTTCGTCAGCCTCATCTCTCTGCAGAGTGCATATCTGAACCAAGCATGATTTTTCAAGCCACTGACTTCATGCTTCATTCCTTTTCTACCAGGCTGTCAGACCCCACGCCATGGACTGCTCACCTTGGGATGTATGTGCAGGGGAATGCCAAGTTCACCTCCCCGGTGAAAAGAATTGTGGTCCACGAGTACTACAACAGTCAGACCTTTGACTATGATATTGCCTTGCTACAGCTCAGTATCTCCTGGCCTGACACCCTGAAACAGCTCATTCAGCCAATATGCATTCCTCCTGCGGGCCAGAAAGTGCGCAGTGGGGAGAGGTGCTGGGTGACTGGCTGGGGGCGCCGGCACGAAGCAGGTGTGTGCATGAGTGGGCGGTCACACCCTTCCCCTTCACCGGGTAATAATGTGTGTTGATGTACTGCTTTATGGTTCATAGACAGGGTTTTTGTGTATGGCCTCATTTGAGTCTCCTGACAACTCTGAGAGGTAGAATAGAAGAAGATATTATTATTACTGTCTTATGGTGCTCTCCTCTTAGCCCCAAAAGAAGCAGGACCCACCTCCTAAGGTGGGGTCTATAAGAAAGACAGGATTGGATAGATAGTATGGGCCCTTTACAAACTCTGAGCAACTTGCTAGGTTTTCCAGTATAGAAAGTGATTCCTCCTTATTTTTAGGTTCCCTTTCTTTTTTTTTTTTTAACAATTTTTAAAGGTATTATTGATATATACTCTTATGAAGGTTTCACATGAAAAACAATGTGATTACTACATTCACCCATATTATGGAGTCCCCCCAGCACACCCCATTGCAGTCACTGTCCATCAGCGTAGTGAGATGTTTTTAGGTTCCCTTTCATCCAAAGAAATGATTAATTTTTCTAAAGAAAAGAAGGATACACATACACACATACACACACACACCCCATACTGTGTCTACTCATAGACAACTGCCTGGAGGACTATGCGAGTATGTATGTATGTCCCTCCCAGAGGCAGCTGGCCAAGTGGATTAGAGTGAGGGGCTGAAACCCAGCCTTCCTTTAGCTACCCTCCCCCAACACCCCACACTGCAAATTCAGGCCTGGCAGTTACATCTGCCTAGAATTGGGCAACACAGAGAGGATGCCTTTGAATAATTCCTTCACCAGAGGGGGCATATTTTTCATCATGCACAAAGGTCAGACTGTTTGGTAGGGAAGTGCCTATGTCTGCCCTGCCAAGGATTTTCTGTGATTCATGGTTGATTCTAAGCATATAATGAGGGGAGAATCTAAAGTTTTGTGAATATCTCCGCATAGGTGAGTGTTTATGCTTTCCCGTGATCTCCCCATCATCTCAGATTCCCTTACAGTCATTTCTAAGGGTTTAGGACAGATAGATTTTCTGCAGAACTTGAACCTTACCCTCGGCCTCAATTTGATACTCTCTAAAGATCTATTGTGGGCAGCTTCTCAAGTCCTCACCACCTTCATTAAGTTACGAAGTCATGCTGTTCACCACTAGTTTGGGCCTGCTGAGGTCTCAGGGTCCTGGGGAGGGAAGGCAAACTGCTTGAACACCTATTACCTATCATGGTCACGGCTTTAAATCCATCATACGTCACAAGAGGAAAGAGTCTACTTGACGAACTTATCATGAGACATGTTCTTTACAAGCGTGGGTGTGTGTTTATTTTTCTGAATCTGAGTCTGTCTTAGAGAGACAGGATGAAAAGGGAGTGAAAGGGCTGTTGCCAAGCTGTTATGGTTTTATGGTTTCTGGGACACTCCCATGTATCAGTCATGCTGCTCCCCTGAGGGGTGGGCCTCTTGACCAGTAAGGACAGCAATAGCTCTCACTGACTCACAGTCCAACCAAAGGCAGGAAGTACATGGTGAAGGAGCGTCGCACAGCCGCTCAGATGACCAAGTCAGACGTTAGGTCTGAATCCTGCTATTACCTGCTAGTCTTGCACCATTGGGCAAGTCCTTCAACTTCCTAAGCCTCCATTTCTTCATCAGCAAAATGGGCATCATAAAAGAATTTACATCAAAATATTGTTATGAAGATAAAAGGAGATAATGTGAGTAAATTGTCTAAGAAGACCCCGAATAAGTGTAATCATTAGGATGATTTCTATGTCCCATGTTTTTCCAGATAATAAAGGCTCCACAGTTTTGCAGCAAGCAGAGGTAGAGCTCTTCGACCAAACCCTCTGTGTTTCCACCTATGGGATCATCACTTCGCGAATGCTCTGTGCAGGCATCCTGTCGGGCAAGAGAGATGCTTGCAGAGTAAGTCATCTCCCCTCTCCTTTGCTTAATGTGTTGTGCTTCTCATACATGTTTTCACATTTCATCTACACAACAGTGGCAAATAAGGAGGCCTGATGTTTCCCTTAATTCAGGTATTAATTGTAATCCAGTTGTCTAAGATCAGGGAAAAGTGGTTAAATAATTGGGTCTATAAAACTCAACTTTTTGACCCTGTGTATTTTCCTCCAACATAAAGGAAACAAGATCAGCATTTATCATTCTGCCATGATTTTCTTATAACCCAAAGCTAAAGAACATAGGAACACACCACACACACACACACACACACACACACACACACACACTCACTCAGAGTGTTTCAGAACTCTGTCTCCTTAACAGGAAATTTACCTTCTGAAATAACACAGGTTTTATCCACTAAAAGAAAGAGCAATGGTAGAGGTGACAGAGGACACTCATCTGTATGCCTCTGGGCAGGTCTCTTGAGTGGCAGATTTGGAAGTCACCTTTGGGAGGACATTCCTCTGAGCCTCACATTCCAATCTATGCAGATATCTATATGATTGCCAAGAAGTGAACAGATAACTTAGAGGATGAGGAAGGCACTGGAAGCTGTTCTCCCATCTTTCTACAACCTTACCCACGATGCCACAAAAACTTGTCTTATTTTAATAATGACTTCTATCTTCTGAGCCCCTATTTTGTGGCAACAACTATACCAGGTCTTATATATAAATTCATTCAAATCAATCTTTCATCCCCATTTTACAGAATAGGAAACTGTGGCACAAATAGGATAAGTCAATAATGCAAAGTCACACAGCTAGTAAGTAAATGTCTGAGCTTGGATTTGAACATTTATAATCTCTTTAATGCTAAAGCTACTAGGTTTGGGTGCTTCCTGTAGCTAGTCAGTTACAGAGTCCTGTTCCTGATAGCCACCAGCATTTATAGGTTAAATCAGATTTCATAGAGTTGGTGTGGCAACCATTAAAATAAGAAGAACCCAGTTTCTCTACTAGTCTGAATTTACCTGATCAGGTTTAGAATTGTGGGTGTGGGATACAGGGGCAAATTTGGGATCTTTGCCTGAGTGAATCACAGCTTTACCTATCCACCCAAATAGGAAAATAAAACGCAGATATTTTAATTTAAAGGATGAAAATTGTAGGGAGTATGTTTAAATATTGAATTATTTGAGTCTTTGCTTTGTGGAGTAGGGTGATTTGTCTGTGACAGCTGTCAGCCAGTGATCCTCAGGGTTGCTTTACTGCACCTGGCTGACTCAATAGGTCTCTTTATCTTTCTTTCTTGGAACCACAAAGAGCCACGAATTTGCATGGCCCAGGCTTCAAGGTCAACCTTTAAGAAAACCATTGCTCACAAGGTTGTTTTCAGGAGTAAATGACCCAAAACAGTGCTTCACACATAGCTCACACTAAATGTTAGCCATTATTATTATTAAGACTACTACTAATATCGAGGTTCATTCTTTGTTTGGGGTATGTGAGAGTTGTTTCCCCTACAATGTTACTCTTGGCCTAAAGAATCAGGTTTCTTGTGATGAGTGAAGTTTTGATGTCAGGAGGAATAATTCTTAAAATGACATTAGAAGTTTCACATTATTTCTTGACACTTCCCCATATGCATAATAATTAGCCAAGCAAAAACTTGTCCAAATAGGAGCTTTGAATATAGTCCATTAGACACATTAATGACAAAATTGATGATCATGGAACAAATGTATTTCATACTCACATTATGTTCTTGTGTAGGGAGATTCGGGTGGACCTTTATCTTGTCGAAGAAAAAGTGATGGAAAATGGATTTTGACTGGCATTGTTAGCTGGGGACATGGATGTGGAAGACCAAACTTTCCTGGTGTTTACACGAGGGTGTCAAACTTTGTTCCCTGGATTCATAAATATGTCCCTTCTCTTTTGTAATAGAACAAGTTAATTTTTTACTGTGGTTTATTCTTTAAAAAGGAATGCAGTAATTGTCAATAAAATGAGACACAATACCTTTCTTCTGTAAATTTCAGATTACATACATTGATATTAAATACAGAAAAATTAATACATATTTTATTCCATGAAAAATTGCCTCAAGGATATGGCTGTATTCATTTTCAAGCATCAAAGGGCTATTGATTCAGGAATGGAAGAAATGTAATGTTATGAATTAATACTGTTATGAGACTTTAAAATAAGATAAGAAATGGATGAGATACTTAGGAATTCATACTTTTATTTGTGTTCCTATTCAGAGATATTTATAAGGATTAGGCAAATCTGGTTTATTGAAATAGATAGTCTATTTAAAAAATGCCTGTTCTTCAGTGTTCTAATGAAATCAAATGTACAAAAATGTCCCCTTCACAAATGAAGATAAAGCTAATTCAGTTATTGACAGAGGAAGACCCTATATTGTTGCTTTTCAATCTAATTTTGTCTAACAAAATCATAGATGTTCTTCAGCTATGGAACATGGTAATACTGTGCACAGTGAAACCAACCAACCAATCAACAAAACTGACAGTAATTTTCTAAAATGATAAAGGCATCATAGATTGAAAACACTTACATAGGACTTAAGGAAATTGTGGCAAGGCTGGTCAGCAGTTGAAAGACAAGGGAATTTTTGGATAATTGTTTTGAAAGTGAAAATTTTCAGAAATATCATCATCTGGCTTCTTGTTATTTTATAAAACTCTAATGACCAAGACTCTTTTTTTTCTTTTCAGGGCTTTATAATATCGACCATAATTGCAAACCTATAGTTCATTTCAACACATCATACTTATTGACTTATGTTGTCTTGATTTAGAGGGTTTCATAGAATCTCAGAATAATCTCTTAGAATCACTACACAGGTGAAAACAGCAGAAAGGAGAATGATATCATTTGTTTTTCCTGGGACAAAGTCAAAGGAGTAATGACAATGCTATTTTTAATGAAGATGGTTTTCACTGATAAGCCAGGTGGAGAAAGACAAGTACCAAATGACTTCACTCATTTGTGAAGTATAAAAGCAAAACAAACCTGAAGGAACAAAATAGCAGCAGACCCACAGACTCTGAGAAGGGACTAATGGTTATCAAAGGGGAGGGGTTGGGGAAGGTAGGTGGGGAGGGAGGGAGAAGGGGATTAAAGTGCACTATAATTTTCAATCATAATATAGGTAGGTCATGGGGAAGGCAGTACACCATGGAGAAGACAAGTAGTGATGCTATAGCATCTTACTACGCTGATAGTGACTACAATAGCAGAGGTGAAGACTTGATAATATGGATGAATGTTGAAATCACAATGTTGCTCATGTGAAACCTTCATAAGATTGTGTATCAGTGATACAAAATATAAAGCATAAAAATAAAACAAAAAAAATTTTCATTGGACCTCAGAAAATTCTAATGTAACAACAAAAGACAGAATCCCCTGGGGCAGATAGAAAGACTGAAATGTCGATATGATTTCCCTGAGATTTTGAAAATTTACCAGTTCACAGAACAATTTTGATTTGCTAAAAGACTGTTTCCCTCAGATAAAGTATAAAATATTTTAGTGATACCTTTCTGAATAGGTCCCTAAGGATTCAATTAACTGGTTACAGCATGTGCAATTCAGAGAGCCAAGTGTACCACTTAATGCACAAAGTAGGCTGAGACTTAGCTACTGAATCCACTGTATAGAAGAGCCAATTCTGCGGACAGTTCTTGAAACCTGAGTTTATTTTGCCTGGTATTGCTGTGACCTAAGTACAAGGTGAATTGTACTTTTTGCTTTGATCATTTCTAAATGATCAAATTGTACTTTTTGCTTTGATTATTCAATAAAACCTTCCATACGTTTGTGATCTCAATTAGGGGATGGAGGAGGGCTAGTATGATCTATTAGATTAATCACAGGAATTTTTCAAGCCACGCATGCATACTGCCATTCTAAACACTTGCTCGTGCTAATGTGAGTGTACCATGTTCCTCAGCAGTGCAGAAGTAGGGAAAAGGTTGAGAAACAACAACTTGATTTGCTTGACTATGTCAGGCCAAGATGCCTTTAGAACTGGAATGATGTGGCAACATCCTCTTCATTCTTGCAAAGGTGTGAGTAGAGGTAGATCCCAAGACTGGTTTAGTCAGAAGAGTGGAATGACTTCCATAAACTAAGATATGCAAAAGACCATTAGGGAAAATTTCTAGACTCATGCTCTCCTTCACAGTGCCTTGAAAACTGCAAAATGAAATATTGCAAGCCAACCAACCAAGTATATGTTAGTTGTTAGGGTGACATAATTGCCGATGTTCAGAATGGTACTGCTTACCACTGGACAATATATGGGTAAAAATATGTGTTTTCAAGAGGCACAGAACTATTTGAAGGTGATGAGATGCTTTGGTACTTTGATGAAGGCACTATGACAATGATACTTTATTTTTTGGTTTATATGATAACCAGTTGGGAAACTATTTACTCTTAAAGGAGATAAAGATAGAAGTGCAAGTACTATGACAAAAAAAACAAAGTAGAAAATCTTATACTGGTCAGCAAGTCTGGGCAAAAGTATGTTTTAATTTCTTTATGTTATTTACATTTGACTCCTTGAACATACTAAAGCAATTGAGTCAATAATAATTTTAAGTTATATTAAAAAGAACTATTTGTGCAAGAACAGTACACTTTTATAAAGCATGTTTAAAGAACTATTTATGAAAAAACAAAACCCTTTAAAAAGCTACCCCTATAAAATAGATTTTGAAGAAATTGAAAAAACAAATCTAGGTAGAATTTGGTTCTTCATTCACAAATCCTTAACTCTCGTCAAAAATTGTATAAACTAAATTAATCTAAATTTCATTAAGAATTGTTTAACCTAAACCTGGTTCTACCTCAAGGAAGAAACACCTCTTTCTAATTCTGAATGCTTAGTTTGGATTCAAACTGGTGGGATGAAAAAAGTCTTCAAGTAGTTGTTGGGAAACTCATGTACATTCTTGGTCAGCCGTCTGGAGATTAAGAAATTTGAAGCTACTAGAAATCAGGAACAGGTTATATGTAGGGATTTCAGGTAATACTGGGAGGTGTCAGAAGTGTTAGTGATTGAGAAAATGTGACAGGACAGGAACACAACTCAATATTGAAGGAAATATATTGAATGAAGGGTTATTGCTGGCTGCAAAGGGTTGGGGGTGGCTGGTCATTAGTTATAAACATACTTATAATCATGGAAAGCAAGGGAATATTTACTGAGACACTGCTACTTGTCAGGCACAGGAATAAATACTTTATTTCAATTACTTTTAATTAATTAAATCCTCCTAACTCTACTAGGTAATAATCATTTCACAATGAGGAAGGAAGCTCATAGACATTAAACAACTTTCCCCCAAATACCCAGTTAGTAAAAGTCCTAACTCTGACTGTCTTCAATACCTATACTACCATAGGAATGCCAACTGTGTGCAGGATTACACTTACAGAACTCTGGAAATGCATCCTTGTCTAGATTAGAGATTATGTAAATCTTGTTTCTCAGTACCCAGACGGCATTAAGAGATCTGGTTTAGAGTGTGCTTATGACAGAAAACAATAGCTTTTTGATCCTCTGGGGGAATGAAAGAGATTTTAGGTATCAGTTAATGGAGAAATCAGGCTCGGAAGAGAGCTACAATTCATCTGACATGACAGAGGGGATCTCCCATTGAGACTTGGCTTCTGCAATCAAATGAGGAAGCTGTGGGAAACATTTCCTGGTCCCTAGGTAAAGAAGGAGGGCAGGTTTGAGATGTCTTGGTGCTCCTTGTTAAGGTCTGAGGACATGGGCCTATCAAGCCATCATTGCTGAGAATATCATTAAAGTTAATAAACACTTAATAAGGGGCACTGTGCTGGGTAAAGAGTTAATTACTGGGAATATATAGAAACTTAAAGGAGTTTAAACAACAAAGGAGATAGACAAGAAGAAAGATTGCCACTCAGTTTTGAAGTTAGCCATTCTGGCCTCCTTACTGACTTTCAGAAAGTAAAAGTCAGTGGGCTCCAGTCTTAGGTCTTTATCCTGGAGTTCCTTCTTCATTCAGAGATGCGTACATCTAATTCCCCTTCCACCTTTAACTTTTTGTTCAAATTTCACTATTTTTTAAATTGAGGTACAATTGGCATTATATTGATATTATGTTAGTTTCAGGTATAAAGCATAGTGATTCAATCTTTGTATAAAATGATCACTGTAATAAGTCTAATTAACATCTATCACCATACACAGTTACAAAGTTTTTTCTTCATGATGAGAACTTTTAAAATCTACTCTCTAAAGAACTTTCCAAATATGCAATTCAGTATTATTAACTATGGTCACCACGCTGTACATTACACCCCGAGGGCTTAATTATTTCACCTTCTCAAGGTGTAAGTTGATTGATCACCTTTTTATAATCACAACTCTGCCATCTATCAGCCTTCTCCACTCCAGCCTCTGCTCTACTTTTTCCCTACAGCACACATCATTTAATATTCTAGCAATGTTATTTATTATGTTTCTTTCTCCTTGTTAAATATAAACCTCTTAATGGCAGTGATTTTCTTTTATTTAGCTATCTCCTCAGACATACCTCAAGTACCCAGAAGAATGCTTAATATGTAGCAAGTACTCAATACTTCTTGTTGAATTGAATTGGACTTAATATGTGACATATTTACCACAGTTTTGATGTGTAGTGGTAGCAGAAAAGACTGTGGATAACTTTTGGTGGAGGAGGAGATCAGGGAAAGTTTAGTGGGAAAAGTATGTTTCAGCTAGGATTTAAAGTTGAATGGGGGTAACCACCCTCAGGTGTGGCCCCTGGAGGCACGGCTTGGGGCCGGAGGCCCGGGTGCCCAGCTCTTGGCAGTTGTGCTTCCTTCACTTCTGCAGGTCATGCCTTGGCTCTTCCCTCGGCCCGGTTACTGCATGGTGGAAAAACCCTCGGCCAGCAGGTTGGTGTGTTCAACTGTTGTCTCCGCTGCTGAGCCGCCTCTGGCTGCTTTACTTTTCCTGAAATGTGAAGTTGAATTAGTTACTCGTTACATTTAATTTTCTAAGGAAAAAAGATATTTTAAGACCATAAACATACCTCTGTTTACTTGAGGATTCAAGATGATGGCATGAGAGGAGACACAGAGAACTCCTCCCAAAACCACAGTGAGAAAATATAGTTAATACAACTAACCCTAAAATAGCAACAGGAGAGAAGGCTGCACCAGACTGCATACAGACCTCACGAACAGAGCAGACTTCAGGAAACAGCATCACCTCCACTCCCCTACAACCCCCAACCTCACTCTAGGGGCTGAGCAGCTCCAGAGACGAGCTTCTCGGCACTAAAGGGCACCACACAGAAATATGAAACATCAAAAGAACAAGGTTCAGACCAAAATCTCACAAATCGCAGAAAAAGGGCCAAATGAAACTAAACTCACCAATTTTCCTGAGAGTTCAAAATAAAAATCATAAACATGCTTATGGAGGTTCAATCATTAAAAAATTCCATATCTGAAATGAAACGTACAATGGAGGGATTTAAAAGCAGATTAGATGTAGTAGAAGAGACAGTAAATGGAATAGAAATTAGAGAAGAGGAATACAAAGAAGCTGAGGCACAAAGAGAAAAAAGAATCCCTAAGAATGAAAGAATATTGAGAGAACTGTGTGACCAATCCAAATGGAACAATATTTGCATAATAGGGGTACCAGAAGAAGAAGAGAGAGAAAGGGATAGAAAGTGTCATTGAGGAGGTAATTGCTGAAAAATTCCCCAATCTGGGGAAGGAGATAGTCTCTCAGGCCATGGAGGTGCACAGATCTCCCAACACAAGGGACCCAAGGAAAACAACATCAAGACATATAATAATTAAAATGGCAAAGATCAAGGATAAAGACAGACTTCTAAAGGCAGCTAGAGAGAGAAAAAAGATCACATACAAAGGAAAACCTATCAGGCTATCATCAGACTTCTCAACAGAAACCTTACAGGTGAGAAGGGAGTGGCATATATATTTAATGCAATGAAGCAGAATGTCCTTGAACCAAGAATACTCTACCCGGCAAGGTTATCATTTAAATTTGAAGGAGGGATTAAACAATTTTTAGAGAAGCAAAAGCTGAGAGAATTTACCTCCCACAAACCACCTTTACAGTGCATTTTGGAGGGACTCCTATAGATGGGAGTATTCCAAAGGCTAAATAGATGTCACCCAAGGGATACACAAAGAGTACAGAATATGATTCATAACATACAAAGAATGGAGGAAGAAGAAAAAGGAGGAAAAAAAGAAGAATATGTAGGTTGTGTTTGGAATAACATAGGAAGTGAGTTAAATTAGACTGTTAGATAGTAAGGGAATTATCCTTGAACCTTTGGTAGCCACAAATCTAAAGCCTGCATCTAAACCCTAAAGCCACAGATCTAAACCCTAAATGTAAATGGTCTGAATGCACCAATCAAAAGACGTAGAGTCACTGAATGGATAAAAAAACAAGACCCATCTATATGTTGCCTCCAAGAGATTCACTTTAAACCCAAAGACATACACAGACCAAAAGTGAAGGGATGGATAAAAGATATTTCATGCAACTAATAGGGAGAAAAAAGCAGGAGTTGCAGTACTTGTATCAGACAAAATAGACTTCAAAACAAAGAGAGTCACAAGAGACAAAGAAGGACATTACATAATGATAAAAGTGTCAGTCCAAGAAGATACAACCACTATAAATATCTATGCGCCCAACAGAGAAGCACCTACACATGTGAAACAAATACTAACAGAATTAAAAGGAGAAATAGAATGCAATGCATTCATTCTAGGAGACTTCCACAATCCACTCACTCTGAAGGACAGATCAACCAGACAGAAAATAAGTAAAGACACAGAGGCACTGAATAACACACTAGAACAGATGGACCTAACAGACATCTACAGAACTGTACACCCAAAAGCAGGAGAATACATGTTATTCTCAAGTGCACATGGAACATTTTCAAGAATAGATCATATACTAGGCCACTAAAAGAGCCTCAGTAAATTCAAAAATATTGAAATTGTACCAACCAGTTTCTCAGACCACAAAAGTATGAAACTAGAAATAAATTACTCAAAGAAAACAAAAGCCCACAAATACATGGAGGCTTAATAACATGCTCCTAAATAATCAGTGGATCAATGGCCAAATAAAAAGAGAGATAAAGTAATATACAGAGACAAATGAAAACAATAATTCAACACCACAAAATTTGTGGGACACAGCAAAGGCCATGCTGAGAGGGAAATATATTACAATACAGGCCTACCTCAGGGAAGAAGAACAATCCCAAATGTACAGTCTAAACTCATAATTAATGAAACCAGAAAAGGAAAAACAAATGAGGCCCAAAGTCCATAGAAGGAGGGACATAATAAACATTAAAGCAGAAATAAATAAAATTGAGAAGAATAAAACAATAGAAAGAATCAATGAAAGCAAGACCTGTTTCTTTGAGAAAATTAACAAAATAGATAAACCCCTAGCCAGACTTCTCAAGAAAAAAAGAGTCTACACACATAAACAGAATCAGAAATGAGAAAGGAAAAATAACTATGAACACCATAGAAATACAAATAATTATGAGAGAATACTATGAAAAATTATATGCTAACAAACTGGATAACCTAGAAGAAATGGACAACTTTCTAGAAAAATATAACCTTCCAAGGCTGACCCAGGAAGAAACAGAACATCTGAATAGACCAATTACCAGCAAAGAAATTGAATTGGTAATCCAAAAACCAGCTAAGAACAAAACTCCTGGACCAGATGGTTTCACTGCTGAATTTTATCAAACATTTAGTGAAGACCTAATACCCATCCTCATTAAAGTTTTCCAAAGAGTAGAAGAGGAGGGAATACTTCCAAACTCATTCTACAAGGCCAACATCACTCTAATACCAAAACCAGGCAAAGACACCACACACACAAAAATTACAGACCAATATCCCTGATGAACATAGATGCAAAAATACTCAACAAAATATTAGCAAACCGAATTCAAAAATACATCAAGAAGGTCATCCATCAGGATCAAGTGGGATTCATCCCAGAGGTTCAAGAATGGTACAACATTCGAAAATCCATCAACATCATCCACTACATCAACAAAAAGAAGGACAAAAACCACATGATCATCTCCATAGGTGCTGCAAAAGCATTTGACAAAATTCAACATCCATTCATGATAAAAACTCTCAACAAATGGGTGTAGAGGGCAAGTACCCCAACATAATAAAGGCCGTATATGACAAACCCACAGCCAACATTATACTTAACAGCAAGAAGCTGAAAGCTTTTCCTTTAAGATCGGGAACAAGACAAGGATGCCCACTCTCCCCACTTTTATTCAGCATAGTTCTGGAGGTCCTAGTCATGGCAATCAGACAACACAAAGAAATAAAATGCATCCAGATTGGTAAGGAAGAAGTCAAACTGTCCTTCTTTGCAAATGACATGATATTGTACATAAAAAACCCTAAAGAATCCACTCCAGAACTGCTAGATCTAATATCTGAATTCAGTAAAGTTGCAGATACAAAATTAATACACAGAAATCTGTTGCATTCCTATACACTAACAATGAACTAGCAGAGAGAGAGTATCAGGAAAACAATTCCATTCACAATTGCATCAAAAGGAATAAAATACCTAGAAATAAACCTAACCAAGGAAGTGAAAGAGTTATACTCTGAAAACTACAAGACACTCATGAGAGAAATTAAAGAAGATACCAATAAATGGAAACACATCCCGTGCTCATGGATAGGAAGAATTAATATTGTCAAAATGGCCATCCTGCCTAAAGCAATCTACAGATTCAATGCAATCCCTATCAAAATACCAACAGCATTCTTCAATGAACTAGAGCAAATAATTCTAAAATTCATATGGAACCACAAAAGACCCCGAATAGCCAGAGCAATCCTGAGAAGGAAGAATAAAGTGGGGGGAGTTACACTCCCTGACTTCAAGCTCAACTCAAAGCCACAGTAATCAAGACAATTTGGTACTGGCACAAGAACAGAGACATAGACCAATGGAACAGAATAGAGAGCCCAGACATAAACCCAAGCATATATGGTTAATTAATATACAATAAAGGATATACAATGGGGAAATGACAGCCTCTTCAACAGCTGGTGTTGGAAAAACTGGACAGCTACAGGTTAAGAGAATGAAGCTGGATTACTGTCTAACCCCATACACAAAAGTAAACTCAAAATGGATCAAAGACCTGAATGTAAGCCATGAAACCATAAAATTCTTAGAAAATAACAGTGGCAAAAATCTCTTGGACATAATAAACATGAGCAATTTCTTCTTGAACATATCTCCTCAGGCAAGGGAAACAAAAGCAAAAATGAACAAGTGGGACTATATCAAATTAAAAAGCTTCTGTACAGCAAAGGACACCATCACTAGAACAAAAAGGCATCCTACAGTATGGGAGAATATATTCATAAATGACATATCCAATAGAGGATTGACATCCAAAATATATAAAGAGCTCACGTGCCTCAACAACCAAAAAGCAAATAACCCAATTAAAAAATGGTCAGAGGAGCTGAACAGTCACTTCTCCAAAGAAGAAATTCAGATGGCCAATAGGCACATGAAAAGATGCTCCACATTGCTAGTCATCAGAGAAATGCAAATTAAAGCCACAATGAGATATCATCTCTCACCAGTCAGGATGGCCAACATCCAAAAGACAAACAACAACAAATGCAGGCAAGGATATGGAGAAAGGGGAACCCTCTTACACTGTTGGAGGGAATGTAAATTAGTTCAACCATTGTGAAAAGCAGTTTGGAGGTTCCTCAAAAAACTCAGAATAGAAATACTATTTTGACCCAGGAATTCCACTCCTAGGAATTTACCCTTAGAATGCAGCAGCCCAGTCTGAAAAAGACATATGCACCCCTATGTTTATAGCAGCACTATTTACAATAGCCAGGAAATGGAAGTAACCAGTGTCCATCAGTAGATGAATGAATAAAGAAGGGGTGATACATATACACAATGGAATATTATTCAGCCATAAGAAGAAAACAAATTTTACCATTTGCAACAACATGGATGGAGCTAGAGGGTATTATGCTCAGTGAAATAAGCCAGGGGCAGAAAGACAAGTATCAAATGATTTCACTCATCCGTGGAGTATAAGAACAAAGAAAAAACTGAAGGAACAAAACAGCAGCAGACTCACAGAACACAAGAATGGACTAACAGTTACCAAAGGAAAGGGGACTGGGAAAGATGGGTGGGAATGGAGGGATAAGGGGAAAATAGGGTATTACAATTAGCACACATAATGTAGTGGGGGGGGCACATGGGGAAGGCAGTATAACACAAAGAAGACGAGTAGTGACTCTATAGCATCTTACTACGCTGATGGACAGTGACTGTAATGGGGTATGTCGTGGGGACTTGATAATAGGGGGAGTCTAGTAACCATAATGTTGCTCATGTAACTGTACATTAATAATACCAAAAAAAAAGGTGAATGAGAGTTTTCCTGAGGTAAGTGGCCTGGGCTTGGAGGAAAAACATTCCAAACAGGGCAAGTGTATATATAAAGAAGTGGGTGTAGCAACCGAATGGATAGGTAAGGGCCAGCACAGAAGGGGACTTTGGTCAGACCAGAGGGGTTTTCTGACTATTGAATGTCTGAGAAGGAAGACTAGATGTCAGTTGTTGTGGGAAAGGCAGACGTGCAGGTTCCTCTTCTCTGCATCCCAGATTCATCCTCTCCTCTGAGCTGCTGTAGGTGACCCTCAGTCTCCACCACCAGTTCCCAACAGGAGACAGTGGCAGGACATTGGTAGGTGGAGTGGTCCAAGTATTTTATTCCTCTCTGCTTCCTCCCTTCTGGGCTGCAGTCCTGGCAGTGACAGCAACTTTTTGTGACTGCCGATCCTATCAGGTGGGCCCTCTTCTTCTCCAGTTCTTAATCAGGCTCCCATCCCTTTTAGCCTCCGGGTGCTGATGGCTTCCTACTGTTGTTAATCCTTGGGTGCCTCCGCAGTCCTTCTTAGTTCCCTTAACCCCATTCCTTCATTACAAAGCCTCTTCCAAAATCCCAGCTCAGACTGCAGCCCAATTCCGGCAGGATCTGCCTGTTAGAGCACAGAAAGCAGAAGTCAGTCCAGACCGGCAGCCGAGCGCCTGCCTTAGCATGACCCCATCCAGCAGGCAGATGGAATGCAAAGTCCAGGTGATCTGGTAGCAGACAAGAGACAGTCAGACCTCCAATATCTAAGTAGTGTCTGAACAGTAGACATTGAGGGTGCCATATTTTTGGACTCAAGTCAACATCTTCTGAGGTGGAGCTTTATGTGTCTTGTCTACACCTCAAACTGGTCTCAATGTGTGTGTGTTGGGGGCAGGGCTGAGAAGTAGGAGGGAAAGACTGCTCTGAACAGAAGCTGGAGACAGTCAACACACATGTGCTCAACAAACATAATTCCAGGGTCATGAAACCGCAAGTTCTGAACTATGGATTGGATTGTGTGTGGGTATGTATACTGTTTCCTCAGGTTGTGTGTGTGTGTGTGTGTGTGTGTGTGTGTGTGCCTCTTCCTCCCAAAGGTGGATAATAAGAGCTAACAACTATAAATGTTTGCTATGTGTCAGTCACTGTTCTGAGTGATTTAGTGACATCAATTGTTTTAATCTTGGCAACACAAGTCCATTAGGGTACTAACCTATGCCAACTTTCCAGATAACAAACTGGCACAGAGAGATGAAGCCCAGGGTCTCACAGTTAGCAACCCTGTGACTGGGGATTAACCTGGGCAGCCTGGTTCCAGAGCCTGCTGCCTCGTTCACCACTCCATGCTCTTTGCTTGACTCTGGAGTTGTAAGAGGAAAGATTGCGTTCCTGTGTATTACTAAGCTTCATATGCTCAGAACCTTGCACAGGGCTAGCCTGCAGGAGATGTTTCAGGGCTATTTGCTAATTAAAGGAATGGACTGCTAGGCAGCGAAAGCTGGGGCAAGCCTTGGCAATAGACAGCTCCCCAGGGTGTAATGTCAACTTTCTTCCGTGGTCGGCGCTGGTGCTGCCGGGCTCGTCCTTGCACAGCCTGTTACCCAACCTGGCCCTTGGCTCAGCTTCTGCTTTGTACCTGTGCGAACAGGGAAAGGCCGAGCAGGCAGCGCTCTGAACAAACCAGAAAAACAGCCCTCCTCTGCTCTGCTCGGGACGGGAGCCCACGGCAGGGCACGGCGGCGCTACCGGCAGGAGCCAGGGGAAGCTCCCGCCAGCCGCCCGCCGCCCGCCTGCCGCTTCCCCCCCATGACCCCGGGGCGAAGTGTGAGCCGCCCGGGAGGCCACTTTGGACTCTGCACCCTCGGCTGTGTGCGCGGGCTGCCCAGCCCTCCGCTGCCCGTCCATGGCAGGCGCCAGGTCCCCATCGCCAACTGAAGAGCTGGAGCTTTCGGTGCTCAAGGGGCAGCCAGACGAGCAGACGCCTCTCAATGGAGCCGTCCAGCTCATCCCTGCTTCGGCCGAGGAGCCCTGCCCAGCCCAGGTG
Source organism: Smutsia gigantea (assembly GCA_032199065.1). Taxonomy (NCBI): domain Eukaryota; kingdom Metazoa; phylum Chordata; class Mammalia; order Pholidota; family Manidae; genus Smutsia; species Smutsia gigantea. The sequence goes on along the minus strand of JAVSCE010022339.1, from coordinate 185,069 downwards.
AGGTCTCTCGGCGCCGGCGGCGGTATCCGCGCGCGCTCCGGCCTGGCACCCGCAGTTTCGGGGTTTCCCCGGCTCAGCGGGTGGGCGCCCGGGAATCTTCCGCCTGGCGCGACGCCGGGTGCGCTCCAGACCCACGCCTCCCACCCCGTGGAACGTGAGGAATCTTCCCTGCGCCTCCGCTCTTCCGAGAGGGAATCCCCAGAGTAGAGGTGGTTTAAAAAGTTCTGTAACTTAATTTAGTTTCAATTTTTCTAAGTAGGGAAAACGGGAGTGATAAATGGGGTGCTTCTTCAGAGTCTTTTTGCCTCGTCTTTCCTTCCCCCTTCCCTCTCCCATTCTTCACCTACCGCCCACCACCCCATCCTGTCTCACATCTCCTAGACACACACTTCCTTTTTTTCCCCAGTCTGGCCGTTTGATTTCTCAGGAAGAGAGACAAGGGAGAAGGGAGAAAGCAGCAAGAACAGGAAGGACTAGGGGTGAACTCGCTCTGCTCAGTTGATGAGATATCATTTTAAAGTTTTTGTCTCAAAGAACTAGACTAGGTGCACCTCACTTGCTTCTTGCCTGGTCTCAGACTAAGGGAATCCTTAGATGCTTAGGCTGGACTCTTTACGGACCGAACAACAGCAGCGGAGGGAACATTGCTCATTCTCACCCAATGTTTGTAAAACAGCAGAGACTGAATTATCAGACATCTGCCTTCTGATGAACTCCTGAGACTGGCTTGAGGTTTACTGGGAACGTCGGTGGTTCTAATGTTTCTCGGTCCCTCTCCGCTCCCAGCCCTTAGGCTGTTCAATTGTTGAGTTCAGGGATAAGCAGGAAAATCAACCATTGAAAGCATTGCTTTTGCTTTCTCATTGATTCCTGGAAATACTGTAGAATCTGCTTTTATAGGAACCTAAAGGTACTCTGGGAAGCAACATGTGACCTTATGTTTGAATGAAAGATGACCGCTATGAAAGAATGAAAAGTTGAGTGAAGATGGTCTGATCCCTGTGCAAGTGGCCACAACTGTGGATTCGCTGTACTGATCCTCCAAGGCAGCACCTGGGAATGGAATTGGAAATACTTGCTTCATGTTAGATAGACCCAGGGCACCCCAAAGACTCCGTGGTTTAGGACCAAATCTGGGTTCTGGTGACAGGTTCACCACTAAAAGTTCTGTCCTGGCAAGGAGCCGTAGTCTCTGTGTTCCAGCTGTCAAATAGTGGTGGTGTAACATGGCTAACCCAGTGTGTCTCTGAGGCCTGGGAGGACTTGTTGAAAACAGGTGAGTGGAAACACATGTAGGGTACCAGTGTTTTGCAACTGTCTAGCACCTGCCCAGGGGAGATTGCTCCTGCAAGTTCTAGCTACTTCCTCATTCGTCAGGTGTGTGCAGATATCCTAGACTTCCTTGTGAATTACTTTTGTAGGTCACTGAACAGGAAAGCTGTGGTGAGAGACAGAATGGTGTGCAAGTAAAGGGTGACAGGAGCTCTTAGAGGGCATTCTGGAAATGTCTGGGCAAAAAATTTAAAGAGAGAAAAACCCTCATTTGATGTGGTTAGCATTCTCTTTGGTTCTATAGAATCTGTGGAAGTGTATTTTAAACTGACAAGTCAGCTAATGCAGTCGAGTCCTTGAAAGTGTTGGCTGGCACAAGCTCAAGATTCAGACTCCAGAATTTTGAGTGTAGGTTTCCTTAAACTATATGTTGATTTCCAGTTTTGAAATGTAACTTAAATCCGTGTATTTTTACTAGCCATATGTTTTGTGCCTATCATGTGCCACATACTTCTCATACAGAAATGCATTTAATCATCACAGCAAACTTCAGAGGAAGGTGTCAGTATTCTGATCTGACAGGTGGAGAACCTGGGGCTCAGAGGAGTTACAAATATTCAGGTTCACTCAGTGGTGGTTCTGGGATTTGAATTTAGGCTTTTTAAGTCTTGATCCTATGCTGGTTTTGTTGATTTATTTTATATAGAGCTATAAATATTAACATAAATCAAAATATAACATATGATTTATGCTCATTTATGTATCATTGCCTAAATTATATATTACTAATTTGTAGGTTATGGAACTTCTATGAAAGATAAGGAGTTGAGTAGCATGCCTGGAATGATGAGGGAGTTGCCGGTGGGTGGACGGACGAGGAGTAGGGGACAGTTTGGGGATCATGGGAAGAAGGCATCCCGTATCATGGATATCTTCCTACTGGGAAGGGCTGACCTGGGAGAGTATACAGAGGCAGTTCCAAGTGCTTTTTTCTTTCTTGATCTGGGTTTGGGGACTGAGGAAATGGAATATAAGCTGTTGAACTTTTCCTGCCTTCACTGTAAACATGGCAATGCAGTTGGGTCAAAAGCGAAAAAGAAATTATGGGTAATAGAGTGAGACACGTTTTTTTTTATGGTTCATTATATGGGCTCTGACATCAGTTTCCAAAGAGAAATCCCAGAGGCATTTTAAGGGATGGCTGCATCATTAGAATAATAATGATCTGGTTCATGGATAGTTTTGAGGCAGTAGAGACTTACACAAATGGGCTAACTAAAAATCAGTTCCCTTCTCTGCTTTGTTCAGAATTCAAAAGGAGGGTCAACTAGCTCTTTTATGCTTGGATCAACAACTGGATTAAATCGCACAATGAAGATTACAAAGACAGGTTTTCATATGTGCTATTAAATTTTCCCCAGCTGTATATAATATCTGCTCCTGAGTCACCAAAGAGAAGAAAGGCTTTTCGTGTCCAGGGGACAGATCATTCTGCCATTGCGGCAGAACCTTGTGTCATGCTTTTGCACCCTTATCTGAAGAGGGATGTGACTATCTGGGGAATGTTCAGAGGAAGGCCCCCCAAATTCTTAAGCCATACAACATGATCATAGAATGTGAGATGCAGTTTGCAAAAATCTCTGGAAGGTGCCCTGCAGAACAACCTGCCTGCGGCTTGTTCTCAGGACCTAAAATTCGGGCAAGAGGTAATAAAGATGCCAGTGAAGGAGGCAGTGTGTCTTCAGGACCCACTTTTGAGGGGACACTCGGCACAGGTCGCGTCATAGGCTCTCCTGCATCAGAGGCTGTCCACCTCAGGGCATGTGGGCCCTCCTGGGGGCGCCTCTGAGGAACACTAATTCCCATGCAAACAGCTGAGGAGCTCTGTACTGTTGTCAGGCTGGGAGTGGCTGACAGACCATTTTTAGTGACTTACAGTCTGTGAAGATTAAGCATGCCAGGGGTGGTGGGCTTGCCCCTAGGGCTGATGACAGGACTGTGAAGGGGGCCGGGCTGTAGGATGGCAGCTTTGGCAGAACAGGAAGAGGCATTTCCTATGGATAAGGGCTGTGGAATTCTGAGATCACTTCTTCAGGAAGTCACCTATCAGTGGTCTCCTCAAGCCACTGGGGCCTGGCTTATGATCTCCAGGAAGCAGCGTAAGCGAAGGACCCCGAGGCCAAAGAAGCGCATTGACCCTCATTCTGCAGCTCACTGGACACCCCAGACTGTTCCATTTTGTATTAACCTTATGGTCCCAACTGCTTCTTGAGTAAGGACTGAAAATGGCACAGGGTCATTTTGGTCTCCAGAGCTCTGTAAATAGGGAAATAGGTTCCGTCCCTGGGAAGCTGAAGTTTCCTCTGCCGGCGCTTCTTTTCTCCCATGTTCAGCCCTTGGTTTGGTCACTTTGGAGTTCTCAGCCTTCGAGCAGGTGAAAGGTGGCTCTATCCCTGAGTTCCAGAAACAACTTAAGAGGGTTTTTCTTCTGTCCAGATAGTCCCAGGGCCTTTAATGCTCCCCTACACCCAACCAGAAATGCCAGTGCTCTCAGAGGCTCCAAAGTGTGACCCTTAATCGGGAATTTCCCAGAGTGTATATTCTTTAAAGCTGTGGAGGCCTCTACAAACATGTATGAAGTGCGTATTACCTGAAGGACGCCCGGGTGTGGGTTATGAGAACAGGGATGTTTCAGAAACACCCGCCCTCTATCTGGTTTCACTTGACCTAAGGAGATGAGGCCAGTATCTGTTTACATGTGAACATGAAACCAGGCACGGCAGGCAGCGGCAGGTGCTGGGCTGCGTGGACAGCTCATGCACCCAGAGCACCCTCCACGGGCAGGGTGGTAGGCAGCACCCCCCAGAACAGGAGAGACTTGACCTGGCTCCTGGAGAGAGGGGAGGCTTCATATCAGAGGTCTCAACCCTGATAAAGTGACTGATCCACTTTGAGAAGTTTAGTTAGAAGCCAGGGCTTCCTCCCACCTCCCTGAAGGGCGGTCCCCTAGGTCCAGGTAGGGGCTAGATATGTGTAGTTTAAAAATTCCCCTGCAGCCAGCCTTGGGGCCCTCTCATTGAGAAAGTTTGGACTGTAGTCCTAATGTGGACAGTTTCCTTTTATGATGGCCACAGCCCAAATCATGCTGGTAGAGAAAGTAAACAAGGTGTCGATTCAGGAGCGAGCCTTGGGAAGTGGCTGCTAGACCTCTGTGGCGAACGCTGAGTGATGACTGCACCCATTTGTTGAGCTCCTGAGCAAGTGTTTCATGTACATGATCTCTAATTTTTACAGATTTATTATTTTCACAGTGGAGGACTGTGGGTCAGCCAGTTTTAGTAGCTTGCTGATCATCACCTGCTTTTAAGCGGAGAGGTATAGCTGGGATTGGAATCCCGATACAGAAACACTTTCCCCATCATGGTCCATTGTTTCCCAGAGTGTCCATGTGGGAATTACCCAGCGGCTCAGTGGGAAGTAGGAGAAGAGTCACGGAACCTTTTAGGGGCAGGTGGCGGCCCTGGAAGCCCCTCCCCCTGGCAGCCAGGCATGCTCATAACCTGGAGCTCTGCACAGCAATGTGGGGATTCCATGGGCAAAAGGGAGAGCCTTCCGGCTTTGCAGTGATACATTGCAGCAAGTAGTCCTGGTTAATCTCTCTACTGAATCTTTGAAATGGGCTAATGCCTCTCTTGCAGCGCTGTTAGGATGAAGTGAAATGGTGTTGGTTGTCAGTAAACCATGGCAGTTATAATTAGCCACTTGCCTATTGCAGCTTACCTCCTGGCATCTCTTGTGTCCTTCCCTTCAGTCCCCTTCCCAGGCACTAATTACATAGAATCTGGACCATAGCAGTAGCCTTCTAGTTTTCCACTCTTAACCACAAACCACTTTTACCTCCTATTCAGCTCTTGCATTCCAAACTGCTCTGAAAGCCCTCAGAGTGTGTCCCAACTTTTCACTCTCTCTTCTCGGAACACTCATGACTTGCCTCTGAAACTCACCTTCCCATCAGACGGGTCCATTGGCCAGTTCCATCATGAGTGAATACCGATGGTGCTCCTTCCTGGCTGTGGAGTGCCTTTCTGGGCCGCCCTTCACAATCCTGCCTCTTTGCCCCCGCTCACAACCCCCAGGGCATGTTCTTGCAACTTCTTTGTGAGGTTTCATTTGCCCCTTTGTAAACTTGACTCCATGGAGTATAGCCTCTGAGATCGGGATCCCTCATTTCTGTATCACTGGCCCTTAATAAGCACTCAGAAATGCTGTATGAAAACAAATAACTACCTCACATCTCCCTCTACTTTCCAGGCTAACAAGGAAAGTCCTTGGAGCCCCTGTAATAAGAAGGTGATCGGAAAGTGCAAACTGTGGATGGTCATCACCTCTATTTTCCTCGGTATGATTATAGTGATCTTCATAAGCTTATGTCTTACCGGAGGTAAGAGAATTTAAACATGACTAAGTTGGCATGTCTTAAGAACTTGTTTAATGCTTGTGGCTTACACTGAAATGAAGGTGTACTTATTGCTGTTTTGTTATGTATTTTATAATATGAATTTAAAAATGGTTTGGGATATGTTGTATGGGTATGAGATATATATGATTCTTGTTTCTGTTTTTGTTTTTTTGATTTTGTTTTTTTATTTGTTTTATAAGCTCTGGAAGAATTTTGGAGACCAGTGTTTAAACTCTGCCTGTTGGATCTTAAAGATTTCTTAGATGTTTAAATACTTAAACACTAATGTATATTTTATTATATTTCTATATCTGCTTGTTTGAAATAATTTTTCATATAATTTGTGTAGTAAAAATATGTATTTCATCTGATATACTTGGTATATTATTATAGTAATAAAATGATGAATAATGTATTTGAAAGTTTAAAAAATTTTATAGAATCATGTATCTATAAGCTGCATTATCTTAATTTAGAAATAACTTTATGTATTTCTGTTGTATGTGTATACAAAACAAAAACTTAGTGCTAGCTGTATACTTTACATATATATCTCATTTTATTATTTATTATGATTATAAAAATAATACATATTCAGTTACCCAGAAGGCACATCCATATTATTAATACTTTGTTATATTTCCTTCTAGTCTTTTTCAAATAATTTGAGGTCAAATTTTCTTATAGTCCTATGGCCTACCTTTATGATTTTAATGTAACATTGGGATCATTTTGCCAATTCATTAAAAATTAATTGTGAACATCTTTTTTTTAATGATTGCATGATGTAGTCTTCAATACCATTTTAAATCCTTTTTGGTAGTTACCAATTTTTTATGATTATTGGTATAATTAAGGTTTTCATGATGCATAATTATAGCAACATACAGTGGGCAGTCATTTTGGTTTCAAAATAGGAAAGGAGAAGATTATTTTTATTTGTAACAATGCCTGTAGGTGGTAACTGTAGGGAGAGGGGGACAGTTCTGGAGTTTGGGTGCTCTTGTGGTGGACTCATGTTGAATGAGGCTCTTCATAGTAAACCCAGTCAGAGAATGAGAGCCCCTGAGCTTCTCCAGAGGGGCCTGGGAATTTTCCTCAGGACCTACATTTGCTGTTCACCTCCTGTTCCTCCTCTCCTCAATTCCTTCATATGTCTCCAGGTTCTGTAGTCCCCGAAGGAATAGGGAAATTTGATGACATGTGCCAGCCTCCAGTATGGGAGTTTCTCAGGCAGGCACCATTTTTACTTAGTTCCTTAGGGCATAGTTGAGGTTGGATGGGTGATTCTTTGAGATCACAGGCTGGTTCTGCGGTAGGGAGAGGTTAATAGGAGCGCTGCACCCGCTCCAGCATGCTAGCGCAATCGTTTGGTGTGAGTACCAATACTACCTCTTCCCATCAACTCCCACATGTGATGTGGAAACTGAGCTTGAGTCCCACAGCCTTGCCTATCACAATGAGCTGGTGCTGTCCTGAAAGCTGGCTGATCTGTGTCTTGGCATCAGAGCCTACAGCAAAGGACAATGCAACAGATGGCCAATATTCAGGATTCTGAAGCACAAGATCCAATGACTTCCATTCTCAAAAAGTCACAAAGGCGATCTGCAAAGGAAGAGGTTCCATTTCCTTCCATAGTTTCTCAGGAGGATATGAGATAGCTCATAGGATAAAATTCAAGGAAGAACTTTTTTAACATCTGCAGTGCAAATTTCATTTTCAACTTGGTTATAAAGTCGTGTTTTTAAAATATATTAATGCTGTAAGAGAGATTTTTTAACTTTTTTTTTTTTTCATCAGGGAAATACTTTTATTTTACTTGGCACCTCAGACCTTGGGGTTGGGTTTGTACAGGGGGGAGAGTCATGGTAGGTGGTGGGGTGTAATAGGCACAAAGGCAGGGGGCCAGGCTTCCCTCTGCAACAGTCCCAGCCTCACTGAGAACGACTCAGGAATGATAGTCTGCAACAATCAGCCATTGCCTACTTGCCAAGCCCATTGATATGAATCAAATATTGTAGAACTTTTGAACACACTTTGGAAAACACTACTGTCTGGGTAAAGGGCAGTGTCAAGGGAAAAGGGAGAGCCGAGGGCTGCACCTGTGGCTGCCTGGATTCATTAGGAAGTAAGGTTCCTTAGGAACTACATTTGCCCTTTGCCTCCTCCTTCCCTTCCTCCTAACTCCATAATCTCCTATCTCAAGGCTCTGCCGTCCCCAGACTGAGCCTGGCTGGTGGAGGTGTTAATAAGGGGGACACAGAAGTGGGCCATAAGCACATGCCAGCATGGAAAAGTTAACTAGTTGGGGAAGGGACAACAGGGTACCTAGGGCAAGGTGCCTGGTGGGGAGGCGAGGTTTGTCACTGACATTGTTAAGAAGGGCCATCCAGTGATCATAGTTAAGTCCAAACTGTGCTAGATGTTTATTGTTGCTAATTCTCCACAGACTGCGCACCCCTTATTGCCTGCTCTTGGGGACGGCTCTCCCCACCAGCCTTGCTATGCTGCTGAAATGATGGTAGATTCAGGGCCATGACTCAGCTGCTGGCATCGGGCCCGGGCTGCATGCACACTGCGGAGGAGAGGCTAGCACTCTGCTAGGCGCATAGTAGACAAAGAAATCATTGAAAAATGGCCAATATTGTAGGCAGAGCCCAGGGAATCCTGAGTCTGGAGGACTGGTTTTGTCCCAGCACTTTAGTGAAAAGGATTAATGGATTCTGTCCTCCCTAAGGATTATAAATTCCTTAGGATGGAGGGTAAAGGAAGAAAAGCCTCCCACCCTGCCTTCTCTTAAAGTCATTTTCTTTCTGGATAATTTGGAGAATCAGATAAGTACCCTCAGGGTTCTGCTTTCTTCACTAAGTTGCCCCAGCGGGCGTGGGGTTGGGGAGCCCTGAATGACACCTTACTAATAAAACCCTTCCCTGGTTTGGGCAAAATATTTTAAATGTCATGTAAACGAAAACTGTGACAAGTAGGCAGATGCTTAGAAATGTGATCTAAAGGTGATCAGTTTTAACACGCCAGGGACCCTTATGTGATATCCTCCAGCATCAGGGATTTCTGCCTGCCCTGTTGCTCTCTCAACATTCAGGCTTTTCTGTGAGTAGGAGGAACACTGAGGTACTGAGAAGTAAGGGGGACTTCCTACGTGACGCTGTGCTGAGTAGGCTTGTTTTGCCTTTGAGTTGGGAATAAGAGCCACATCTTATGCTGTCACGTTGCCCTGGTAGACAAGCAGTTGCACAGGGTAGTGCTCCCTGGTGTAGGGGGCTCACGGGAAAATCCTCAGCAGGCAGCATTAGCAAGCTCCAAGCTACCAAGGTCCTTGGGGCAGGAATTTAATAACAAATCTGTAAGCCCAGGACCTTGACATTTCTTTGCATTCCTACCTGTTTCTCTTTCCCTCAGGTCTCCTATGTTTCTCCCCCTTTCTAAGCCTGACCTCCCCTGCTGTGTTCTCCGGGGTGGCCCCTCCTGCTTCTTCCCACCCACAGACCTACAGATGCGTCCATCTCTCTGCGTCCTCAGGCTCTTCTAGATGTGGGCCTCTTCGAACGTGCTGCCTCTGTCCCTCTTTTGAAACAGTTGTCCATCAGAATCTTACTGCTTCATTTAGATACTTTTTTCTCTCTCTTTTCACTGACAAACTTCTGGAAAGAGAGGTATGCACTCAGATCTTGCCCTCTGCCCACCCCTAAACCACTGGTCCCAAATCTTTCTTTCCAAGGTCACCAGCATTGCCTGATGGTGAAATCCAGTGACCTTTCTCCCATCCTCTGCCCTGTTTGTGGCCTTTAGTTCTGTTAACTGTGTTGTACTCTTCTGGGTCTGCGCAACCCTGGGCCTTTAGATCTGCTGCTGTTTCTGCCTTCGGCCTTCACATGTGGTGTGTGAGGCTTGCCTTCAGCCTTCTACCTTTTCAGATTCTTCATGCTTGTCTTTGAGAAGCTCATTCACTCCCAGGGCAGCTGCTATCCCCTCTCGGAGGTGACTCCTAGATCTATATCCACATGCTTTTCCTGAGTTTTAGTCACACTCTTTGCTGGAGATCTCTACCTCGAAATACCTATCATCGCCTCAATTGTTATCTATGTGAAGCTACTATCCATTTAATCCCCCATCCCAGTTAGCTTACCCTGTATAGTTTCATGATGAATCATGAGATCAGATTTATTCCAGCTCTGCCACCATCCAGTTGTGTAACTTGAGGCAAATTCTTCAGCCCTCTTGGCCTCAGTTTCCACACTTGTAAAATATAAATGATTTCTGAATCGGAATCTGTATCCCGACCCTGCTACTCACTAGTTCTGTTGACCTGAACAAATCATACATTTTTTCTAAGGCTCAGTGTCTTCATTTTAAAATGAAGAAATTAATATTTAACATAAGGTTGATTTGTGGACTACATGAGGTAATATCTTCAAGTGCATACCAGAGTGTCTGTACTTAAGGCTTAATACAGTGGCTATTTTTCTTCCTGTGACCCAGCTTCATGTCTGGAATAATTTTTATCTCTTCTTCTGCCCTGTATCCAGTAATTACCAAATCTTATCAATTATTCCTTGGTAGTATCTTGATAACAATTTTTATCATTTACTACCTACTTACTGCAAGGCACTGTTAGATATAAAACTTTATATGTATTGGTTCTCATTTTTCAATGTAGGTCTTTATGCTGAGAACACAGCTACAGACATTTAAGTGACTTGCTCAGGTCAAATGGCTAATAAATATTATCCAAAGCTGGGGTTTAAACTAAGTCTGGCTACCTTTAAAGCCAGTTCTGTTTCCACCATCCTTGGCTTCCTTGTCCCACTGCTGTCAGTCAAAATCAGTTCCTCCCACCTTGTGCCCTGCAGCCTCTCTGCCTCCAATCTCTCCGAGTTCCCTTTTACCCCATCCAACATCAGATTTACCGCTCCTCCTCCTTCCTGGGAGACATTTAACAACCTCCATTGCCCCCTGAAGGCATCCGATATTTAAGACCTCTCTCTAGTCTCATTTCTTACATTCTAGTCAAAGAGCTTTTTGTGTACCTCCAATGTGTCTGTGTTGTGATTTTTTTTTTAAACTCCTTTCTCTACATGGAAAGTACTGCCCAGATGAAGTCTCACTAGTGACATATAAATTCTCCTGTGTGGGTAAGCCCCTTGTTCTGTTATTATTATTTTAACAAGCACAGCTATTTAGTCAGATCTTGGGGTGGATTCATTATTTAGATGATCCACTTTGAGTCTGTATCATTAGAGCTATTGCTGGAGACCTTTTTGAACTTGGCATCTCTTCTTAGGGCCCCCAAGTTCAGCAGTTATTTGAATCCTATATCCATCCTCTAACTCCCCCTGTTCCTTTCTGAGCAATGATACCTGCTGTGAAAATGCACATGGTGCGTGTAGAGTTCTTAGATATCCTTTGTAGCACTGTTACAGTGGAAAGGTGAAAGCACTAAAAATCAGATGTCAGAAAATAATGAGCCACCTATGAACACTATGCACCCATTAAAATAATCTTTGCAAGGAATTTCAAACACATAAGGAATGGCTTTTGATATGTTAACAATAAAAGAATTAAGACAAATAAGCCATGACAGCAATAAAAGGCAAAAAGCAGGAGGCCAAACAACCTGTTCATGAAGACCTCAGATAGATACAGAAAATGTGGGGGGAAGAAGGTTTAGACTAAAAGGATTATTAATATTTTTTTCTTGTTTTGTTACAATTTCCTGTACTTGGCAAGTTTTCTGGTACGAGGGCATAACTTTTGTCAGACAGAAAAATGTAATGGCTTACAACAAATAAGAATACAGGGATAGCTCTCTGTGTTTGGGGTCCCCGAGGTCTCCCCCTAGATTCAGTGATTTGCTGGGAGGAACCACAAAACTCAGCATATAGACTTAGAGATGGCTGGGATTTGTTGCAGCAAAAGGATATAAAGCGAAACTTGGAGGAAACCAGGCACAAGCTTCTCCGCATGCAGTCACAGGGGGTGCACGCAGTTCCTCCAGCAATGAGTTGTGAGGTGTTGTCTGCTGGGAGGCGCATTAGAGACTCAGTGCCCAGAGTTTTTATTGGGGCTGGTCACCTAGGGCAGCCTCTGTTTGGCACATACGAAAATTTCAGACTCCCAGAAGGAAAGCAGATGTTGAACATAAGCCACGTTGTTTGTACAGTTGAAGCGCAGTGAGCCACTCTTACCAGGGAATGGTAAGAGCTCTGAGAAAATCCAGGTTTGCAGAGGCCAGCCTTGAGCAGGCCTTGCTAAGCTGGCAGTCTCGAGCCTGCTATGTTAACTCTTTTTTTGCACGTTCCCTTGCCCCTCATGCCTCACATTTTCTGGCTTCCCTGGCAATAAGAATCAGGAAGCATGGGATTTGAGAGAAAAGTCTACATCAACGCAAACACCTGGTTCCACCCACCCACGCCTTTCTCAGGGACAAAGAGGTGGTTCCAGCATGAGCCCAGCTGGTGAGGCTGATGGAGCCAGGGGAGCATAATTAATACCCTGAGAGCCAGCTTCCAGTTCCTGGCTCCTGACTTTGTGTGCTTTTCCTTTAGCTCTAATTGCCTAGAAATCAATTAGCTCACCGTCATTAGAGCATAATAGCCACTCAGAATTCACTGGCCCAGGAATCTACCTCCCAGGTCCTGGGCCCGTGAGAGCAGTTTGGTTGCCCTTGTGCAAACAGAGTGTGTCAACATGCCTCTCCTGTGGGACATGATCTAGAGGGATGGCATCGTGCCCATTCCCTGCCTTCCTGGGAGATTTAGAGACATGGGCTCACGTACTCAGTTCTGGCTCCTGCTCTGTTCGGGTGGGGGATGCCCCTTCTTCATCATGTCTTTGACAGCACAGAAGTGAGGGCGATTCAACAAAGGTCCCTGTTTCCAGTGCCTGTCCCCCTCACCCATTGTCCACACCCTACACTGTCTCCCAGCACCTGCCCTGATTCCTGTGTACGTGGCCAAACTGTGGGTTTAACTTAGCAAACAAATCCATGTTCCTCCCACTCTTTCCCACTGGCCCTTCCCCCAGTCTGTGTTCAGTGGAATCTGGGGCCCCATATGGCATAAAACAAACACAATTTTTATCACGATGGAGGCAAGCCCGTCTTTATTTGGCCTTACTGAGAGGAGAGAGCATTTCTGCTTCTATTTGCATACTGTGTCCAAGCTTATCCTTAAAGAAGGCTGATTGTTTTTGATAGCACCAATGGGATAAATAAGTCTGTCATTTTATTATTTTATGTATGTGCTTACTTTTACTTTTCATTTCCTCCCCACCACTCTCTTTAGTAACTTATGTCGATGAAGATGAAAATGAAATAGTTGAATTAGCATCAAATAAAACATTCTTGATCATGCTAAAGATTCCAAAGGAGTGTATTACTGAAGAGGAATTGCCTCACCTGCTCACAAAAAGGGTAATTATATCTTAAGCATTGTTTACTGATTTTTGAACATCTGAATATGAATTCTGCCAGAACAGGTGGCATAGAGCTATTGAATAAATGGCTTCAAGCTCAGATTCTTTGGATTTTGGCAGAAACTGGTGCTTAGAAATGGGTTTTCTGTAGGGCAAAGCCAGAGGGAAAGGTGTGGCCTCCAGCTCCATGCATCCTGAAGGACAGTGCTGTTTCCTCACTCTGGGTTTACCTTTGATTCAACCTGTGGCTTCATGGAGGGTGTATGATCTGCTAGACACATGCCAAGTGCTGAAACCATGAAGCCTGTGCTCTGGGTGGGGGCTTACCGTCCAAGGAAAGGAAGCATTTAAATAGTTATAAAACAGTGTGGTATGTTCTATCACTGAGAAATGTACAGTGTGTTTTACAACCCAAAATCCACAGTGTGTTTAGACTACCTGACATGGGGGTGGAGGCTTGGAAGGCCTCCTGGAGGAGTTGATACTCAGGGTGAGTCTTGAAATAAGAAGTAGGAGTGCTCTAAAGAAAGAGCAGAGAGCACTGGAGGGTCTGCACAGCATGTACTGTGAGGCAGGGACTGGCAGAGGTGAGTGATCAGGAAGGGAGGGGTCAGATCATGAAGGTTTTCCTACTCTCTGGTAAGGCCCTGAAAGATTTTAATCTGCAGCTGACATGGTCAGCTTTTCATTTTAGCCTTTCTATGTGATGGTTGAGAAATGGTGGAGGCTGAGAGCTTAGTTGGAAGGTGTTGCAGTAGTCCAGGTGGCAAATGAGGGGGCCTTAAACGAGGGCAGTGTCAGGGGAGTGAGATTCAAGCGAGATTTAAGAGGTCTTCTCACTCCACAGGTCTCAGTGGACATGGTGATGGAGGAGGGAGAAGGCTCCAGGCTCTTGATTGGTGGCTGCGTGGGTGGGTGGTGCCATCATTCACAGAATGGGAAATGCAGGACAATGCCCTCTGGGCAATCTGAGGGCTCTTAAGCCAGACCATGAGGGTGGGTGGGGCAGTCCTGGTCCTCCTGCCAAAGACAGTGGTTCACAGCCAGACCCAAAACAGTTTTGGTAAGAAAATCTAAGCAAGAGCAGCCTCCCATCCATTACATTCTTCTCTGGGGTTGATTGCATTTGATTCCTACAGAAGATCCTGAAATGGGCGGTCCCATCTCAGACCTCGCAGAGTCGGGTTCTGGGTGCCAGGTGCATGCCATTTGCTTGCTCCTTTGTTGGGACTCAGGTGTGTGCACTCTGGGATGATTATTCCAGTTTCTCTCCCTCCTTCTTTTCCTTGTTTATATCTTACTTGCACTTCCCTTTACCTCCCTTCCTCCCATCTGCACCCAGAGCAGATTAGGGAGTGAATAGCCTCTTGCTACTTTCCTTCTGTTTTTTTTTTTCTTATTGAGGGGTTTTCCATTTGCTGAGCAGACACGAAATGATTCAGCATCACACATGTCACCTGTGACAGACTGGCTTCCTTGTGTCAACGGGAAATGGATATTAATCATTCAACTTAGAGCCCCATCTCCTGTGCAGAGCCAGACATGAGCAGGTCTACAGGTATTTCTAGCTCATCAGCACGAAGTGGCGAAGGGACAGGGATGGCCACAATTCTGGGCGTCTCAGGCTTCTGAGCTGATTCCTTCTCTGACAAGCGGAAATCCCTGCACTTGCCCTGTATACCTCATAGATGCATGTGAGATGCATATGAAGAACAGCCTGAAGCATTTTTTTTTCCAGAATTATCCAATTTACAGATAACAAAAGTGAGGCACAGTGAATTGAAAAGACTCCTACCACCCACCTCTTTCCAGCCAAATATGTTCAGGAACAAAAATGAGCAACTTAGAGATATTACTGTCTTACCGTCAGGTCAAGAATCCCTTTTTTCCACTTAGGCCAACTTCCAGAAGTTTCTGGATATGGAAGGTAAACGGAGTGGATTGTGAACATTGTGCCTTCTCTTTTGCTTTATTGTCTTGCTTTTCCAACCTCACTCTTCTTGGCCTCTCTCCTATTTCCCTGCCAGACTTTTCTTCTCTGAGGGTTGGGGCTGTCACTCGCTGTGTTTTGTGACACCTCAGCTCATGTGCTTGATCTGGGAGTAACATGGCACTTCTGATGGCATAGGCAAGGTCTCTCTCTCTCTCTGTAGAAGCTGGTTTTTCATTAGCCATCATGCCCGCCTGGTGATCGGCTCACTGGGCTCCGTGTGCGCTCGGCCTTGGAAGCACGGAGTGGGAGACACCAGTGCGAGAGATGAGGAGCCTCCCGTTAGGTAGGATGGTCAACAGCTCCCAAATGTGTAACTGTGTCCTAATTATCGCAGGAGACTGTGCCCCATAAAGAATCTTAGGGTGGCCCCTAAAGGTGAGCTGGTGTAGCACTCCAAATCTTAATGTAAGATTTTAAATTAAGTTTATTTCTGAGAGCCTAATATGTGCAAAACGCAACGCTAGGCCCTAAGGATTAAAAAAGCAAGGAAGGGAGAGAGGGAACAGAGAAGGTTAGAAGGAAGAACAGGCGTAATCCCCGCTTTAAGAAGCTCAATCTAAAAGGAAAAGAAGGACATTGATAGTGTTATTATCAGTGCTTGAAAACAGAATCCCACCTGTAGCGCCTTCCTCCCCTGTGCATCTGAGCGGCCTTATGGAAGCTCCTTTCCTACTTCCTGAGTTTTCCAAATGATTGTTGGCCTATTGGCAACAGTCTTTTCTCTGGGGCTCAACAACAATAAGATGACCCAGTTGCTTCTCCCCAAAGTTCTTATCACTTTATGTTTCTTTCCTCCTTGATATTCAGGACACTTTCCTAAAATACACAGCTGAACTAAAATTGATCATATGTGAAGGCATGAAACCTGACTAGTGGGAACACAGGTGTTAACTCGTTTTTGTGATTGCAGTATTCCAGGCACAAAATAAGAACTCCCTATCTTTACCGTTATCGGCCAGCCCCACTTGGTCCCATTCTCTGGGGGAAAGTGCTGTACCTGTGGCTTACATGGCAGGTTCTTCTTACAAGAGGCTCTGGAGAAAGGAGAGAAGCCCTTGTCAGGCAAGCCAGGTCCCGGTGGCCTGTTTTGCGGTCTTCCCAGCTACTGTGGTGTTCCCTCCTTCCATGGTCCTCAGGGTCTGTGGGGCTCCCCCGCTGACCGCTCCCACCCTTAAAACCACATGTGTCAGTGGAAAATGTAAGACATGATTGAAAATCGTGTCCTGGTCACTTAGTCCTTATACATGAGATTCTTTCAAAAAAGTGTTAACTTGAGTTGCGGTTGGTGGTAGGCCCACCGCTTCCTATTTCTTGGTCCAGGGCCTCTGGATAAGTTCACTCCCAGCTAGAGTGGAATCCCCTCTGTCTGGGTATAGTTTTGCTCTGCTGGGTGATGTGCAGTATGACCTGTCAGGACTGTGTATCGCTGTTTCACGTGCTCCTGTTTGTTTTAGCTCACAGATGTGTACAGTTCCTCCCCGTCTCTGAGTTGTTATTTCACCTCAGCGGAGATCGTGGACTTCAGGTAAGAGTATGGAGCATTTGTGTTGATCTCTTTCTCTGGCAAGTGACACTCATCACCATTTATGGGGAAGGGCACCCCAAACCTCACAGTCAGGGAACCAATGATCATAGAGTGTCGGTGCGGGAAGGGTCTTCAGGCACCAACTAGCTCAACTCTCTGTTTTCAAAGGAGAAAAATGAAGCCCAGATTAATGGTATGTCCCAAAAGGTCACACAGAAGAGAAGAAAAGCCAATCACCTGTAAACCGGCACTCCTATTTAACAGCAGATGCTCCATAAGCTAAGTGTAGATCCAAATAGTGATGTGCCTTAAATGACATAAAACCATGTATTGGCTTATGCACAGGGACACAAATACTACAGGAGTCCATACTCCTTGTATAACACTAAAAATATAAAGATATATTGAAAGGGGGGTTCTTCAGCTACCCGATTCACTCATTCAGGAAGAGAGGACACGAGATCTCCAGCAGTGAAGTTTATTGCCTGAAAGACAGAATGGCTGTCTCTAAAGGAGAGAGCAGCAGTGGCAGCAAGGGGGAAGCTGCTTATAAAGGAATTTGAGCGGGAAGTTGGTCCCGTGACTTCTATGCATTACAGGGTTCAGGAAGAGGGGGTGCTGATTGGATGGTTTAAAACAAGTATGTCTTGTACACTTTCTATAGGTTGAGCTCAGTTGGTGCCGAGCTGCCAGCTGATGTAATCTAGAAGGAATGTAGGTTAAGGGAAGTAGGTACCTTTTATGGTAAGGGCAGGTTACCTTTGCCCTTTACGGTTGGGTGGCTGGTCGTTGCTAGGGAAACTATCTAGAATGAGAGTCACTGGAACAATGGATGGGTTTTCCAGTAACTAGAACACAGTTTTCTTAGAACTAGGTTGGGGGTGAGGCCATGGGGGGATTCAAGGCTGGGGTGCAGCTGCTGCAGGTGATAAAGGGTTTTTTTTTTACTATGCCCAGAGGCAGTTCGGGGTTCTAACATTCCTGCATTTTTGTTTTATTTTCTATGCAGGGTGTAGGGGATGGGGGTCAAAGTGTTGGATCATCTGGCTGCTTCGTGTGGAAAAGGGGCGAAGTGGCGATGGAAAGGGCGGTCGCTGGGGAGGGGCGGCAAAGTACAGTTGATGGCTCAGGCTTCTGTCAGCAGTGCATTGTCTGCTGGCAGGATTTTTCTTCTGTGAGGAGGAGGTGATATTCCTGCATGATTAACTGGTTGATAGTTTGGTTAGTGAATTTTGAAATTTGAGTTTGAATGAGGTTTCTTAGGAAATTAATTAGGCAGGGAGCGAAGAGTAGAAGGAGGCAGAAAATGATAAGAGGCATGAGGAGAGGAAGTAAGATGTCTCTCAGAGTTGATCTAAGCCCATGGTCCCTGTCTCATTCCCCCTTCTACAGACAGAGACTCTAGCTGCTGCTAGGGAAAGGGGATGATAACCGCTCTGGCTGCTTCATGCTGAGAGGGGGCACAGTAAGGGGTGCAGCTAGGTCTCCATCAATGGTTGGTCAGGAGGGCATTGGAAGATGGGAGCTTTTATTTTGGGCTCTATGGCTATCACCATTTGCAGCTTCATGGCTTCTAGGCGAGACAGAACAAATCATGTCACTAGGTTAAGCAGCAACATCTGGAGTTGGATTTTCTATTCTGGAAGAACAGACTTGACAAGGAGATTAAAGAATGCATGGCTGAATATGAGGACTAGAAATAGTAAAACTCTAATTGAGAATCATAGCCAGATATCTTGGGGAAACTAGACTTCTGGATCTAGTCCATGTCCCAATGACTACTATTAGGACTTAGTATAAATAAGGCTGCATTATTGAAACAATACTTTTCTCTAAAATCACCCTCATTTTTAGTAGAAGTAACCAGATTAAGAAAATAATTAACACTTGGCTTGATTATTTGCATAAGTGCAGCAAGAAGAACAATTGATTACATAGGCTCTTTTAAATGTGCTTTGCTGGAACTTCTTATAAGGAACTTCAGATTGGATTTTTAAAGGCTGCTGGGAATCCTGTAAGCAAGGTACCAGGCCAGTTCTTCCAAGGGGCTCTGTTGGCTTTATAAAGTAAACTTCAGTTCCTTAAAGCTGTCTGTTCATATGAGTTTACACACGTGTCTTTCAGGTATAACATTCCAGTCAAAGCCATGGCAATATAACCAGTGTTTTTAATTGGTCCTCTTATAATGAAAGCAGATTCTTAGTGAACTTATGCAAATAAATATACTGCTATGAAATATAAAAGTAGCCACTGAGAGTTGTTAAATTCTGGAGGGATCAGGTAAAGAGAAAGATAAATGTTTCAATTCTGCTTATAAAGGTATTGTCATTTACTAAACTGTTGTCAGCTTAAGAGAAAAAGCTTAAAACCCTTTATAAATAACACTTGAAACAAAAAGCCACAAAGTCATCTTACTTAGTTTACTTAATCCTATGTAATACGTGTTCTGCTGAAATCTAGTTCTTTACTAGTTTAGGAGTAATAAAACAGTGACTATAAATGACAAAAGACTTGTAAATGAGAGTGGCTAAAGATCTGACCAGAGGTTACTATAAGACAGTTGACATAATGAAATTTGGATATTTCTGCAACACAAAACATTTAGTAACAAAGTTTAGCATCATTCCCTTTGACAGTGCTTTCCAGGTAATTAAGCAGGTGATTATATATCAGAAAAAGAAGCCAATTTAGCCAAATACTTTCTCAATGAGACTTTTGAATTTGATTTTGGGAAGTTTTCAGAAGAAAGTTTCTTTGGCACTTGCTTAAATAGGTTTATAGGTATTTAACTAGAATGACAATAAAAAGGCTTAAATGCAAATACAGGTTACTCAGTTGTTAACAACACTTAGCTTACAGTCTTTTAATATGAAGATTTCATTTTCTTAAATACTCAGAGAACTCATTGAGACTTTAAGCATGAGAAACTGCTTCAATAAAACACTTAGAAAACTCTTTGCAATCTCTTAACATTAAGAGGAGACCAATCAGTTTAAGAAAACTTTCTCTTTAACTGAAAACAAAATTCTAATTTTGCTGTGTACTTGATATCAACTCATTTGTTTTAATTTTACATAGCATGACCATGTCAATTTTTCCACAAACTTTCTACAACTTTCTTTTTACATTCACTGTTCTCCCTCTTTAAATAAACAGCTGTACTTTAGAAGCTACCTTCTTTTACCCTCAGCAAAATAAATTTCCATTCCTTATACTTTCTTTTGTTAAAACACACATCTTTTCTAGCAAGCAGAGATGTTTTCTTTCTTACTTTAAGTAGCTTTAATTAGAACTTAAAACCATTAGGAACTTTAACTTTCAATGAACACTGAAAATAGGCTATGGTAAACTAACACCAGCATTCCTTAGATTGATACATTTATGAATATATTTTATCATTTCTGAAAATGTGCCTTATAGCACAATTTTTTTACTGAGCACAAAATATCTTCATATAACTTTGCAAAACTCTAGGAATTTTGGTTACCACAAAATTCTTAGGCTGTTTGCAGATATATACACTGTTATACATTAATATACTATTATTAAGATATTAAGATATTTATTTGTTACACTTGATTACACACTCTTTAGCAACTATGCTAGATTACTTATAAAACTTTTATTAGACATTAGACAAAGTCAAGCCTTTCTTTAAGTATCTTTTTGAAAGATTTAACAGATAACATCAACTTAAACAATTTTAAGTAAACTTAGGCAGCTGATAATTATCAGGACATGTCCGTTTCAGTTAAATTTAAATTAGCATTAATGCTTAATATTTTCTATTAGAATTTTCTGGAAGTTTTAGAATGCCCAATTTTCACAAGCGCTTGTTTTTAAATTAATTTGTATTAATACCATCAGAGGTAGAAAAACATTTTTCTTTACACTTAGACACACAAACATACAGATTGAGACGCAATGACTACAGTTAGCACTAATTTTCATAACAGAACATATACACAGACAAACTGACATAAAGATTTGAATTGCTGATATTTAATTGCTTTCTTTCCTTTTAGCTTATTTCACGAAAAGTATCTCAGTCTAAGGGCGAGCAGTTTATATAACTGGGTTAAGGTTTAGATGGCCCCAGGCTAACAGGGCCGATGAAGGCTCCGAACTGACAGGGACTTGTGGGTGCCCAGGGGGCTGGAAGTTGAGGTGTCGCCGGGAAGGGAGTAGGGAGGCAATGTGGCTAGGGGTGCATGTAGCAAAGGAAATGGAGGGATCTTCTAGGAAGGTGACTTGCAGGGCTAGGATTCGGCTAGGGGGAAGGGTTTTCAGACTTCTGTATGCTAAGAGCTCTGACAGGCAGTGGGGTGAAAGCACGGTGGTGGCTGTGCCCAAGGTGAGCTTTCCTGCCTCTTGGTGAAGAACGGCTGCAGCTGCCAAGGCGCGGAGGCATGGCGCCCACTCTCGGGTTGTGTTGTCTAGTTGTTTTGACAGATAAGCTATAGGAGCTGGGGAGGTTGGAGTGGCTTGGCATAGGGCTCCAAGAGCAAATCCATGAGTTTCATTGACATATAAAAGAAAGGGCTTAGTAAGGTTAGGTAGGTGTAAAGCAGGTGCTTGTAACAGAGCTTGCCGCAGGGAGGAGAAGGGACGGCTGATGGGCTGCGGGAGAGGTTCGCAGACGGGGCCCTTGGCTGCTGCATAGAGGGGGGCAGTGAGTAGGGAGAAGTTGGGGACCCAGCTGTGAAGAAAGTTGGCTAAACCCAGAAAGGAAAGAGTCTCTTCTTTGGTAGAGGGGACTGGAATATCCTCAAGCACTTTTTTCCTGCATAATGTGATGGCCTTTCATCCTGGAGTCAATAGGACGCCAAGATAAGAAACTTGTGAGGTGGAGAGTTGTACTTTTTCTGGGGAAACTCGATAGCCACAGTCAGAGAGGTGATTTAGGAGGGTAATGGTGTGTTGTCGGGAGATGATTAAGGAAGGACTGCAAAGAAGCAGATCATCTACATACTGCAGCAGAGTGGAGTGGGGGAGCGAAAGGTTCTGAAGGTCTCGCGCAAGGGCTTGTCCAAATATATGGGGGCTGTTTCTAAATCCCTGGGGAAGGACAGTCCAAGTCAGTTGAGTGGAGAAGCTGGATTTAGGGTCTGTCCATGTAGAAGCAAAAAGATTTTGGGAGTTGGGGTGGAAAGGTATGGTAAAGAAGGCAACCTTTAAGTCTATTACTGAAAAATAAGTGGTGGAGCTTGGGATGGAGGAGAGGAGAGTATATGGGTTGGGTACTACAGGATGGATGGGGATGACTGCTTCATTTATGATTCAGAGATCTTGGACTAGCCTGAGAGTGCCGTTAGGCTTTTTCACTGCAAGTATTGGAGTGTTGAACGGGGAGTGGATTGGCTTCAAGAAACCTTTTTTTTAAAACAGATTTTGGATGATTGGCTGGAGGCCAAGTTGGCTGAGCAAGGGTAGCGGGTATTGGGATTGTGATGGGAAGGAGTCTGGGTTTTTAAGCATTTAGCTAGAGATGGGTTGTTCGTGTCCCAGACAGAGGGATTTACAAGGTTTGGCTACTTTCCTCAGTGGGGCTAAGAAGTGAAGCTGTGAACGAAGAAGAAGGGAGTGTCGGAGGGGTGGAGACAGGCAGCCGCAGAAGGAAGGAGGGTCGGAGGGGTGGAGACAGGCAGCCGCAGAAGGAGGGAGGGTCGGAGGGGTGGAGACAGGCTGCGCACTTGGGGCTGCTGAACTTTGGCCTGCTGTGCGATAAGAGTGGGGTTCGTCTGCAGGGTCTGCGTCTAGAGAAGAGGAGGGAGCTGGGTCTGGGGAAGAAGAGGTAGTGTTTGGAGAGCTTGAAAGGATGGCAAGGACATGTTTAGGGTGGCAAGAGCTATATAGAGAAGGCTTGTTTTGAAGATAGAAGAAAGCTTGAACATAGGGAATTTCCTTCCATTTGCCTGAACGCTCACAGAAGTTGTGAAGGTCTCGAAGGACCTTAGAATCTAAGGATCCATATTGAGGCCAAATTGTTTGGTTGTCTAAAGGATATTGGGGCCAAATCTGGCTGCAGAGCCGAATTAACTTGGAGGGTTTTAGCTCTGGATGTAGATGAAGAGTTTTAAAGTTGTCAAGTAGACACCTGAGAGGCGAATCAACAGGTATAAGCGGCGATGCGCCCATTGTGACTCGAGGCAAAGCCTGTAGAGGATGCGGTGCGTTGTAGCTTGCTTAGGCGTCCCTGAGGGCTACCGAGACCCCGAAGTAGATAACTCTGCGAGCGGAGAGGTCGTCACCCCGTCTGCTTCGAGAGTGAGCTCACTGGTCAGGGCTTAGTGCTAAGACTTTCGTTGAGAGGCCAGGGCCTCGAGACAGAGACAGAGCCTGACTGGAGGTAGAGGGAGGAAGAGTCACAATGGGTTTTCTGCCGGCTATAGACTGCACTGCTTTCTGTTATCGGGCTGAGAAGGGGGAGAGAGAGAAGGAGACTGCGAAGGGCTCAGCCATAGCCAACTGAAGACGGTGGCTGGAGGTGGTCCCCTGCTTCTCACAAGGCCACGAGGTTGCTGGACACTCAACGGTCAGTCCTCGGGCTTTCACGGAGACGTTCTGGGTCTGAATAAGGGAAACTCACTGCTCTATGGAGACAGGTGTTGGCTGAGTGGAGATGTAGGGTGCTGCCGAGAGGAACTGGATGAGAAGTAACTTTGGGGCACACCATAGCCAGTGAAGGCCATGACTGGGGGCGATCCCCCACCTGCGGTGAGGCCACGAGGGTGCCGGACACTCAACGGTCAGCTCTCAGGTGCTCACAGAGGTGTTTAAGTCACTTGATGGGGGAAGGTGACTCACCGCTCCTTTGGGCGGGTGGTGGATGTTCGGGGAGATGGAAGGCGCTGCAGAGGTCCCGTGTGTCTGAAGGAGGTCGGGCGCTGGGGGCTACAGGGCGGCTCAGATTCCTGGGGGAAGAGCAGGCTCCTGGGGGGCCCCCAATCCGAGTCACGGCACCAATGAAAGGGGGGTTCTTCAGCTACCCGATTCACTCATTCAGGAAGAGAGGACACGAGATCTCCAGCAGTGAAGTTTATTGCCTGAAAGACAGAATGGCTGTCTCTAAAGGAGAGAGTAGCAGTGGCAGCAAGGGGGAAGCTGCTTATAAAGGAAATTGAGCGGGAAGTTGGTCCCGTGACTTCTATGCATTACAGGGTTCAGGAAGAGGGGGTGCTGATTGGATGGTTTAAAATAAGTATGTCTTGTACACTTTGTATAGGTTGAGCTCAGCTGGCACCGAGTTGCTGGCTGATGTAACTTAGAAGGTATGTAAGTAAAGGGAAGTAGGTACCTTTTATGGTAAGGGCAGGTTACCTTTGCCCTTTACGGTCGGTTGGCTGGTCGTTGCTAGGGAAACTATCTAGAATGAGAGTCACCAGAACAATGGATGGGTTTTCCAGTAACTAGAACACAGTTTTCTTAGAACTAGGTTGGGGGTGAAGCCATGGGGGGATTCAAGGCTGGGGTGCAGCTGCTGCAGGTGATAAAGGGGGGGATTTACTATGCCCGGAGGCAGTTCTGGGTTCTAACATATATGCCACAGGATGTCTACCTTCTCCCCTCCACCCTGCCCCATTCACCCTGGACAGTCTGTGCCGATCAATTCCATGCACACAGTACATTCAGCCATCAACAGTTTGGTATGATTTCTTCTGTACATGCATTTACCATATATACTTTATATACTGTACACTGTTTGGGAGGAAGTAATGTCCTTTACCCCTTGAGGTTCTTCTAGTTGGTCTGTGAATCAAACAGACTTGAGACAGAGTTGCAGGAGAAAAAAAAAACGAAGTTTAATTATATACCTAAGGGGAATGCATAGACATAGATTTCAAAGACAGTCAGGGAGAAAGAGGTATGTGTGTCATCCTGAACCAAGGAAAAGGGGGTCAGGACCTGAGACGTCAAAGGAAAAGGGAAGCAATTCACAGGAATATTAAAGAGTAATATTTGGTAAACACTGCTTGCTGGGCCACTGAGAACCAGAGGGCACAGAGAGGAATTATAACAGACTTAGCCACGACTCTCCCGGTCTACCACACCTACTTCACATTACAATGTAGTTATCTATGATGATATCTCTCCCCAAGGAATAGATCCTCCATCTAAATTCTTTTTATGCAGTTAAGGGGGTGGGGGGAAGGTCCAAGTTTCTGAGTCTTTTGGGGTTCGATTGTTTTCAGTTCTGAAATAATCTGCATGTCACAGTGGCACCTCTTGGATGGTGATTATCACGAGTGATCATTAACGAGTAGCTCTCAGAGGACAAGTAATGGCACCTACAAACTACAGTCGCTGGCATAGAGTTTCAGACTACACTTTTTTTTTTGAATTTTTTAAATGGACTTTATTTTTTTCAGCAGTTTTAGCTTTATAGAAAAACTGAGTGAAAAGTACAGAGTTTCTGTATACTCCCTTGTGCCTCTTTCACCCCTAGTTTCCCCTTCTTTTAAATACATTGTATTAGTATAGTACACTTGTTATAATTTTTTTATAATTTATTTTGGTATCATTAATCTACAATTACATGTGCAATATTATGGTTATTAAATTATCCCCTTCATCACGTCCCCCCCACTAACCCCATTACAGTCACTGTCCATCAGCGTAGTGAGATGCTATAGAATCACTACGTGTCTTCTCTGAGTTGTACAGCCCTCCCCGTGCCCCCCACCTACATTATGTCTGCTAATCGTAATGCCCCTTTTCCCCCCTTATCCCTCCCTTCCCACCCATCTTCCCGAGTCCCTTTCCCTTGGTAACTATTAGTCCGTTCTTGAGTTCTCTGAGTCTGCTGCTGTTTTGTTCCTTCAGTTTTTTTCTTTGTTCTTATACTCCACATATGAGTGAAATCATTTGATACTTGTCTTTTTCCGCTTGGCTTATTTCACTGAGCATAATACCCTCTAGCTCCATCCATGTTGATGCAAATGGTAGGATTTGTTTTCTTCTTTTGGCTGAATAATATTCCATTGTGTATATGTACCACCTCTTCTTTATCCATTCATCTACTGATGGACACTTAGGTTGCTTCCACTTCTCGGCTATTGTAAATAGTGCTGCGATGAACATAGGGGTGCATCTGTCTTTTTCAAATTGGACTGCTGCATTCTTAGGGTAAATTCCTAGGAGTGGAATTCCTGGGTCAAATGGTATTTCTATTTTGAGTTTTTTGAGAAACCTCCATACTGCTTTCCACATGGTTGAACTAATTTGCATTCCCACCAGCCGTGTAGGAGGGTTCCCTTTTCTCCACATCCTTGCCAACATTTGTTGTTGTTTGTGTTTTGGATGTTGGCCATCCTCACTGGTGTGAGGTGATATCTCACTGTGGTTTTAATGTGCATTTCTCTGATTATTAGTGATATGAAGCATCTTTTCATTTGCCTGTTGGCCACCTGCATTTCTTCTTTGGAGAAGTGTCTATTCATGTCCTCTGCCCATTTCTTAATTGGATTATTTGCTTTTTGTTTGTTAAGGTATGTGAGTTCTTTATATATTTTGGATGTCAACCCCTTATCGGATATGTCATTTATGAATATATTCTCCCATACTGTAAGATGTCTTTTTGTTCTACTGATGGTGCCTTTGCTGTACAGAAGCTTTTCAGCTTGGTATAGTCCCACTTGTTCATTTTTGCTTTTGTTTCCCTTGCCCAGGGAGATATGTTCATGAAGAAGTCGCTCGTGTATGTCCAAGAGATTTTTGCCTATGTTTTTTTCTAAGAGTTTTATGGTTTCATGACTTACATTCAGGTCTTTGATCCACCTTGAGTTTACCTTTGTGTATGGGGCTAGACAGTAGTCCAGTTTCATTCTCTTACATGTAGCTGTCCAGTTTTTCCAACACCAGCTGCTGAAGAGGCTGTCATCTCCCCATTGTATATCCAAGGCTCCTTTATCAAATATTAATTGACTGTATATGTTTGGGTTAATGTTTGGATTTTCTACTCTGTTCCACTGGTCTGTGGGTCTGTTTTTGTGCCAATACCAAATTGTCTTGATTTCTGTGGCTTTGTAGTAGAGCTTGAAGTCAGGGAGTGTAATTCCCCCTGTTTTATTCCTCCTTCTCAGGATTGCTTTGGCTATTCGGGATCTTTTGTGGTTCCATATGAATTTTAGAATTATTTGCTCCAGTTCACTGAAGAAAGCTGCTGGTAGTTTGATAGGGATTGCATTGAATCTGTAGATTGCTTTAGGTAGTATAGCCATTTTGACAATATTTATTCTACCTAGCCAAGAGCATGGGATGAATTTCCATTTGTTAGTGTCCTCTTTAATTTCTCTTAGGAGTGCCTTGTAGTTTTCAGAGTACAGGTCTTTCACTTCCTTCGTTAGGTTTATTCCTAGGTATTTTATTCTTTTTGATGCAATTGTGAATGGAATTGTTTTTCTGATTTCTCTTTCTGTTAGTTCATCATTAGTGTATAGGAAAGCAACAGATTTCTGTGTGTTAATTTTGTACCCTGCAACTTTGCTGAATTCAGATATTAGTTCTAGTAGTTTTGCAGTGGAGTCTTTAGGGTTTTTTATGTACAATATCATGTCATCTGCAAATAGTGACAATTTGACATCTTTACCAATCTGGATGCCTTGTATTTCTTTGTTTTGTCTGATTGCCGTGGCTAGGACCTCCAGTATTATGTTGAATAACAGTGGAGAGAGTGGGCATCCCTGTCTCGTTCCCGATCTTAGATGAAAAGCTTTCAGAGTCTCGCTGTTAAGTGTGATGTTAGCTGTGGGTTTGTCATATGTGACCTTTATGATGTTGAGGTACTTACCCTGTACACCCATTTTGTTGAGAGTTTTAATCACGAATGGATGCTGAAATTTGTCAAATGCTTTTTCAGCATCTATGGAGATGATCTTGTGGTTTTTGTTCTTTTTGTTGATGTGGTGGATGATGTTGATGGATTTTCGAATGTTGTACCATCCTTGCATCCCTTGGATGAGTCCCCCTTGATCATGGTGTATGATCCTCTTGATGTATTTTTGAATTCGGTTTGCTAATATTTTGTTGAGTATTTTTGCATGTACATTCATCAGGGATATTGGTCTGTAATTTTCTTTTTTGGTGATGTCTTTGCCTGGTTTTGGTACTAGAGTGATGCTGGCTTCATAGAATGAGTTTGGAAGTATTCCCTCCTCTTCTATTTTTTGGGAAACTTTAAGGAGAGTGGGTGTTATTTCTTCTCTATATGTTTGGTTGAATTCAGAGGTGAATTAATCTGGTCCGGGGTTTTGTTCTTGGGTAGTTTTTTGATTACCAATTCAATTTCATTGCTGGTGATTGGTCTGTTTAGTTTTTCTGTTTCTTGTTTGGTCAGTCTTGGAAGGTTGTATTTTTCTAAGAAGTTGTCCATTTCTTCTATGTTTTCCAGCTTGTTAGCATATAGATTCTCATAATATTGTCTTATAATTCTTTGCATTTCTGTGGGGTCCATCGTTATTTTTCCTTTCTCATTTCTGTTTCTGTTTATGTGTATAGATTCTCTTTTTTTCTTAATGAGTTTGGCTAGGGTTTATCTATTTTGTTTATTTTTTTCAAAGAACCAGCTCTTGGTTTCATTGATTTTTTTCTATTGTTTTATTCTTCTCAATTTTATTTATTTCTTCTCTGATCTTTATTATTTCCCTCCTTCTGGTGACTTTGGGCCTCATTTTTCTTCTTTTTCCAATTTCAGTAATTGTGTCTTTAGACTATTCATTTGGGAATGTTCTTCCTTCTTTAAATAGGCCTGGATTACAATATACTTTCCTCTTAGAACAGCCTTTGCTGCGTCCCACAGAAGTTGTGGCTTTGTGTTGTTGTTGTCATTAGTCTCCATATATTCTTTGATTTCTGTTTTGATTTGGTCGTTAACCCATTAATTAATTAGGAGAATGTTGTTAAGTCTCCATGTATTTGTGAGCCTTTTTGATTTCTTTCTAAAATTTATTTCTAGTTTTATACCTTTGTGATCTGAGAAGTTGGTTAGTAGAATTTCAATATTTTTGAATTTACTGAGGTTCTTTTTGTGGCCTACTATGTGGTCTATTCTGGAAAATGTTCCATGTGCACTTGAGAAGAATGTGTATCCTGCTGCTTTTGGGTGCAGAGTTCTGTAGATATTTGTTAGGTCCATCTGTTCTAGTGTGTTTTTTCAGTGCCTCTGTGTCTTTACTTATTGTCTGTCTGGTTGATCTGTCCTTTGGAGTGAGTGGTGTGTTGAAGTCTCCTAAAATGAATGCATTGCTGTCTATTTCCTCCTTTAATTTTGTTAGTATTTGTTTCACATATGTTGGTGCTCCTGTGTTGGGTGCATATATATTTATAATGGTTATATCTTCTTGTTGGACTGACCCCTTTATCATTATGTAATGTCCTCCTTTATTTCTTGCTACTTTCTTCGTTTTGAAGTCTATTTTGTCTGATACAAGTACTGCAACACCTGCTTTTTTCTCTTTGTTGTTTGCATGAAATATCTTTTTCCATCCCTTCACTTTTAGTCTGTGTATATCTTTGGGTTTGAGGTGAGTCTCTTGTAAGCAGCATATAGATGGGTCTTGCTTTTTTATCCATTCTATTACTCTGTGTGTTTTGATTGGTGCATTCAGTCCATTTACATTTAGGGGGATTATCGATAGATATGTACTTATTGCCATTGCTGGCTTTAGATTCTTGGTTACCAAAAGTTCAGGGGTTGCTTCTTTACTATCTAACAATCTAACTTAACTTTCTTGTTAAGTTATTGTAAACACCGTCTGATGTTTCATTATTTCTCTCCTTTCTTATTCTTCCTCCTCCATTCTTTATATACTAGGTGTTTTATTCTTTGCCTTTAGTTAGTATTTGGATGGTCTTCTTTCTTTGCTATGATTTTATTTTCTCTGGTGTCATCTTTTTAGCCTTAGGTGTGCCTCCCTCTAGAGCAGTCCCTTTAAGATATCCTGTAGAGGTGGTTTATTAGAGGCAAACTCTCTCAACTTTCGCTTGTCTGGAAATTGTTTAATCCCTCCGTCATATTTAAATGATAATCGTGCTGGATACAATATTCTTGGTTCGAGGCCCTTCTGTTTCATTACGTTAAATGTATCATGCCATTCTCTTCTGGCCTGTAACGTTTCTGTTGAGAAGTCTTATGACAGTCTGATGGGTTTTCCTCTGTAGGTGATCTTTTTTCTCTTTCTAGCTGCCTTTAATACTCTGTCCTTATCTTTGATCTTTGCCATTTTAATTATTATGTGTCTTGGTGTTGTCTTCCTTGTGTTAGGAGATCTGTTGGGTTCCGTGGACTGCAAGACTATTTCTTCCCCCAGCATGGGGAAGTTTTAGCAATTATTTCTTCAAAGACACTTTGTATGCCTTTTTCTCTCTCTTCTTCCTCTGGTACTCCTATAATGACAATATTGTTCAGTTTTGGGTTGGTCACACAGTTCTCTTGATATTCTTTCATTCCTAGAAATCCTTTTATCTCTCTCTGCCTCAGCTGCTCTGTATTCCTGTTCTCTGATTTCTATTTCATTAACAGTTTCTTGCATCTCGTCCAGTCTGCTACTAAGCCCGTCGATCGCTTGTCTCATTTCTGCATTGTCTTTCCTCACTTTGCTCACTTCCTCCCTCAGCTCTTGCATATTTCTCTGTAAATCCATCAGTATGGTTATGACTTTTGTTCTGAATTCTTTTTCAGGAAGGTTGTGCCTTTCCATCCCTTCAGATTCCCTCTCTGGTGTTGTCTGGGTCTGGGTAACTTTTGTTTGTACCATATTCCTCTCTCTTTTCGTGGTGAAAGAAGTGGTCACTGGTAGGTGCCATGTGTGTCAGCTGGACTCTTTAGGACTTTTAAAAAGAAAAAAAGAAAACAAAACAATGCAAAAAAAAAAGAAAGACAGAAAAGAAAAAAAATACGCCCATCGGGAGTAGATTCTGTGGGGATGCTGTAGTTGGCACTGTTGCTCCACTATTCCGCGACACGGCCGCACCACTCCGCAGGGCCCTTTGTAGCTGTGGCCGACATGGGAATGAATGGGAGGATGTTGATCTCTGTGGAAGGTCTCTGTGCAGCTACTTTTTCCCAGTCGCCTGCCAAGGGGTCCGAAATTTCCCTGGACTCCCAGCCTGCTGGACCGAGTGTGCTGGGACGATCCAGCTCCTCCATTGGGCCCCTGTCTCTTTAAGGCCATTTTAAAGAGTGCGTGCTTTTCTTTTGTCCCAGGGAGCAGGCTGCAAGGACCCAGGTGCTTTCCCAGGCTCAGATCCTGCTCCCTCTGTCTCTCCAATCTTCGATACACCGTGCAATGTGTGTCAGTGCTCCCGGCGCAGATCACCAGGGCTGGTTATTTCACAGGCCTGTACTTCCACTCCCTCCCCGCTCTGAATCCTCTCCTCCTGCCAGTGCGCTGGGGTGGGGGAGTGCTCGGGACCCGCCGTGTTGCGGCTCCATATCTTACCCACCTCACAGGGTGCCAAGTCCTCTCAGGAGTAGATGCAGGCTGTGTGCTGTCCTGTATCTTCTGGTCTCTCTTTTAGGAATAGTTGTGTTTGTTGTATTTTCATAAATATATATGGTTTTGGGAGGAGATTTCTGCCGCCCTGCTCACGCTGCCATCTTCCCGGAAGTGCCCAGAGTGCACTTTTAATCTGCCTATAGGGCATACATAAAACTGTTTTTTTCTCTAGAGTCCCAACTGTATATTATTCATTTGCAACACAGGGTTTGGCGCACTTCTTAGCGGTTGTAGAGTTTATAAACGGAATTGTCAGCCACATCAATGTTAAGAGTATTGGCCTACGTGACCTCTGGCCACAAGAGGGAGCTCGTTGCCTGGCCTTTGTCCGTTGTTCACGCGTCTGATTCAGGCTTCTGGGGCTGGCCTGTCTGTACAACATGCCCTCGGGTGAGAGTCTCAGATGTGGTATCTCTTTTATTTTATTGGTGGCTCCTAATCTGGGCCCTCTTGAACCAAAGTAAAAGAACTGTGAAAAGCCTAAGTGTGAAGCTAGCATTTAACGAGTGCTATAACTGCTAATTAACTGAGCATAGCCCTATGATTATTTTTATTTTGGAAATGGAAAAAATTTGTCCTAGGAAGATGAAAACTGCCCTTCCTTTGGTCCCTTTATTGAAGTTGCAAAATTGGGATCCTCGGGAAGTGGAAATAGGACAGAAAAAGTTTCTCACTTTGGCGACAAACCAGGGAATATTTGGGGCTGGTGCACAGGGCAGCCTGGGACTTCAGGAGTTCTCCTGATGGCAGGGAGGCTGGCGCCCTACCTTAACCATCTTATAGGTTAAGTAATGAACTGGTTAAACCCAGTAGCTCTCCTAGGCACTTGTGGGGACAGGGAGAGGGTGTAGTGTGAGAACACGGAGAAGGGAACACTTGCAGAGAGCAGGGCTGCCTCAGTGGCGAAAGGCAGGTGTTGGGGTGCCTGCAGCCCTTGGGCCTTCCTTGCCAATAGCTGGGTCCCATCTCTCTCTTCCTTGGCCTCTTCTAGTGGACTCTGAGGAGATGGGTTCTCCGTGGAAGGAGGAGGTTACGATCACCTCAACTTTTGGGATGAACCTGTGGAGGAGGGTTCTTCTAGGACTGTACGCTCTCCTAGAACAGCACACCCTTTGTCCTGGAAGAACAAGGGGAGAGAAAAAAATGTTATTGCTAAGATCAATTTCCTGACTTGCAGTGTGATTCTGTGGGTAGATTTTATTGTTTCTGTTTGGTTTGCCTTTCAGTGGTGAAAATGCCACGGTTACCTACCACCTGCGGTTTGGAGTCCCACTGGCAGATGATGGTTTTATGAAGTACATGATGAGTGAGGAGCTGGTGTGGGGCATTTTGCTACAGGACCTGCATGACCAGAACATATCTGGTTGTGAGGCTCTGGGGCTTGATCCAGCATCCCTCTTGCTTTATGGTAAGTTGAGCAAGTCAAGAGGGCAGAGATGTGATGGTAAACACGTGAACCAGATTGGGGGCAGATGATTTCGGTTTGATTTTTGTGCAGGTGATATTCCATGCTATGTGGCAGTTACACAGTCCCTGCCTTCCAGGAGCAGACAGAGTAGTTGGAAAAAAATAAACTATAGATATGAGGGTTGCTAAATGTTTCACTGTTGTTCTAAGTCCTGTGACCCCCTTGACAATATCATTCATTATTAACCTTCAAGGAGACGTGGTTTCATAAGAGAAATAAGTGTTGAAGAGTTTGAAATAAGTGATAAAATTAAGTTGTTAAGAGATAACCTCAGTGTGGGGGACCTCTTTTTCTGTTGAAAGCCACTGAGTCTGTGAAGAAATGAATAGGGAGGCTTAACCAAATTATGTCTCTTTCCTTAGAAAATTATAACAAATTTACTCCATCTTCTTTTAAAACTAAGAACAGAGCAAGGAAATTGATATGTTATTTAATAGGCATAGGAGACACAGTTTTAGGTCTCAGGAACTTTTAAACCTGTTCAAAACCTGGCAAAGAGGAAGTGGGGGAGGGTGAAATGTCCTCCCACTGCCTCTGTACTGAGCTGGGGCCTTGGAGGTAATCTCTTCTCCCCTCCTACTTCTGACTCCTCACGGGGAGAGCCCACGGTGCCAGCAATACTGGATATCGTATTTTCTCGTCCACACTCCATCAGAAACCCTTTCTGCACTTTGATGGTGGTAAATACTGGCTGAGTGGAGGATAAAGGCAAATGAGAAGGCAATGTGGTTAGCAGCCGGCACGGAGCCAGCAGCCTAGAATCAGAAAGTGGAACAGAGAGATTATAGGGCTCTATGTTGTGGGAAAAGGGGCATTTATGGTGTGACGTGAAAGTAGACCAATCTCGGCCTGAGAGGGCAGAGAGCTATAAAGAGCTTTCTTAAATTTTCCTTCTTAAAGCTTTCCTTTTCTCACATGAATAAAAAAGTGATATTCAGAAGACCAGTTTTTAGCTCACTGGGAAAGTCTCAGAGGTGACCAGGTTCCTCAGGGAACATCTGAATAAATAACGTGTGTGGGCCAGGCACAGGGCATCCACTTGTGGAGTGAAGAGGTCTTGCCCCTTTTACAGGAATTTTAAAAGAAAAAAAAAGAGAAAGCTGTGACCCCCCTTCTGTGTAACGAGGTGAGAATAGGGAGGCCCACCCTGCAGAAATCGCCTGTGGCTGCCGTGATGTGACCCACCTTGGTTTTCTGAGCTCCCTCTGTAGCACCGCGGTTACCAGCTCTTTCCACATGTAGGCAAAGGTGAGAAAGGTTATGGGGAGGTGAGGTCAGGGGGGCCATACAGCCCTAGAGAGGACTGCAAAAGGCAGGCTGCTTGTGAGGCCTGAGGAGACCCTGAGCCCAGCCTTGGAGACGTTTCCCCAGGGCCGGACTCTGATGGGCCCTGGGGGATGTGGCCATGAGCTAACCCGTTAGTGGTCCTCAGGTTATACTCTTCCTCTCAGACGTTTCTGCGGGTGGGGTTTCTGCGACCCCACGCCCACTTCCCAGAGCACGTGTGTGTGGTGCCTGAGCCATTTGATATTTTCAGGAATATGAGTCTCAGTCCCCTCTACACTGCAGGTTAGACAGCGACCATTTGGGAAGTGAGGAAGAAGAGACACTCCGAGAAGGCAGGTAGGCCGAGGGAGGGGACACGCTCAGAGGCAGACTCCAAGGAAAGGGAAGCGAAGGACTTGGCAGGGATAGGTGGAGGCCCCTGGGGAGAGCCAGAGAGACCCAGAGGGTTCTTAGGCTGGTTTCCCATGTTCACATACCCTGCGGGCTGGGCAGTTCACTCCCACCCTCCTGTGATGAGCTGGCAAAACTAGTTTCCCACAAAGATAATGTGCAAATTTTTCAAAGAGCAAAGATTCTTAAAATTGTTTGGTTTGTATGCCCCTTAGGGAATTTGAAGACAGTCAGGTGCTTTCTTTCCATAAAAAAATGCACATACTCCTTCCTCCCTCTTTGCAAAATCGTGCATTTCCTCTGCATTCCCTGAAGCTGGTCTGTGGTTCCTTTGAGGTTCATATTTGTGTACTTTAGTGCCAGAACCTCAAATTAGATTGTAATTGGATTCCTGAGGTGTTTTTTGTATGTGTATTTCTCATTCTCTAATTTGGAAATACAACGATTTGGGTCTAGCAAGCACATTTTTGATGCCTTCTAAAAATAAAAACTTCCCTTTATATTATAATTATAAGGAGTTTTTTTATGTTGATATTTTCTTGTAGTTTTATTCAGATAGAATTGATATATAACACAGTATAAGTTTAGGGTGTACTGCATGATGACTTGACACACATATATTGTGAATGATTATTACCACCATAAGTTTAGTTAACATCCATCACTTCATTTAGTTACAAAATTATTTTTCCTTGTGATGAGAACTTAGGAGTTACTCTTAGCAAAGCCACTCTTTTAAACCTACCACGTGGCACTGATAACTGTAGTCATCCAGTTGTGCATTATGTCCCCGGTACTTATTCACCTTATAACTGGGAATTTCTACCTTTTGACCACCTTCATGCAATTCCCACATCACACCCCACCTCCGCCCCATCCCCCACTTCTGGCAACCAAAGAATAAGCAACTTCAAGCTCTTAACTCTGAGCTTACACCAGTGAGATCATGCAGTATCTGTCTTTCTGTCTTATTTCACTTAACATACTGCCTTCAAGGTTAAGGGAATTGTTTAATGGACCACACCCCTCCACCTCCCCCTTCCTCTATCTTTCAACTTCTTTACTTTATGGCAGGTTGGGGCCCCGGGGATGAGGTGGGGAGGTCTGCTTTACAAACCCAAAACGACAACATGAGTTATTTCGGACACCGTGAGTTATTTTGGGTGTGGTTTAGTGATTTTGTACTGTTATTTCATACTGTTTTCTCACGTGTGAAGGCGTCAGCTAGCTGACTGGGTGAGGACCAAAGGCAAAAGCCACATTTATGTGAGAGAGAAGAGGAAAAGGCTCCCAGGAGTGAGAACAGTAAATCTTGTTTGCACATGTTAGGGTAAGCTGATGAGCTGGCTGCTGGCTGAGAGGCCTATCAGCGTTGTCCTTGAAAGGACCACGTGGGTATCCAGGGAAGCCACTTCAGTTGTTCATAGATTCTCCAGGAAATGAGGAGAGTTTAGCCAAAACCCCCAGTTATCATCCAGGGTCAATTTTGCACCCTTGTCCACAGGGTATTTGGCAATGTTTGGAGACATTTTAAGTTGTCACAACTAGGAGCCTATGTGGGATACTAGCATATAGCAGTAGAGGCCAGGGGTTCTTCTAAATACCTTCCAGTGCACAGGACAGCTCTCTCCTACAAAGAATTATTCAGCCACAAATGTCACCCACGGGGACCCTGCTGCAGAGCCCGTGGGCTCTCTGTGCAGTGTCCCCAGGTCCCTGCACAAGAACCTCTCCCTTGATCCGGCCAAGTCTGCACTCACTTCCCTCATCAGAATTTCTCACAGTATATTGTGCACCTTTTAAAAAACTGAAAATTTAGAGGCATTTTTATGGCTAGATTATGACCAAGGACTGAATGTCAAAATGTCTTCAACCGAAAGGCCTCATCAAAAGGTCACTTCTCCGGCATTTCACCAAAACAAGTGAACAAACAATGTTATTTGCCCTTTGAAAAGTATTCACTTGACTCAGGAGTACTTCCTCTGTTCGGGATTTTGAAAAAATTACAACTTTTATAAAAGAGTTTATATTCAAGCCCAGGGAAATAAGACAAAAACCATGAACGTTTAAAATAATCATAATTTTTAAAAATCAGCGACTTTTGTCTGTGTTTTCTTTGCAGAATGAAGGGGCGAGGTCGGTCGGTCTGAAAGCAGTGCCTCACTGAATTTCGGGATGAAGAGCCCTGATTCCGTCCCACAGAAAAGAGCCTGAGACTCAGTGTGGAAGGACTCACATCAACTAGCGAAGTGGAGACGGTCCTTTTCCTCCGATTCGGCAGTTACAGCATCCACTGGGTCAGCCCTGACAGAGCCAGGCGGGGGCGGGTGACAGGGTGGAGGGGTGGGCGGACCTTGCGGTGGGAGGGGTCACCGCTGTGAGGCGCTAGCTGCCTCCGCTGACACAGGAACGTTTTCTCTCCAGTGCAAGGGTGGCCTCTCGGGCAGGATGCCACGAACCTGGTCTGGTGGAGAGAAAACAGGGAGACGCAGGCAGCTAGATGAGGGAGAACTGAGCTGGGGAATCATGAAGACTGCTGACCATCTGCAGTGGGTTTTTATGGTCCGCATTTGCTAGCCTTCCTGTAGGACCTACCGTCTGCAGGCATGGGTCGTGTCTGTGACGGAGGATGGCTGGGAAACAGGAAGCAACACTGAATAAACTTAATGCCAGTTCAGATGGGACGTGGGGGTGGGGTATTAGCGACGGTATTGGTTTTCTACGGATATAGAAATGCCTGTCGTGAGGGAACAGAGTATTTCTATTTTTTGGAAAATTGCTTTGTTGGAGATTTTCCCAGGAGGGAGAGTTTTGTGGTCATATAATGAGAGAACCTTAGTTTAAGTATCTCAGTTAAATTGGCCCTGGACAGAGAGGGGCAGCCGTGTGGGGGATGTGTCCGAGTGCATGTGACTCAGGCTAGATTTGCCTTGAGTCCTTTATGACCCACGAATCTGGATAATGAGATTCTGTTTTCTTGTTCACTAGAAGATACATTTATTGTAACCCAGTGTTTCATTTTAAGGATAGTTCCTCAAACTAGGGAGAGACGTAAATTTCCCTTCTTCCTCTTTATTTTTTACATGTCAAATGTAAACCTTAGTGTGTTTGTACTTTTTAGAAAATGATAAAGAACTTTAATGGAGGATTTTCAAATACTGACAATAAATTATTTTTGCAGCTACACTGTCGCATTTGCTTCATAGGTGTTTCCTCTCCGGGGCCCTGGTTTGGGCTGGCGTTCCCTTGCAGTAAAAGGTATTGGAAGCCATCTTTTCATTTCCCTGAGGGCAGCTTCCCCTTCGGAGGGAGACTGAGTTGGGTGGGCTGGGCCCTCCTCTCTGTCCCAGTGAGAGCAGGGAGGGCCTTGTGTCCCCACCACTTCCTCCCCGGGGCTCCCTGGCAGGATAAAGTGTCTGAGGAACTGGGACTGGAAAGAAGGGCCTGTCCTGTCTGGAGACAGGACAGGGTTTCGTTCTGATCTTCCCTTCTCCTTTGGCAAGCCCCAAGATGCACGGACCTCGTCTTAGGTTTTGACCACTTGCAAGTCACAGAGCAGACTTTCCATCAGTTTGACTTTCCAGCCCAAGTGGTCTGGAAAGAACTGAACTTTGTAGCTAAAGCATTTTGAGGTGTGTGGAAGAAATGACACATACAATGTTCTGCTACAGGAGATAAATTTATTGGTCGTTATATATCTTACTGGCGAGCGTACACCTACTACATAATAAGGTTTCAGCAAATATCTGTGAAATGATTGAAGGACTTGAAAAGAAAAACTGATGTTTTCGGGAAGTCACTTAGCTATGGACAGAAAGGATACAGCTAGGTTCCTGGAACCTGCCCCTCCTTCCGCCTCCAACAAAACTTCTACCCAAATGTACCATTCTTTTTTTTGCCTTTCAATTTAACTTAGTTCTGTAGATGTTTAAATGACATGTTCTGCAGAAGGCTGTAGGAGATACCAGCGACAAAGGAGACAATAATAAGAAAAGCTGTTAGACTCATTAAGGAGTCAGGCTCTGCACAGATGAAACAGGAAACAGCAGAAACAAATATCCACGTTAAAAGTAAATAAAGATAAACTGTAGCATTGTGGGTAGTCAGAGAAAACAGCGGTCAGTATAGTTTAACTGGAGAAGGCTTCGCCTGAGAAGTAGGACCCAAACTGATCCCTGAAGCAGTGGTGGGATTTGAGTTCCTTTACACCGAACAGATTTGCCTGCCGTTACACACGTCTGTGTATTATTAGGCTGAGGGAGGTGCTCTCTGGTTTCCCTTTTAGATATGGACTCCTGCCCTCTTCAGAGCCTGATCGGTACTGAGAAATCTGTCTAAGTCTTCTCTGTTCCCATTATTGCTTCCTTGTTTTAAAATAAGCTAATTCACACTATACTGCATTGCTGGCAGCAGTATCCAGACATCCTTTAGTCTTTCCTTTATGATTGGAGATCATAAGCTCTCAGTATCAGAAGACAGCCCCCTCACCTTACAGTTAGGAAACCAATGTCTGGAGGGGTGGAAGGCCCAACGCAATGTTCCACAGTTTTGGGGGGCAAAGTCCTTCCCTGGACAGTGACACACCATCAATGTCCCCCAAGCCCGGTGGGCACCCCCGAGGCAGGCTCAGTCTAGGCGTGGCTGGTACCCGCAAATCTGGGAGGACACCAGTAGTGGGAGGGAAAGGGGGAAAGGGACCAGCTGAGAGGAGTGATCCCCAGGCCGTAAAGACTCTCCGGGATGATGATGAGCCCTCAGTGCTTCCCCAGCTGCCTTGCAGAAGAACCCAGTGTCTGTGCATGGGAGAGGCTTACACTGACCATTGCACGCGGGCAGAACCGAGGTATGCTCAGGTCCAGTGGCTTTCTAGATGCTTTCCGAACACAGGAGGCTGGCTTGGAAAAGAACAGTCAGATAAATGTAAACAGACTTTCCTTTCCTCTGAAGGCTTGTGGGGACTCATTTTCCTGTTCTACCTATGCCCTTCCATCCCTGAGAATATTTCAACACCTGTCAACTAAGGTCATCCTAAAAATATCAGCCTTTGAATTTGTTTGTTGTCAACGGTAGATTTTCCTGACCTACTGTTGTTCTGTTCTTGTACCTCTCTTTTGTTCTGAATAAGAATTTATTTACAGTTTAAGAGATTATTTATAGATGCTAGTATGAACATAAAACGGAAACCACACACCCTTCAGTTGCTGCATAAAATGTGCCTCTGTGAACTTTGGTTATGTACAGGTTTAACCAGCATGGGGGAGGGGAGTTGTATTATCTTTGACTTGGGGGAACAAAATCCTCAGCATCAGTTTCTTATCAAGAATACAAGAATTCGTTAGCTGAGGGGTTGCCTCTCAACTCCATGAACTTGTATACAAATTGTGTGTGAGTGTGAGCGTGTATTTTCTGTGAGAAGGTTGCACAGCTTTCATCAGAAATCCTGAGACCTATGGAAATCCTGAGTATCAGCATTATATACAGACATGGTCCGTATTTCAAAGCACTTCCAAAGGGCTCTCCTGCTCAAAAATACTTCACGTTCATAATCTCTCTAAATTTTATTGTAAGAACTTTCTTTGGTTACACATTTATACTTAATGCGTTGTTGATAAAAGGCATATCCTATCTGGGACAGGTAATGCTTTCACAGAGTAAGACTCAAACAATATCCTTTATACTAAGAATATTTAAACCAATCCCTTCCACAATGGTGCAATGTCCAGGTGAAAAACTCCAGCATAAAACACAGTGATTCTGTGTGTCTGTCTTGCTGGAAGACTGAGTGACGCTGTGTCACTAGGAAGATCGGCACCTGTTTTTCCCCATTAGGCATAAAGTGCTTTGTTTCCCTTTGCTTTTTGATATCATTGTGCATTCAGGGTCTGTGACATGATTTACACACTTCAGATGTGATCCCCGTCCATGTTCATGGGTGAAGAAGCTGAGTCTTCCAGTTACAAGGTCAAGGTCTCATACGGAGGAAGAGAGAGAACTAGGATTTGAAATCATTGATCATCCAACTTTGGTGCCCACACTCTTTCCCCTAAGTGAATTCTGGCCAATGGCCAAAGTTAGGGTCCCATGGGAAAGAATTTTGCTAAAAATAAGAAGCTAGCAGAGAACAAAACAAGTCACCGAGGTGTAATTGGCATTTTAGTTGAAAATCATCAACTGGCTGAAGTCTCAGCAAACTCCTATGGCTGGATTTATCCTCATTGGGCACTTAGCACATTTTAAACAGCAAAGTTATTTAACTTTGGTTAGCCTTGGGAACAAAACAGTAATTAAGCACATAATCCATCTACTTCTTGTCAACAAACCTGTTACTATTTTAACATCCCTAAATTAGAACAATGGCTCAGGGTTAAATAAAATAGGAAGTTGAGAACACAGGTGTGAATATAGAAATAGTCTAATTTGCTAATTACTGGTCTCACTCATCTAATTTGTGGTTTAATATTTCCTTGCCATTTTTCTGGTACCAGCTCTCATGAGTAACATCAGTATCTAAACACATTTCTGCTGAGTCTTTCTCTAAGTAGATTGTTTAGGGCAGGAGTCTACACATTTTTTTTCTGTAAATGGCCAAAAAAATAAATACTTTTATAGGATCTACAGTGTTTATCACAACTACTCAACTCTCCTGTGTTTGAGCAGCCATAGACAGAATGTAAACAAATGAATGTAGCTGTGTTCCAAAACCATTTTATTTATAAAAACAGGAAGTGGGTCAGATTTGTCCTGTGAGCCTTAGTTTGCCGACCCGTTTTAGGGCATAGACATAATTCTCGAAAATGAAGGAAAGGTGAAAGACAATAATCAGGGCATACAGAGAAGTGATCCTTAGAGAAGGGATGCATATGTGTGTTATTTCTCCCATGTGGACATACTATTCTTCCTGTAGACATGCATTATTTCATGCACACATATACCACACAGTGGAGGATCTTCTATGTAGTATGTTGGAGAGCACTGAATTGGAAGCTGGGAAATCAGGCTCTGGATAACGTTCTGCCACTAATTTGCAACATTGTGTTGGACTAATTATCCTCTCTGAGCCAGAAAAGGATAGTGGGATTAGAGGGTCTCCAAAGGTCTTTCTACTCTATCGTTCTCTGAGGATATGATTTTCTTACTAGGATTTACAGGGCGAAACACAAGATAAAAAAGAAAAACATGGATTCAAATTCTATTAAAATTATATAAAAACCTAGACTGGAATTTAACAATTCAACACAGGTACCCAACCGAGCCACAGGGCCAACGTGTCAAAGGATCTATGCATAGGACGCTGCTTAGAGGCATGAGCGAGAGGAACACATGGTGCCTGCCTGGCAGCCAGCAAGGGAGGAGTCGGGCCCACAAACATGTGGAACTGGTAATCCGCGGACTCCCCTGGGTACACGTAGTATGACAGTGAAGTTTCCTTGTGACTTCAGAGGACAATCGTGGGGACATTTTACAAGAAGAACCCAGACAGAGGAGCAAAATTCTTTGTGATGTGTATGTCTTTGAGGGGGGGACAAGGCAGCCTCTCCCGCCACCGGGTAGAGCAGCCCATTTCTGAAGCTACTCAGAACCAAAGATGGTCACTCCTTTCTCAGAGAGCAGTGTTCGGGAGAGTTGGTTTATCTTTGGATGTTGGATATTGAGAATCTAAGAGGTCCTGTGGTTTGCAAACCACATTCTACAGAGACTGCTGCAGAAAGAGCTATTTAGTGTTGGGAGGGGTGAGGGTGGAGGTGGAGCAGGGCCGGGGGGCTGGGGAGAGGGAAGGGGTGAGCTAGAAGGGCTTTATGCCCCATTCATGCTTCACCCAGAGCCCTCCACGTCCATCTTTTATTTCCTGAAGCC
Source organism: Smutsia gigantea (assembly GCA_032199065.1). Taxonomy (NCBI): domain Eukaryota; kingdom Metazoa; phylum Chordata; class Mammalia; order Pholidota; family Manidae; genus Smutsia; species Smutsia gigantea. The sequence continues at coordinate 142,895 of JAVSCE010022339.1, read as the reverse complement.
AAACAAATGCTAGCTCAACCACTTGATTATAAACAGGAAAACTGAGTCTCAGAAGGGGGAGTTAAGTGGGCATGACTGTTGCAGGGAGTGAAAGGGGATTTTACTGGGCACGAGAAGTTCATATTCACCTTCTGGGGGAGGTGGATGCCTCGGGGTGGAAGGCACATGGAGCAGTGAGTACTCAGTCTCTGTTCCTCCCAAGAACTCTCTGGGTCTCTCAGTCTTGAGGGAAATGTTCTCATAGCACCCCTCTGCAGAGTTCTCTGATGGCCTTTTCCTGGGGAAGTTGTGATCAATGAGGGTGTAGCACAGATCCTCCGAGGAGCTCTGGTTAGCCTTGTCCTGCTAGTCAAAGAAGAGCTATGGTCAGGACTTGGCTCCTTATCAGTGCCTGTACATGTCAGTCTCCATACAGGCCTGACTCTACTGGGCACAGTCTGCCTTCCATGATCACTGCCCCTCCATCTCTTGAGCATTTTTCCTAAATGGCTACACCACCCCAACGGCTAGCTCAGGCAGCTGGAGGGCTCATGCTGCCCGGAGTCGTCAGCCTTCCTAGCAAGCATATCCTCTCTGCCCCATGTTCCAGAATGACCTGACCCCTGACCAGTCCCTGTCATTCCCAAAGTCTCAGGGCCCTGAGGGCAGTATTTTCTTATATAAGAAAACATCCTGATTAGGTTATGATATTTAATCACCCTTTCTAGAGATGTTTGCATTGTGAAAAGGGCAAATCACTCAGGAGAAAGTCTCATTTGGTGGAATGTTGGGAGATAAAGCAAAGCAACAAAATAGAGGGGAAAGAACATGCATTTAGGAGTGAGGCTTGGTTTTGACTCATGCCCTTGTCATTTTGTCAGCTGTCTGGCTGGGGGGCAATATCAATCTCTCAGCTTATCTGTAAAAAGGGGGAAATAATAGTACCAATCTTACAGGGTTGTTGTGACAGACACATGAGATGATACATGCAAGGCTTCTACCACACTGTCTAGCATAAACCAGGTGATTAATAAATACTAGTTCTTTTCAGTAGGTTGCACACCAGAGATGGCTACTGGTCCCGCCTCCAGGCCCTGTGTGCAGTGCCAGGGCTCCTCAGCACTGGCATCTGAAGTCTTTCTTTCATATCAAGGTTACAAAGGGTCTCAGAGGCCAGGGTCTCCTGCCATCTGGGCATCAGCATTTCTACTGTCATCTCAGATAAAGGCTCAGAGATTTTGCATTACCTGGATAGGAGCAGATGACATTCTTTCATCTAGAGAAAGAAAACAATAAATTTCAGGTCACAGGGAGATTTGGGGGTGGGGGGAGGATGGGGCGAACTGGGATCTAAGCAACCCGAGAGCCAAGGAACAGCTGGGCTGGCCCTTCTCAGGCTATCCTGACCTATAGCATGTCCCTGGGGAGAGACAGGGCCGTCTAAATCAGAAGAGGTAGAGCCGTGCTCAGACTGAGAGGCTGATTGGAGGGAGACACTTTGGTGGGACTTTGGGAAGGAAATCACACTTGCCGCCCTCCCACCCACCCTCCCCACTGTCCTTCCTAACACAAAATTCATTGCATACCTACTCTGTACCCTGCACAGGGGAGACACAGAATCAGAAACAGTCCCTGTCCTCAAGGGGCTCACAGGAGACACACAAGGGCTTAAGGACGATGCCCACTGCAGAGGAATGCTGTGATTTCTACTGTAGGAGACGGGGGATGGTTGTGGTGTGGGGCCTGCAGAGAAGGAGACCCTAAAGCCAAACATTCCCACTCCTGAATTTGATGGCAGGTACAAACAGAAGCAGACCAACTTTTCAAAAGCCAATTTACTTAAAACCAACTGGCTCTGGCCACTCAGCAAAGAGGCAAATGGGCAACCTCACCACCCTGTGGCAAGCGCATCAGCTGGCTGACCGTTCCCATGAAAGCCTCACGACGTGTCCTACGCAGGAGGTGGGTGTGCCCATGTGGTCACCTCATCTGTCATATTACAGATTTACCTTCCCTCAGTACTGACATCCCAGATTCTCACATCTCCAGCAATTCCTGTGGCTATCACAAGAAAAGAGTCTGTGAGTTTTAGCATTAGAGGTCTTATTTCTACCACATTCTGCTCTGATGCAGATTGGGGTTCCCTGGTACCCATGATTCTCCTAGGTGGAATGGCTAGGGGTGGGAAGGCTGTGTTATTGATTTACACACCTTCCAGGGCTGGTTTTTAAGATTCAGAGTGAATGAACTACGCTCTCCTCTTTAAACCCAGGAAGGCATAGGCAAAACGCCTTTGTTCTTCTGTAGAAATAAGGGGGCCTCTCCTCAGACCAATGTTTCACTTTCTCTCTTACGTGTGATTCCTTTCACCACCCTCTCCTTCTCAAATTCTTCTCTCTCCTTAACCTCAGTCCTGTTTTGACGCCAGAGATTATTGCGGAGATGATTGCATCAGCCTCCTAAGCCATCCTCCCACATCTGCTCTGCTGCTTCCCTGCTACAGTTTGTTCTCTGCTCAGCACCTGGGTGACACCTTTAATGCAAATCGGATCAGACCTGCCCCTTGTTTAAAGCCCTTCAGTATCTCCTGTAGTTCTCAAGACACAAACCCCCATCCTAAGCTTGACCACAGAGTCCTGCCCCTCCTCTGTGTTCTCTGTGCCCACACTTGCCTCCTGGCAGTTCCTTATAAATGCCTCATGCCTCTACCATTTCCATTATCCTTCCCAGTTCACCCCTTCAGCCTCCGGACTCCAGGGACAAACTGAAATCAATAGCCAACATCAGTGAACTCCAGTCCAGTGGAGAAAAAGAACACGTAGCTGGACAACTGGAAGCAAGATGTGTGGGTATCATCCCAGAAACGTGCCCACGGAGTTTGGGGAGCACAGATAGGGGATAGTTTGGAAATGGAAGTCTATCAAAAGTCTCTATCAAAAGCAATGACTTACTTTCCTTTTGGGAATCTTGCCTTGCCTTAAAAATATGTAATTTTTTCCTGTAAAAGAAAAGGAAAGGAAATTGGTTCAATGTTCAGAAACTGTCAGAGGAAATTACTATAAAATTAGTATTACTTAGCTCTAAAAACTTATTTTTAATCCTTTCATTTGTTAAAGATAAAGGCTTTTTATAATGCCTCCTTCAGCATGGAGACATGATAGAAAAAGGGAAAAATGAAGGACAAGGCCAAAGAGAAATCTATTCCTTTGTGTGTGTCTCTGTCTCTTTCTTTTCCCTTCTCCCTTTTCTAAGGCTGATACAGAATTGATTATAGCTGGAATTGATTTATAGATCACAATAGTGATATAGATAACCTTCTTGGAGATTCTTTTTCTGACAAAAGAAAATCAGTTTCTTTACATTATGTGAGTTAAGGAGCCATGGTTATTTCTAATCTCAACCCCAATCCCAGTCTATGATCGCCAAACAAACAAGCAAGCAGACAAACACCTCTTCTATGAGCACAAAGGTACCTACCCTGTACATAGGACGCTGGAAAAAAGATGATATAAATGTAATGGAAGCCCATTATCATCTCAGAAGACTCAGGCAACATCTGTCCTAAGGAGAATGACCGTATGTCCTGGTTGGCTCAGTCTAGTCAGTGTCATTATCAATCACTTAGCAACCCTTAACTCTTTTTGGCATCCCCTCCGCTGGCAAGTGTCTCCCAGTTTGGGTGATGACGCGATTGCCCTGGCTGTCAGTTCTCTGTGCAAGGGGCAGAGATGTGCGCTTCTGTACATGGAGACTCTGGGAGGTGCAGTGTGGTTAAGGGGTCTTTCTCTACATTGGTATCCAGTTTCCTCCTTGCTTCTAAGGCTTTCCTGTTTGAGGAGCATGTATTGCCCCTGAAACTACCGTTCCTGTTTCCCACCGAACCCGAAGCATTGCTTCCCTGACGGACTCTCAGCTAGTGGCATGCTTCTGCTGTGGCCACAGACAGCGGGCAGTTCGCGGGTAACTTACAGCAAATACTGCATTGAAACCACACTTAGGGAAATGACAATTGAAAACAAGTCTTGACTCACCACGAAAGGCAGAAACACCCTTCAGCAAAGTAACAGTCCCAGCATCTAAAACACCCAAGAGATGAAACAAATCACAAGGTTGGTTTCTGCAGCTTTGTTAGTGGGCCTCCCTTCCCTTCGTCACCACTGTGGGAAACATTTTCTTCCCCAAGAGAGTATTCATTCTAGCTGACTTGGACAATCAATCATGCAAGAACGTCTTTGTCCTCTCAGGACATTAACTGACCCTTTGGAAATAGGAATATAACAGTATCAGCTCCTAATTAGGGAGAGAACTTTCTGCTGTATTCCTGCCAAAGAAAAGGGTCTTTCTCATCCCCAATTCCAGCGATTTACCTGGCCTCTTATAATGAAGGACACATAAGAGTTATCTCCAGGAAATCAAGGTGCAAGTGTGTGTCTATTTACACCACACTGTAATTGCTTGCTTGTCTATATCCTACACTGGAATGTGAGCTTCACAAGGTTAAGGACCATATTTATCTCTTCATCATGGTATATATATATATATATATCACCAGCATATGCCACAGGGTCTGGCTCACAGTAGATATATTTTCCATACATATCTGATGAATGAATAGCCAGGAACAGAGCTACTTTAGCTGGTTCATATCATCAAATCCAAGGTATAGCTAAATCAATGTGACTTATATTATCTCTTTTATGGCAGAAAAGCTCAGGATGGTTCTGCAGCCAGGCATGTAGGCCCAAGTCTGTCTTATTCTGGGTATCTTTCTGAACCTGAGGCATAGTCAACTACCCACATGGTTAAAGGTGAAAGCCCTTTATAAAGTACTGCATATACCACAAACATGTGAAACCATTTGGAAAACATCATCCAAAAGCATCTCCTCTGGTGAGCTTTCCCAGAAAGTTCCCTGGGAAAGTGCAGTGGAGGAATGGCTGCTGCGTTTGACCTTGGGCTGTGGGCACCAGCTAGGCTGAATGTTCTGACAGCCTCTAGGGTCTAAGGTCCATCAGAGCCTTTGGGGCCGAGAGGCATGCCTATCGTTCCTCCCCCTCTTCGGGCTACATTCAGAGTTCTTAAAGTCAACTGCTAATATCTCCTGTTTCTGTGGCTACATGCCAGAAGGAACATTAAATCACCCCAATGCTAAGAAATCAGGCTCACTGGGGAGATATGGATGTGAGATGAAAGGAGGCAGTCAATTCTGAATTACTGGATCAATAGCTCTGGACTCTCTGAGCCACAGTTTCTTCATCTGTAAAATGAAGATACTTAAACTGCTTACCTCATGAAGTTGTAAGAGTCAAATCAAAAGTTGAATATGGGCAAAAGCGACTTTTAAACTCACTATTTCCGTCACTCAACTTTTCTGCAATATATTCTTGCATTTCAGTTTGGATGTTTTGGTTTGGGGTGGGTTCAGACAACCTCATGAAGGAGGCCAGATGAATCTCTGTGACACCAGGCTATGTGCCAGCAATTCCAGGGTCCTGTCTGCTTTACAAAACTTCCCTGGCTCCCCTGGCTCCCCGTCCACCCAGCCTCCTCCTTGTTGTAATGCCCTGTTGGTCTCTTTCGTCATTTGGACTGTGTGCTCTAATGCATGCCCACTGATGCTCCCTGCATATACCTCTAGCTTGCACTGAACAAATGCACCCTGTTGGGTCTGAATCCCCAGCTCCTCACAGAGGTTTTGACTCACTGTTTGCTTTGTAGTTGATACTCTTTCAAGAGCTTCTCCTGAAACCATGGCAAAAGTGCCGATGATTCTACAGGCCACAGAACAGCTGGCTTTGCCACCTTTTGGGATTCTTAGACCTTGAGACCCTAGTTCTGTATTTTAATGACTCCCCGGCACTCAAAAGGCCTGGTCAGAGAGGACTGATGAGGAAGTACTGGCTTAGCAGAATCAAAGTAATCTTAAGTGTCTCTCTCCACAAACCTTTCAACAACTGTAGTAATGTGGGCGATGTAGTCACCTCAGAAATAGAAATGTAGAGCTTAAAATGAAATGGCCAGGACGGAGCTTGAGCACAAAGGTACTTGAGTTAGACAAAGACAAGAGGAAATAGGGGTCTTACTTTCAGCTGCTAGGGTTTACACTAGGCTCCTAGCAAAATGGCACATCTTCTGTGCAAAGCTCCAGAGCGTTTTTTTCCTTTTTTGTCTTGTCAGCACACCTATTGCTGAGTCTAAGCAAGGTCCTCTGCGTGGGCTTCGTGAAGCTGAGGACCTGACAGATTTCACTCTTAATGGGCAGAGGTTTTTGTTTTGATTTGCTCTCACCTGGACGTTCTCTGTCCCGTGTTTTGATTTCTCAGCTTCCAGGGCATCCCTTGAGTATTCTGCAGCCTCCTGAAACTCAACATGTCAGGAATGAGCTAAATATTTCTTCTCCAGGATTCCTACCTCTCTTCATAATTTTTCCAACTTTTCTCACTTCTGCTATTTGTGTGTAACCCCCAGAACTGCCTCAGTTTCCCTTTATTGCCCTCACATCTGTTAATCCACCTCCCAAATATACACCACAAATATACACTGCCTTTGATCTGATGTTCCCTCCATTGCACAGCACCAACCCACCGATGTTCTGCAACACCTGCCTTACACAGCCAGTCCTAAATCATTTGCTCCCAAACAGCCAGGATGCTCATGCCGACCCTGGGAATGTCGGCGTGTGGAGAGACCTTTCAGTTTCAGGCACTGTGTTCAGGAGTGGGGAAGGGTACTGGCCTCGTTGCCTGTGAATCACCATCTCTTATGGCAAGCACCAAAACAGAGAACATGGGATAAAAGGGGAAGAAAGGATCGAATAAGGAAAATAAGTTGGTGCATTGTTTGGGCTGGGTGTGTGTATGACCATCTTTTCATTTGTGGGCAGTTGGGGGTATAGAGAAAAAGAAACTAACAAACACTACTTACTATCTCTCTCTAGATACTCTGTACTATAAATACATGCTTACTATATATGCCACTTACTTAATATATATAATATGGACATTTTACATGTTATATTTCATTTAATCCCAGAATAAACCCATAAAGTAGATACTATGATTCCATTTTTGACCAATGAGGTAACTAAGGCCAAAAAAGTTGGGAAACTTGCCCTGGGACTCCCTCCCACCCCTCCACGACCAGCAAGTGGGAGAGGCTGGGTTTGCTTTTGGCAGATCCCTCCCTCTAAGACTGAGCTCCTCTCATGAAGGGATAGGTGCTGTTCTGCTCCATGGGGAAAATTTCCCTGGATTTTGCAACAGATTTGGTGGGGAGAGACATGGGGGGTGGGGGGTGGGTGTTGAGTAGATGATAACCAGGCAGGGTAGGAGGGAAGTTGTAAATCAGATACAAGTAAATATAAGATTAATAAGTATATTAAGGGAAACATTTTAAATCAGCATGGAAATGAGGATGCTAGGCCAGCTGATTAGCTATTTGGGAAAAAATTTTGTTTACATTTGACACCATATATTAATTGTATGGGGCTAAATGTAAAAACAGGACCACAGAAAATTATGCTATGGAGTTGCCTTGTCTTGGGATGGGAAAAAATTTTCAGCTCAAATTGGTAGAAACCAAAACATTTCCAGATTTAATTCAATTGTTTAAGATATAATAAGCAAAACATAAAACATCTGGATGGCACAGACACACACACTGGAAAAAATGTTCTTTATAATATTCATGAGAAAGGGCTCATTTCTCTACAGTACAAATAGCTTTTACTATCAGTAAAACAATAGACCAAATACCAAAACAAAAAATGGGCAGAAGACATTACCAGCTCTTCACAGATGAAGAAATACAAATGGCTGATAAATATAGACACTAAAATAAAGATAATGCTATCAGCAGCTATAACTGTGATTTATCAGCTTATTTTTTTCTTTATACTTTACGTATTTTCTAATTTCTTTACAACTACCACATATTAATATCATAATCCTTCATCCCCACACCAAAGTTCCACAAAACAAAATTACAAATGTGGCATCAATCATGGCTTTCTCAGTCATTACATCTGTATTTTGTTTTATTTTTCTTCTCAAGACAGTTATTTTACATTTCCTATCACTTATCCAACACTTTTTGAGTGCCTACTATATGCCAGAAAGAATGCTAGGAAACAGGAATTCAACGATGAATAAGAAAACAATCCCTACATTTGAAAAGCTCACATCTAGACATACAAATAGGGGTTTATAATCTGACAGAAGAATGCTGTAGCTGCAGGCTGCCCAAGGTCTCCAGGAAGGAGGTCTCAGACAACACTGTCTCTCAGGGAGGCAGTGGAGACATCCCACAGACTCTCCAAGCCTCCTTTTGGCAGGTGGCATTTGGGTCTTGGGACACGAAAAAATCCTCTAAGGACCTCATGTCCTGCAGCTAGCTCATTATTCCTAGACCACCTCACCAGGTAACCTAGAGATTCCCTGGTTTGGGATTGTACTAATTTTTACAATGGCTGCTTTGATGTTAATAGGATGATGGTCCAAAAAAAGAATATCTTCTAATTATCGAACCCCACTCTGTCAGGCGCTATCCTAGCATCACACACACTAGCACCCTCCCAGGTAGGGACTGCATTATTATTTCCGTTTACTTGAGGAAATGGAGGTCCTAAAAAGTTAAGCCAAGTTCTCTACCAATTTCAATAACCTTTGCTTACCTGCTGCAGGGAATGTGCACCAAAAGATGCTTCCTGGTGCCAGGAAGATTGATATTTATTTTGAATCTAAATAGTGACTAAAGGTTGGTGGTGTCTTTCAGCTCCTGGTGGGGCATTAACTGCTCAGGAGAGCATCCCTCTCTGGCCCTTAGAAAGTTGTTCCATTTCTTAGGTGTGCTCTATTGCACAGACTTCCCTCAATAAGTCCTCCTGCCTGTCAGTTGTTCTCCACCAGCTGCTCACTCTGACTCTGGGGAAAAGGCCAGACCTATGAGGAATTGAACCTGGTGTCTGGCACATAGGAAGCACTTAATTCATGTCAGTTCCTTACCTGATTCCCTTCCCCCCACCCAGAGAAGACCTCTTTTTCTCTCTCAGGCTGCACTGCCAAGCCCATCTCTCCTGCCCACACTGAGGGGGTCTGGACTTACCTGTTTTCCCTCAGCAGAGAGTTCCCCATCCTCTCTGTTCTCCTAGTGCCTCCCCTCAGCAGCTCAGAGACGGGGCTGTGTGGCTCTGGCCACCTGTGCAGACAGAGCTGAAAGGAGAAGAGTATCTCTCTGCAGAGGGGAGGTGGAGCCCAGGGGAGGAGAGTCAGAGATGCACACACACAACTTCCTAAAATGTCAGAGCCTGAAAGACCAGGCTATTGGCCTTACCCAGAAACCACTGGTCAGTGAGAGCCTGGGACCTCTGGGGAAGCCCCTTCAGCAATTAGACAGGCTATGGGAGTTTTTCACATTAGATGCTTAAATTCATTAAACCACTTGGTAGTCTTAGGAAAGTCAGAGGAGGGAACTTTGTTTTAAAAACAAGAAAAGTTTAAAACATATTAAAAGTCAAACCACAGACCAATAAAAATCATCAGCAAAACATTTACCTAATAAGAAAAGCTTTATCCAGAATATATAAAGAAGCTTCAAAACCCTCTAAAAGGAAAACACATACCCAGTAACAAAATGGGCAAAATAATATAAGATACTTCATAAGAAAATATACAGACAGTGAATAAATATGTGAACAGATGCTCAACACCACAGTCATGAGGGAAATATAAATCACAACCCCAATGCCATACTTTTTACACAACTACTGGAATGGCAGACATGAAAAACAAAAACAAAAGCTGAAAATACCAAGAGCTGACAAGGGATGGAGAGCATCCGGAAGGAATGCAGAATGGTTCAGTCTCTTTGGGAAGCAGTACAGCAGTTTCTTATAAAGTTAAACACAGCCTTACCATACTACCTAGTGAGTCCACTCCTAGGCATTTGCCCAAGTGAAACAAAAATTAAGACCTCTAAAAGCCTGTATGCAAATACTTACATTTTGCCCAAAAAACCCTGGATATAACCCATTGGTCTCCAGGTGGTAAATAGTAACAACTGGTGAATGTTATGTCCACACAGTAGATGCCACCCAGTAATAAAAAGAAATGGACCTCCTGGTACACATGCAACAAGCTGGATGAATGTTAAATGCATCACACCAAGTGAAAGAAACAAGCCTTACAGTCTACCTTTTGTGGCATTTAAGACAAAGCAAACTCAGAGGGACAGAAAACACATCAGTGGTAGTCAGGAGCAAAGGTTAAGGGAGGTTTGAACTTCACGGGGCAGGAGGGAACTTTGTTGTTCAGTACCTTGTGGTGGTGGCTACATAACTACACACATTTCTCTTAATTCACAGGGCTGTTTACCAAAAAGCATGCACTTTACTATATTAAATTATATCTCAATGGAAAAGAGGCGGTTAAGAAAAAGAAAAAAATGAACCTTGGGATAGGAATCATTGATTTTTTTGTGTGTTATTTTTATATATGATGGCTGGTTCCAGTTTGGTCACTCCTTTGTCCCTTCATTCCTTCAAGTGTATGTTGAGCACCTACTGTGTGCTGGGCACTGCAGGTTCTATGGTGAGCAAAGCAGATCGAGGCTTGTCCTTAGGGAGCTCCTTGGAATGAAATGAAGCAAAGTAAAATGCTTTATTGCTTGTCCTTGTGTAATATCGAGATCATAGCTACACCAGGCAGGAGCAGCATGGGGAGGGAGCTTGGAAGGAAGTTTTAGAGAAACTGGCGTACAAGTTGTGCATCAGCAGATCCATCACACATCACTCTTGGCCCTGCGGTTGCTTGCCTGACTTCAGTCTGTCTCTACAGGAGCACTTTATTGCAAAAGGGTGGAGAAGTGGACTTCTCGCCTAGGAGAAAGCATTCTGGAGGGAGGACAGCCTGTGAGAGAAAGGAGGGTGATGCCAGTGCGCGGGGGCTTGATACACGAAGCCAAATATATTATTATTTGTAACATTTTTGTGCTGTACAATACAAATTAAAAAATAAGAAGTCCAATTCTCTTTGTTCAACAGAGCTTTCACTTTACAAAACCTGTAAGTTCTTTCTCTCTGTCTTTGAAATGCATGTAAATATTTTTAGAGGCTGAATAAACAACCTAGGAATGTTTCCTCCAGGACTTGGGAGCCATCTCTTCCAAATGCCACCATCAAGGAAGGTAGTGCCCCTGTTCCCAGTGTCCCTTGGAGGATAGCAGTCTCACTTCAGTGGCCACCTGGCTCCAAACCACAGCCCACCTACCTCCAGTCCAAAAGGTGAGAAGAAATTTTCTCTTTCAAGGACAATTAGCAAACACATTACCAAATGAATGAAGGATGAATTATGTATGGCAAAATGTGCAGTCAAATCCTCCTACTTAAGGACTAGCCATTGTTTATCTCGAGGAAATGTATGCACTGCATTGTATCTGTTTGGTTATATGAAAGGGCAAGAGTTCTTTGTCTTGGCAGTCTCTTTAGTCACTGCCCCTGGTGTTAATCACATTCTGTTTGATGCTTATTCATTCATAAGGCTGTTTTCTGTTTCTTCTCCTTTTGTGGAGAGCTTTTCTGGGTTGGCAGGAAATTTTGTTTTTAATTATATTTGCCCAACAGTACCTTCTTTCAATTTTTCATTAATCCCTCAAATAATTCACTCTAGGAAAGATGTTAGGGTGGCAGATTTTCTTACTTTGGGAGTATCTAAAATTCAGAAAATCCTCTCCTCAGTAAATTAGATGAAGCAATGAAGAAAGAAAATTCTTAACAAAACATATACTAAAAATCCCTGCACACAGATCTAAGAAACCGAGGCTACTCTAAGCTGTTTCTTCAGTGCACCTCTGTCAAAATCACATCCTTTCCCAGGCTGGAAAATTACAATAAATTTTAGGGAGTGTCTTCCAAGTTATCTAAAGCTTTCTTTTCCGTGTATAGGAAATCTGAGATAACAGCCAGTGGTTTTCCATTTTGTGTGTGACGAATGTGTGTGTGTGTGTGAGAGAGAGAGAGAGAGAGAGAGAGAGAGAGAGAATATGAAGGAGTCTTGACATACATTTATAACTGACCTTTCTCTTTCTCATTACCTTCAAGAAGAAATGAAAAATTCAACCCAGCCTAAAAGTCCCTCCTCAACAGCCTCTGCACCTCCTGTACTTTCTAGATATTAGCAGCAGGGAACCCGAATTTCTCAGCATCAGGGAGGAGAGACAAAATGGACAAGGAGCTTAGCCAGTGAGGAGGGCTGTGGTCAACTCTTCGCCAGTATGGATTAAGATATTCCGGACCGCAGGGGGTGCAGCTTGAGCAAACAGTCTGGATGCTGCCTTATGGGTAGCTTAATTAGTTACAGTGTTGAGTAAATTTTCCTTTGAGTCCAGAGAGTCAGTGCCATAGGGGCGAGGTTTAAAAATCAATCTGCTATTGCTGGGGAATATTCCCTAACTGGCAAGCTTTGGTTTTACTCAGGCCACTAGATGGAGAAGCTGAGCTGTGGAAGTATTAGCTACCCTTCATGAAAATTTCTTTTGATTGTTTCAAGTATCAGACAAGAGCAGGACCTTTATAATATACACATGTATTGCTGTGAAACTGACTTTGGTGTAAATAATTGACCTCAGCTCCATAAATGAAAGTATAGCATCAACCCCCACAACACAAAAAACCAAAAATAACCAATCTTCCAATCATACCGTTCTCTCTTGTTAAAACAAGCCCAAAGGGAGTCATTTGCCCCTCTGCCCCCAAACCAAGAGTTAATTACACTTTCAACTTATTCCTGGAACCTGACCTTATAACAGTCAATCAGGAATTTTCAGCACCAAGAGGTAATCTGTCCCATGGGCCTCCCTCCTCCCCACCAAAAAAGATGACAAGTGATCTGCATGACGAAACCCCTTCCCTCCCATTAAGGGCCCCCGACCTTGCCTGAAACAATCTTTTCTCTTCTTTTGCTAATAACTTCTTGTTCCAGCCTCCTTCTTATAAAAATCTTCCACGTGTACAATTCTTCAGAGTATCTCTACTTGGATAGGGTGCTACCCGATAATGAATTGCTTAATAAAGCCAATTAGGTCTTTAAATTTACTCTGTTGCATTTTTTTAACACTGTTTATTCTCCTCTGTGCTTGCCCCTAATACTTAGGAGAAACTGTATGAATTGAATTAGAAATAATATCTTGGATATTTGTAGGCAGATGATGATGAAATCAGAGGAAGTTTGACTTGGAATCTTTAAATTTACTTTCCAATCCTTTGGCATTGCTTGCAGAGAATGAATGACCAATGCAAAGACTATTTGGATTTTGCTATACCTCCAAGATCCTAGGATAATATAATTAGTATAAGTATTTGTTGAGACTTTGCTATAATCCCTGCATTGTGTTAAATTCTTTATAGATACTATTTCTCATTTGCTCATGCAAGAATTCTATGGGATTATAGGGGCCAAGGAGAGGCCACTCAGAGATGCACCACCTTGGCCTGCAGATTATGTCACAGCTGAAAACAATCAAGGCCTAAAAGACCAGAAACAAACTTTGACACTCCCCCAGCTGCATAAAATGAATTTAGAAAGAGGACCTGGTGCTGGGCAGCTGCGTTTGGGGAGGTCTCTCCCTGTGCAGAAGGTGAAACCTCAACCTGGACGGGGGAGGGTTCCTGACTATGAATGAGAAAGAATTTTTGAGCAGGTCAGAAGAGTGTAGGTAAGGAATTCATTAGAGCCCTGAGGTGTATGGCAGCCGCCTTGCAGGCAGCTGAGGACAGAAAAGTGCAGAGAGAAAGAGGGAAAGTTTGCTTAACTTTTTCTTGGCATAGGGCAGTCTCCCTTGCCAGCTCCTAAAGCCAGGGTCACCTGGTGTCCCACATCCACTTGGATCTGCACGGTGTGGGGGCTAGCCCCTACCACCCCAGGATTTGGGGAGCTGTGGAGGAATGGAGTGAGATTATGTTCTAAGAACTTTGCAAAGAAGGGAGATTTTCAAGAAGGCTCCTGCAGCTGCAGTCACCCAGGCAACAGGAACTCCCAGGCCCAAATCTGAGCTCTCAGCAGCCCTTCCCTATTTATCAGGAGTAAAGTGGAGACTAAGTGGAAACTTGGAAATTAAATGAAATAGCTAAGAAACAAAGACGCTTACCACTGGAAAAGCGCAGAGAGACAAACCACAATTAAGTTGAGCAGTGAGAAAGCTTTATTTAAAGGTACGCACTTAAAGAAAATAAAAGTGTGGGCATCCTCAGAAAGGAGATGCACTGAAAAGCTGGGGGTTCCCGCTTTTAAGGATATTTTCAGAAACGTGACAAAGGGCCAGGGGTATAGACTTGTAAAATGTTCTCAAAATGCTTATCTCCGGTGAGAGACATATGTCTTTTCTCTTCTATTATCAGTTCTCTAGGTAATTCTGCAAAATTAACACAAGAAATTGGTCAGGTCCTCTCCAGGATAGCAGCTTCCTTCTGGGAACAGATCAGCCAAGACCTCCCGCCCTGCCCACAGAGTGGGGTGAGTTATTGTCTGTTTGCTAAAAAATGTGTTAAGAATCTTACTTCCTAACTTCCTGGTTTTTAAAATGGAATCTTAGCTTTAAGATGGAATCCTTCCTGTTACTATAGTGTTTATATCTTAGCATTTTTCATCATAGGTAGGAAAAGTTAACAATGATGCTCGGCCCAGGTCTCTGCCCTACATCAGATCTGCTCCAGGAAGAGAGTTACCACCGTGAGGCAACTACAGCATAATACGACCTAGGGGTGGTAGACAGGGAGGAATCTAGTAGTCTGTCTGCTAAAATTCCTCCCTGTGTCCCTTGTTTCTGGATGGCCCAGAAAAATAGTAGTTTACTAGACACTTATTTTTTCATATTTCTGTGAATTTCCTTTTCCTTTGAAGTCCCAGACTGCTACCCCCTTCTTCCTAGTTCAGGATAACATAGATGCATCATTTTCCCTGACTGTCTTTTAGAATCTCATCTCTGTGGACTCATCCAAGTGTACATAATTAAGTTTTCTTTTTTTCTCCTTGTGGGTAAAATTGCAATATTTCCAGAATCTCTCGCCTGGCTTTAGTGCATCTCCATCATATCAACAGGCGTTTCCAAGGGGTGGAGAGAAGTAGTTCATCCCCATATCAATGGGTAATTACCTGGGGTGTGAGGGCTTATCTGGACCTGAGAGGTTGGGTGGTACTCGCTGCTTATGCCTCAGCAGGAGAGTCGGGGTAAGACCTCTTGTAAGCAATAAATGGGTTTTAAACTTTATTTCTCCATTTGACTGATTTCGGTTTCAGGTAGGTATTTTGCCCCAAGTTTCCCAATCCCAGAGTTACACTCCTGATAATGTGTCTCATATCAGTTTGATTCTTAAACCAACTAGAAGAAACTTGTATAGAGGAAAAGTTTTCTCTCTACCAGGATAAACATCATTTCCTCTATTTTATAGATGAGGACACCCATATTCATGGTAGTCAAATGACTTGTTCAAAGATACCCCAATAGTAATTGAGAAAATGTGGCTATAAATTCAAACAGGGTGTGGACCTTGACCATCTGTTTTGTCCTTTTCAATAAGTACTTGTAGAAATACCAGCTTGGCTTTGAGTTTGCTAACCTTAAGAATAAAACAGTGAATTAATTTGCCAGCAAAAACAGGTTTACTTAGGAATAGCACAGAATTGCAATCTGGGACATGCAAGCTAAGGCATAACCATAGGCATGTCTGGAGAACAAAGGAGAGGACTACTCTCTCTTAGAGGAAGGGGGCCAAGTTAGTAGGACTGTTTCTAAGCAAAAAGTCCATTGGAGTAAACTGGAAGTCCCATGTATCGTGGCTTCTCATTGGCTGAGTTGTGATAGTCATTCATTGGCTGGGCTGTAGCAGGGAGGTGAAAGGTGGAAGCCTTTTTCCTTCTGCATGGCAGTAAAGTGGCTAAAACACTGTGGCATCCATCTCTTCCTATGGGATCTGAGATATCCCAGTGGTGGGCATGAGAGCTTCTCCTGCAGGCCTCCCAGTGCCACGTCAGTGAGGTGTCCCTTAATTAATTTTCATAGACTCTGGTTTATATCACTCCAATGTATTTGAGTGAAAAGATGAAACATATTTGCATGTTTGGAGTGTTATGGCTTCCCCGTTCCTGTGCAGCTTTTGAACTCCCAGCAGGATTCAGTTGTCAAGGCAGGTTAGAAAGCTTTCAGATGAACAGTGACTCCCTGAGCCTCTTCAGTCTCAAAGAACTGTGTGGGATAAATCTAGCTCTAGCCTACTTTTTAGATTTTGGTGACTAGAGTGCTGGGTGAGCTATTTATGCATAAGGAGAATCCTTTTGGAGCATTTCATGACAGAAGAACTGGTTTATTTAAGAGTTCTTGTAGAGTCCACAATCTAAAAGCTTGCCTACAACTTCCCTGTTATGCTTCCCTGCAAAGTCATAGAAAGGGTAAAGCCTGGCTGGTGGGAATATGGAGAGGTCCTCCTGAGGGTAATTTTCTAACCATTTACTTGGTGGTGCAGAAATATGAGCTGATTAGGAGTCCTGGCTAATGTAAGAGAGCTATATGTTGGAAAACTATGACTATTAATTACTGATATTCCTTATTATGGGGTATTTGGTTTTAAAGAGGTGATAGCAGCAGAGTTCCAATACCTTTCTAGGTGATCTTTGGGGCTGAGCTTTTGTTTTCTGGTGGAAGGATGTTAGCACGTTCCTCCACTGACTCGCCTGGAGCAGTAATGAGGCAGAGGATTATTTTTAACATAAAAGAACTGGAAACAAAATGGTAATTGTTCAGCTGGCTGAGAGGGATCTTAGAGAAAGTGCCAGGTGAATGGTACAGCACCTCTCCGTCATTGTGTGGGCTATGGATGGCCCTTGGAAAGGATGTCCCGTTTCTCATTAGTAAGACTACATAAAATATAGAAGATTAAGTATCTGGAGGAAGAAAAAGTACAAAGGGTCAAAGGGCCGAGGAAAGTTTTGTCTAAAAGTTTTTAAATCAGTGTTTGGGGCTTTGTAAGCAAGTAAGTGAGCTTTAAGCGCCCTCCTCAGGCCAAATCTCTGCATTGCATTTTCTCAGACGAAGGAAACAACCTAGGCTCGCCATCAACCTGAGCCTGCTGAGGAGGGCAGCAGGGTACAGGCTTGGTGCTGGGATTATGTCATGAACCTCAGTGCTTTGTTCAAGGTTCTCTCTCCACGTGGAAAAGTTTGCACTCCAGGACACGGGCCTAGCCAGACACTGACAATAATATTTGTGGACTATAACCTTCCCTTCCTCAATGGCTCTTTTTTTTTTTTATTGAGGTATTATTGATGCACACTCTTATGAAGGTTTCACATGAAAAAACAATGTGGTTACTACATTTACCCATATTATCAAGTCCACACGCATACCCCACTGCAGTCACTGTCCATCAGTGTCATAAGATGTCACTGATTCACTGTTTGCCTTCTCTGTGCAACACTGTTTTCCCCGTGATCCCCCACACCATGTGTACTAAACATAATGCCCTCAATCCCTTTCTCCTACCCTCCCCACCCGCCCTTCCACACCCCTCCCCTTTGGCAACCACTAGTTCCTTCTTGGAGTCTGTGAGTCCGCTGCTACTTTGTTCCTTCAGTTTTGCTTCATTGTTATACTCCACAAATGAGGGAAATCATTTGGTACTTGTCTTTCTCAGCCTGGCTTATTTCACTGAGCATAATATCCTCCAGCTCCATCCATGTTGTTGCAAATGGTAGGATTTCTTTCTTTCTTATGGCTGAATAGTATTCCATTGTGTATATGTACCACCTCTTCTTTATCCATTCATCTACTGATGGACACTTAGGTTGCTTCCATATCTTGGTTATTGTAAAAAGTGCTGCAGTAAACATAGGGGTGCATATGTCTTTTTGAATCTGAGAAGTTGTATTCTTTGGGTAAATTCCAAGGAGTGGGATTCTTGGGTCAAATGGTATTTCTATTTTTAGTTTTTTGAGGAACCTCCGTATTGCTTTCCACAGTGGTCAAACTAAGTTACATTCCCACCAGCAGTGTAGGAGGGTTCCCCATTCTCCGCATCCTCACCAGCATTTTGTTGTTCTTAGTCTTTTCAATGCTGGCCATCCTTACTGGTGTGAGGTGATATCTCATTGTGGTTTTAATTTGCATTTCCCTGATGATTAGTGATGTGGAGCATCTTTTCATGTGTCTGTTGGCCATCTGAATTTCTCTTTGGAGAAAAGTCTCTTCATATCATCTGCCCATTTTTTAATAGGGTTATTTGCTTTTTGGGTGTTGAGGCATGTAAGTTTTTATATACTTTGGATGTTAACCCCTTGTTGGATATGTCATTTACGAATATATTCTCCCATACTGTAAGATGCGTTTTTGTTCTGTTGATGGTGTCCTTTGCCATACAGAAATTTTTTAGTTTGATGTAGTCCCATAAGTTCATTTTTGCTTTTGTTTCCCTGGCTTGAGGAGATGTGTTCAGGAAGAAGTTGCTCATGTTTATATTCAGGAGATTTTTGCCTATGTTGTCTTCTAATAGTTTTGTGGTTTCATGACTTACATTCAGGTCCTTGATCTAACTTGAGTTTACTTTTGTGTATGGGATTAGACAATAATCCAGTATCATTCTCTTGCATGTAGCTATCCAGTTTTGCCAACCCCAGCTGTTGAAGAGGCTGTCATTTTCCCATTGTATGTCCATGGCTCCTTTATCATATATTAATTGACTATATATGGTTGGGTTTATATCAGGGCTCTCTAGTCTGTTCCATTGGTCTGTGGGTCTGTTCTTGTGCCAGTACCAAATTCTCTTGATTAGTGTGGCTTTGTAGTAGAGCTTGAGGTTGGGGAGCATAATCCCCCCACTTTATTCTTCCTTCTCAGGATTGCTTTGGCTATTTGGAGTCTTTTGTGGTTCCATATGAATTTTAGAATGACTTCCTCTAGTTCGTTGAAGAATGCTGTTCGTATATTGATAGGAATTGCATTGAATCTGTAGATTGCGTCAGGCAGGATGGCCATTTTGACAATATTACTTCTTCCTATCCATGAGCATGGGATGTGTTTCCATTTATTGGTATCTTCTTTAATTTCTCTCATGAATGTCTTGTAGTTTTCAGAGTACAGGTCTTTCACTTCCTTGGTTTGGTTTATTCCTAGGTATTTTATTCTTTTTGATGCAACTGTGAATGGAATTATTTTCCTGATACTCTCTCTGCTAGTTCATTGTTAGTGTATAGGAATGCCACAGATTTGTGTGTATTAATTTTGTATCCCACAACTTTACTGAATTCAGATATTAGATCTAGTAGTAGTTTTGGAGTGGATTCTTTAGGGTTTTTTATGTACAATATCATGTCATCTGTAAACAGGGGCAGTTTAACTTCTTCCTTGCCAATCTGGATGCCTTTTATTTCTTTGTGTTGTCTGATTGCCATGGCTAGGACCTCCAGTACTGTGTTGAATAGAAGTGGGGAGAGTGGGCATCCCTGTCTTGTTCCCGATCTTAAAGGAAAAGCTTTCAGCTTCTCGCTGTTATGTATAATGTTGGCTGTGGATTAGTCATATATGGCCTTTATTATGTTGAGGTACTTGCTCTCTATACCCATTTTGTTAAGAGTTTTTATCATGAATGGATATTGGATTTTGTCAAATGCTTATTCAGCATCTATGGAGATGATCATGTGGTTTTTGTCCTTTTTGTTGATGTGGTGGATGATGTTGATGGATTTTCGATTGTTGTACCATCCTTGCATCCCTGGAATAAATCCTACTTGAACATGGTGGATGATCTTTTTGATATATTTTTGAATTCAGTTAGCTAATATTTTGTTGAGTATTTTTGCATTTATGTTCATCAGGGATATTGGCCTGTAATTTTTTTTTTTGTGGTGTCTCTGCCTGGTTTTGGTATTAGAGTGATGCTGGCCTCATAGAATGAGTTTGGAAGTATTCCCTCCTCTTCTACTCTTTGAAAAACTTTAAGGAGGATGGGTTTTAGGTGTTCACTAAATGTTTGATAAAATTCAGTGGTGAAGCCATCTGGTACAGGTGTTTTGTTCTTTGGTAGGTTTTTGATTGCCAGTTCAATTTCGTTGCTGGTAATTGGTCTGTTGAGATTTTCTGTTTCTTTCTGGGACAGCCTTAGAAGGTTGTATTTTTCTAGAAAGTTGTCCATTTCTTCTAGGTTATCCAGTTTGTTAACATATAATTTTTCATAGTATTCTCTAATAATTTGTATTTCTGTGGTGTCCGTACTGATTTTTCCTTTCTCATTTCTGTTTATGTGAGTAGACTCTCTTTTGTTCTTGATAAGTCTGGCTAGGGGTTTATCTATTTTGTTTATTTTCTCAAAGAATCAGCTCTTGCTTTCATTGATCCTTTCTATTGTTTTATTCTTCTTGATTTTGTTTATTTCTGCTCTAATTTTTATTATGTTCCTCCTTCTATTGACTTTGGGCCTCATTTGTTCTTCCTTTTCTAGTTTTTGTTAATTGTGAGTTTAGAGTGCTCACATGGGATTATTTTTTTCTGAGATAGGCCTGTATTGCAATATACTTTCCTCTTAGCGTGGCCTTCACTGCATCCCACAGATTTTGTGGTGTTGTATTATTGTTGCCATTTGTCTCCATGTATTGCTTGATCTCTGTTTTTATTTCGTTGTTGATCCATTGGCTATTTAGGACCATGTTGTGAAGCTTCCATGTATTTGTGGGATTTTTCATTTTCTTTGCATAATTTATTTCTAGTTTCATACCTTTGTGGTCTGAGAAACTGGTTGATATAATTTCAATCTTCTTGAATTTATCAAGGCTTTTTTTGTGACCTAGTATATGATATATTCTTGAAAATGTTCCATGTGCACTTGAGAAGAATGTGTATTCTGCTGCTTTGTGTAGAGTTCTGTAGATGTCTGTTAGGTCCATCTGTTCTAATGTGTGGTTCAGTGCCTCTGTCTCCTTACTTATTTTCTGTCTGGTAGATCTGTCCTTCAGAGTGAGTGGAGTGTTGAAGTCTCCTAGAATGAATGCATTGCATTCTATTTCTTCTTTTAATTCTGTTAATTTTTGTTTCACATATGTAGGTGCTCCTGTGTTGGGTGCACAGATATTTATAATGGTTATATCTTCTTGTTGGATTTACCCTTTTATCATTATGTAATGTCCTTCTTTGTCTCTTGTGACTTTCTTTGTTTTGAAGTCTATTTTGTCTGATACAAGTACTGTAACTCCTGCTTTTTTCTCTCTATTAGTTGCATGAAATATCTTTTTTCATCCTTTCACTTTTAGTCTATGTATGTGTTTAGGGTTTAAAGTGACTCACTTGTAGGCAGCATATGGATGGGTCTTGCTTTTTTATCCATTCAGTGACTCTCTGTCTTTTGATTGGTGCATTCAGTCCATTTACATTTAGGGTGATTATCAATAGGTATGTACTTATTGGCATTGCAGGCTTTAGATTCATGTTTACCAAAGGTTCAAGGTTAACTTCCTTACTATCTAAGAGTCTAACTTAACTCAATATGCTATTACAAACACAATCTAAAGGTTCTTTTTTTTCTCTTCCTTCTCCAATAGATACATAATATATTAGGTATCATATTCTGTACTCTTTGTCTATCCCTTGATTGACTTTGGGGATAGTTCATTTAATTTTCCATTTTCTTAGTAATTAGCTGTTCTACTTGCTTTACTGTGGTTTTATTACCTCTGGTGACAGCTATTAAACCTTAGGAACACTTCCATCTATAAGAGTCCCTCCAAAATACACTGTAGAGATGGTTTGTGGGAGGTAAATTCTCTCAGCTGTTGCTTATCTGGAAATTGTTTAATCCCTCCTTCAAATTTAAATGATAATCTTGCTGGATAAAGTAATCTTGGTTCAAGGCCCTTCTGCTTCATTGCACTAAATACATCATGCCACTCACTTCTGGCCTGTAAGGTTTCTGCTGAGAAGTCTGATGATAGCCTGATGGGTTTTCCTTTGTATGTGATCCTATTTATTTCTCTGGCTGCTTTTAATAGGCTGTCCTTATCCTTGATCTTTGCCATTTTAATTACTATATGTCTTGGTGTTGTCTTCCTTGGGTCCCTTGTATTGGGAGATCTGTGCATCTCCATGGCCTGAGAGACTACCTCCTTCCCCAGATTAGGGAAGTTTTCAGCAATTACCTCCTCAAAGACACTTTCTATCCCTTTTTCGTTCTCTTCTTCTTCTGGTACCTCTATAATGCGAATATTGTTCCGTTTGGATTGGTCACACAGTTCTCTCAATATTCTTTCAGTCTTAGAGATCCTCTTTTCTCTCTGTGCCTCAGCTTCTTTGTATTCCTCTTCTCCAGTTTCTATTTCATTTATCGTCTCCTCCACCAATATCTTATCCAATCTGCTTTTAATACCCTCCATTATGCTCTTCAACGATTGGACCCCCAGCGGAATTCATTTCTGAGGTCTTGAATATCTTTCCGTACCTCCATGAGCATGTTAATGATTTTTATTTTGAACTCCCTTTCAGGAAGTGTCATGAGGTTGATGTCATTTAAATCTTTCTCAGGAGTTGTATTAATAATTTTACTCTGAACCAGGTTCCTTTGGCATTTCATATTTGTATATGGCGCCCTCTAGTGCCCAGAAGCTCTACTTTCTGGAGCTGCTGAGCCCCTGAAGCAATATCAGGAGTCCCAGGGGAGTGGTATTGGTGCCTGTGGGGAGGAAAGAGCTGTTTCCTGCTTCCTGGCTGCAATGCCTGTCTCCACTGCCTGAGCCAGTGGGCTGTGCACACAGGTATAAGCCTGTATGCTTTGAGTTTGTAGTTGCTGTAGACAGATCTTCCCTCTGGCTGGGCTAACACCAGGGTAGGGTTTGCCGTTTTGCCAGCCACTTGGGGCTGGCCGGGAGAAAGGCGCAGTAGGCCTTGTATCACGGAGGGGGTCCTTGGAGTTCTGTAGTCAGCCAGGGAGCTGGAGTACCTGAAGATCATCTAAGGAGGAAGATTTCTTTTTCCTCCTTAAATATGAGAGTCTATATGGTAAAGCTCACAACCTGCTGGGCAGAGTGCACCCGGACAATTTTGTCTGTCTTCTCTCCTGAGCAGTAAGCTCTGTACAATCCTTGTCCCTTTAGCAGCCCACTTGCTAAGGGCTTCCTTGTTAGGGTGTCTCTCAGACTGCCCACCTTTCTTTCGTCCCAGAGCAGCCGGATATGGATCCCTGCTTTCCACAAGCAACTGGCATCTCTGTCTCTCCAGGTATTCTGCCTGTCTTAGCTTTCCAACTCCCTAGTCATTAGAGTACCATGAAAACACCATGAAATGTAGGTTTGTGCTCCCAGAGCAGATCTCCAGAGTTAGGTATTCAGCAGTCCCAGGCCTCCACTCCCTCCCTGATCCATTTCTCTTCCTCCCGCCTGTGAGCTGTGGTGGGGGAAGTTCTTGGGTCCTGCCAGGCCACAGCTTTGTTATGTTACCCTGTTCTGTGAAGTCTGCTCTTTTGTTCAGGTGTATGCAGTCTGGAGCAGTCCTCTTTCCTGTTGCTCTTTAAGGATTAGTTGTATTAATTATATTTTCGTATTATATGCGGTTTTAGGAGGAAGCCTGTGTCTCACCTCTCACACCGCCATCTTTAATCCCGGCTAAATGATTTTTCCAAAATAAAATGTAAGAGAACTTAAAAAGCACTGCAGATTATATTGCATGTGCTTGGAGGATTTGATTTTCAGTGTCATTACGTCTACCTGTACCTTTAATTTATCCAAATTCCCTAAACTCCATTACTTCCTCTTTAAAATACGGTCATGCTCATACCTACATCCTAAGGCTCGCGTGATGGTTGCCAGAGCTAATGAAGGGAAAGCCCACAGAAGAGTGGTGCCTACTAAGATCGCTGTGAGTTACAGCTGTGGGTGGGGAGCACGTCTTCCCTTCCAGGTGTCATCCCGATTGAGGGCCCTCTCCATTGTCCTAACGTTCATGCCTGTCCCTACCTCCTTATACATTCTGCTGATGTGGAGTGGCTTATCAGGTAAATGACTTTGCAAGCAGATTCTGAAAATTCTTTGTCCAACCCCTTCTTCCTAATTTTTTTTGGAAGTGAATTTACCCTTAGAAATCTTGTATTTTATACTGTTCTGACCTATCCAATAAGCTTAAAGATAAATGTCTACAGTGGACAATCTGTTAGAAGACAACCATGTTCCCTATGTCAGCTCAGTCTCTAATAAAAGTGTGTGTGTGTGTGTGTGTGTGTGTGTGTGTGTGTGTAGGTATAAGGGTGTTTGTGCTTTGGTCTCTGTCTTAATCTTTTGTCTTAATTTTCAGTTAGTTCAGAACTCAGGGGAGGGAAGGTTCTCATTAATGGGATCCCTCAAACACTAAAACAGCAGCTTTGTCATCTTCATTGGAAAGAAAAACACTAGTTGAGGTTAGTTTTGGAGAGAAGTGATAGTAGTTTGAATTGACTTTCCCAGTGGGAATAAACCAAATTGTCTTCTCCTCAAGGACATTTTGTGAGTGGAATATCTCTACTTGACTTCTACAAATGTACCTACCACCAGTCGTAGCAAGACAAACTCTGGAGTAGCATTCAGATTTCCCCACCCCCAGGTGGAAACATGATTCTGAAGGCATATGTTTAAACTTTTATTACTTCTTCAAATACTTCCAACTTACCACACTGGAGGGATATGTGGCATAGTAGCTAATTACAGGCTTGTTTTCAAATCTCTGTTCTGCCTTTTAGTATCTGTGAGATTTTTGGGAAATTACTCCCACTCATTTTTTTTGGTTTACTCATTTGTAGATTGGGTGTAGTAACTGCCTTATCTGGTTGCTGTGAAGATTAAATAAGTTCTTAACTGTACAGCATTTGTTGTATACCTAGCAGAGAAAGAAAGCATGCAGTAATTCTTAGCTGTTAAGACTATTTTTAAAAATTATATGCCAGACACCTTGTTCATGGTAAATATAGTGGTGAACAAAATGGACACTGGAAGTTTCATTTTAGGACTGAGTTATATGGTTCAGTCTAAATCAGTTTCCATTGTTTACTATTTTAATTCACTGCATACCCCCAATGTGAGTGAAGTACAAAGAATAAAAAAAATCAATACTTGATACAAGAGTAACATTTAAACTACATTTCAATAGCATTTTATTTTTCATAAAGTGAATCAAACCACTTTTGCTCTAAGAGCACTCTACAAACTATCAAGGCTGCATAAGCTTATTTTCTGGCTCTAAAACTAAGACTTTATGATTTTCTCAGATGTTTTAGATATTTAAAAATACTAGTTATTTTAAATCAAGAAAATTTCGCAAAAAAAAAATTTAAACAGAATGGTTGCAAGGCTCAAACTTCTTTCTGTGCAGTACCAAGGACATATACACAGGATCCAGCTTGAAGTTCCTCCCTCTTGATGAAGGACAATGTGTTTCAAAAACAGGAGGCATCTCATAACAACGGTGCCAATTAATGTGTCAGTCTTCTAAACAGTCTTGCCAACCATTCCTATCAGAAGTGGGAAGAAAAAAAAGCAGAAGATCTTTGGAATTGCTGAACATTGACTTAAAACCCAGAATAGGAAGTAGGGGGTCAGTTTCATTCCCACAGGAAACATCTGGTCATTATTGCTCAGGAAAGACGTTGACCAAATGAGTGTGAATCACTCATCACTCATAAAACGGTGGTGGCATGTTTTAAGCTGGGAGTCAGAGTCTGGGAAGCCACTGGAGCCTGCTGAACTGGACAGGGATAGTTTATGGATTATCAGGAGGAGGATTTCCATTGTGAGAAACACTGACAAGCCATTATCAGCCTTGGCTGTTACCCCTCCCATTCACAGCACATGATGGCTGAGTGCAAAGAGTGGTAGGAGGGAAAACACTTGCAAATATATTTGAATAATGCTTGATCGTTTTACAATCATGCTTTTCATCATGAGAGCAATAAAACCATAGAAAAGAGGTAAACAGTCTTCCCTACTCACCTTTCTAACACCTAATCGAATTATTTGGATTGTTTTCTGGCCCTTTTTCATGTTTAAAAGTCTATGTAAAGTTTTGCCTTCCTGTTTTATATTTTATAATGGACCAACAACCAGTCTTTCCAACAGTTGTGATATTTCCTTGAATGGATGTTCTGTAGTGAAATTATATGCTCTTATTGTCGGACAAAGGCTCTTTTTAATTTTTTGCTATTAGCAATAGTAGCATACTGGACAATTTGTACATATGTCTACTTTAATATTTTGGATTGTTATCTTTGTACTGATTCCCAGAAGAAAAATCACTGAGTCAAACCGTGTGAGCATTTTTATGATTTTTGTTAAAAATTACTTTTACTCATCTACCAACAAAATATGAGAAAATGAGTAGTATTCTAATTTCAACTATCTCAAAGAAATAGATGTTACCATTGAATAAATATTATCATTTTAATAAGGCAAATGTTAAAATTTCCTTGTTTAATTTTGCTTTTTTAATTTTCTCCATATTCTGGGTATTTTCTTTTCCCTGATTGGCTGTTGGAATCATATTATTTTCCGTATCATTTTGGGTATATTTTTCCCAGGTACAGATACGGGTCATATTGCAAATAATTCTTGCAAATACTTTGTCATAGTGTATTGTCAGCCTTTAAATCCATTTTAAAATATGGTCTTTGTCACAGGAAGTGGCATGCAAGAGTTAACATTTTTTAAATGGAAATAAAATGATTTATCAGAAGGTCATTTTTTTAAGCCAGTGATATGGTTTATGTAACATGGAGTCATATAAAACATATAGACACAAATATTTCCCCATAGACACCACATTTTCTACAACCAACAGCCAGAGCTGTCTACCCATTGTTCACTGAAAGTCTTGCTCTTTTGTCTTTTCTGGATTCCCTCTTCCTTTCTCCACAAAGATTTTGTTTATGCTTAGTGGTTAGCTGTCCCACCCCCTACCCCACCTTCACCCCTGTCTTTTTATTAAGCTGTTTCTCTTTTGATTTCTTTAGCTTCGGTTGGTGCTGTCCACAGTGTATCTTATATTGTTACTAAATTGCCTTTGATGTGCTTTGTCTCCTTAACCAGAGCATGAACTCTTGAGAATTCAAGCCATAACTTAATTGCCTGTCTCTATCTTCCACAGCACATGGCAGCCTAAAAAACAACCTTACAGATTGCAAGTAGCTGATGCTGCATGTGAAAATTAAGTAGCCAAGGACTTCTGATTCAAGATGGCGGCATGAAAGGTGAGACAGAGAACTCCTCCCAAAACCACAGATAGGGTGAAAATATAGTTAGTTAATACAACTAACCCTTAAACAGCAACAGGAAAGAAGGCTGCACTAGACTGCATACAAACCTCATGAACAGAGCAGACCTCACAAAACAGGGTAACGTACCAAAGCCTTGATTCAGTGGGACCCGGGCCCTTCCCACACCCCAGCTTACTGGCAGGAGGAAGAGAAACGGAGTGGGGGCAGGGTGGAAGCCTGGGACTGCTGAACACCTAGCCCTAGAGACCTGCTTTGCGAGCAGAAATCTACACATTGTGTGGTGCTCTGGAGGATGGGGAGCTGGGACAGGCAGAGTGCCTGAGAGACAGATTCTGGCTGTTTGTGGAGGATGGGATCCACACCCGGCTGCTGCTGCTCTGGGACAAGGGAAAGGCAAGAGGTCTGACAGGCTTCCTAGCAGTAAGAGGGCTGCTGAAGGTGCAGGGTTTGCACAGAGCTTGCTGTGCGGGAGAAGGGATAGGGGGACAAGGTTGTCTGGGTGTGCTCTGCCCAGCAGATTGGGAACTTTGGGAGCATCAGGTGCTCCATCCCCCTGGCTGGCTACTCAGCTCTGAGGCCCCCCACTGTGATACACAGCCTGCTGAGCCTTCCTCCTGGCCTGACAGCACCAGCTTGCAAACTGGCAGTCACTGCTTTGGTGTCAGGCCAGCCAGAGAGAGGCCTCACCTACAACAGCTAGAGACGCCAAGCACAGAGCCTTACACTTATCACTCGGCCCACTGGCTGTGATACTGGAGACAGGCAGGGAAAACAGGAGTCAGGAAACAGATCTTTCCTCCCCACCAGGCACCAGCTCCACTCCCCTATGACCCCCAACCTCACTCTAGGGGCTGAGCAGCTCTGGAGAATGGAGCTTCTGGGCAATAGAGGGCACCACACAGAAATATGAAACGTGAAAAGAACATGGTACAGACCAAAATCTCACAAACCCCAGAAAAAGGGCCAAATGAAACTGAGCTCACCAATCTTCCTGAAAGAGAGTTCAAAATAAAAATCATAAACATGCTTATGGAGGTACAGAAAAATATTCAAGAACTCAGGAACGAATTTAAGATGGAGATTCAATCATTAAGAAATTCTATATCTGAAATGAAACATACAATGGAGGGGTTTAAAAGCAGATTAGATGTAGTAGAAGAGACGGTAAATGGAATAGAAATTAGAGAAGAGGAATACAAAGAAGCTGAGGCACAAAGAGAAAAAAGAATCTCTAAGAATGAAAGAATATTGAGAGAACTGTGTGACCAATCCAAATGGAACAATATTTGCATAATAGGGGTACCAGAAGAAGAAGAGAGAAAAAGGGATAGAAAGTGTCATTGAGGAGGTAATTGCTGAAAACGTCCCCAATCTGGGGAAGGAGATAGTCTCTCAAGCCATGGAGGTGCACAGATCTCCCAACACAAGGGACCCAAGGAAGACAACATCAAGACATATAATAATTAAAATGGCAAAGATCAAGGGTAAATACAGACTTTTAAAAGCAGCTAGAGAGAGAAAAAAGATCACATACAAAGGAAAACCCATCAGACTATCATCAGATTTCTCAACAGAAACCTTACAGGCGAGAAGGGAGTGGCATATATATTTAATGCAATGAAGCAGAACGTCCTTGAACCAAGAATACTCTACCTGGCAAGGTTATCATTTAAATTTGAAGGAGGGATTGAACAATTTTCAGAGAAACAAAAGCTGAGAGAATTTACCTCCCACAAACCACCTCTACAGTGCATTTTGGAGAGACTACTATAGATGGAAGTATTCCTAAGACTAAATAGATGTCACCGAAGGGATAGACAAAGAGTACAGAATATGATTCATAACATACAAAGAATGGAGGAGGAAGAAAAAAGGAGGAAAAATAAAAGAATCTTTAGGTTGTGTTTGTAATAGCATAGGAAGTGAGTTAAATTAGACTGTTAGATAGTAAGGAAATTACCCTTGAACCTTTGGTAACCATAAATCTAAAGTCTGCAATGGCAATAAGTACATACCTACTGATAATCACCCTAAATGTAAATGGCCTGAATGCACTAATCAAAAGATGGAGAGTCACTGAATGGATAAAAAACAAGACCAATCTATATGCTGTCTACAAGAGACTCACTTCAAACCCAAAGACATACAGAGACTGAAAGTAAAGGGATGGAAAAAGATATCGCATGCAACTAATAGATAAAAGCAGGAGTTGCAGTACTTGTATCAGACAAAATAGACTTCAAAACAAAGAAAGTCACAAGAGACAAAAAGGACATTACAGAATGATAAAGGGGTCAGTCCAAGAAGAGGTATAACTATTATAAACATCTGTGCACCCAACACAGGATCACCCACATATGCGAAACAAATGCTAACAGAAGTAAAGGGGGAAATAGAATGCAATACATTCATTTTGGGAGACTTCAACACGCCACTCACTCAAAAGGACAGATCAAGCAGACAGAAAATAAATACAGAGACAGGGGCACTGAACAATGTATTAGAACAGATGGACCTAACAGACATCTACAGAACACTCCATCCAAAAGCAACAGGATACACATTCTTCTCAAGTGCACATGGAATTTTTTCAAGAACAGATCATATACTAGGCCACAAAAAAGAGTCTCAGTAAATCCAAAAAGACTGAAATTGTACCAACCAGCTTCTCAGATCACAAAGGTATGAAACAAGAAATAAATTACTCAAAGAAAACAAAAAAGCCCACAAACAGATGGAGGCTTAATAATATGCTCCTAATTAATCAATGGATCAATGACCAAATAAAAACAGAGAGAGATCAAGCAATATATGGAGACAAATGACAGCAATAATTCAACATTGCAAAATCTGTGGGATGCAGCAAAGGCTGTGCTAAGGGGGAAATATATTGCAATACAGGCCTATCTCAGGAAAGAAGAACAATCCCAAATGAACAGTCTAAACTCACAATTAATGAAACTAGAAAGGAACAAGTGGGGCCCAAAGTCAGAAGGAGGGACATAATAAAGATTAAAGCAGAAATAAATAAAATTAAGAAGAATAAAACAATAGAAAGAATCTATGAAAGCAGGAGCTGGTTCTTCAAGAAAATAAACAAAATAGATAAAGCCCTAGGCAGACTTATCGAGAACAAAAGAGTCTACACACATAAACAGAATGAGAAATGAGAACGGAAAAATCACTACGGACACCACAGAAATACAAAGAATTATGAGAGAATACTATGAAAAATTATACGCTAACAAACTGGATAACCTAGAAGAAATGGACAACTTTCTAGAAAAATAAAACCTTCCAAGGCTGACCCAGGAAGAAACAGAAAATCTGAATAGACCAATTACCAGCAAAGAAATTGAATTGGTAATCCAAAAGCTACCTAAGAACAAAACTCTTGGACCAGATGGTTTCACTGCTGAATTTTATCAACAATTTAATGATGACCTAATACGCATCCTCATTAAAGTTTTCCAAAAAGTAGAAGAGGAGGGAATACTTCCAAACTCATTCTACGAGGCCAACATCACTCTAATACCAAAACCAGGCAAAGACACCACAAAAAAAGAAAATTATAGACCAATATCCCTGATGAACATAGATGCAAAAATGCTCAACAAATATTAACAAACCGAATTAAAAAATACATCAAAAAGAGCATCCATCATGATCAAGTGGGATTCATACCAGGGACGTAAGGATGGTACAACATTCGAAAATCCATCAACAACATCCATCACATCAACAAAAAGGACAAAAACCACATGATCATCTCCATAGATGCTGAAAAAGCATTCAACAAAATTCAAAATCCATTCATGATAAAAACTCTCAACAAAATGGTGTAGAGGGCAAGTACCTCAACATAATAAAGGCCATATATGACAAGCCCACAGCCAACATCATACTTAACAGCAAGAACTGAAATCTTTTCCTTTAAGATTGGGAACAAGACAAGGATGCCCACTCTCCCCACTTTTATTCAACATAGTACTGGAGGTTCTAGCCATGGCAATCAGACAACACAAAGAAATAAAAGGCATCCAGATTGGTAAGGAAGAAGTCAAACTGTCCCTGTTTGCAGATGACATGATATTGTACATTAAAAACCCTAAGGAATCCACTCCAAAACTGCTAGATCTAATATCTGAATTCAGTAAAGTTGTGGGATACAAAATTAATACACAGAAATCTGTTGCATTTCTATACACTAACGGTGAACAAACAGAAAGAGAAATCAGGAAAACAATTCCATTCACAATTGCATCAAAAAGAATAAAATACCTAGGAATAAACCTAACGAAGGAAGTGAAAGACCTGTACTCTGAAAACTACAAGACACTCCTAAGAGAAATTAAAGAAGACACTAACAAATGGAAATGCATCCCATGCTCTTGGCTAGGAAGAATAAATATTGTCAAAATGGCTATACTACCTAAAGCAATCTGCAGATTCAATGCAATCCCTATCAAACTACCAACAGCTTTCTTCAATGAACTGGAACAAATAATTCTAAAATTCATATGGAACCACAAAAGACCCCGAATAGCCAAAGCAATCCTGAGAAGGAGGAATAAAACAGGGGGAATTACGCTCCCTGACTTCAAGCTCTACTACAAAGCCACAGTAATCAAGACAATTTGGTACTGGCACAAGAACAGACCCATAGACCAATGGAACAGAATAGAGAGCCCAGATATAAACCCAAGCATATATGGTCAATATATGATAAAGGAGCCATGGATATACAAATGACAGCCTTTTCAACAGCTGGTGTTGGCAAAACTGGACAGCTACATGTAAGGGAATGAAACTGGATTATTGTCTAACCCCATACACAAAAGTAAACTCAAAATGGATCAAAGACCTGAATGTAAGTCATGAAACCATAAAACTTAGAAAAAAACATGGGCAAAAATCTCTTGGACATAAACAAGAGCAACTTCTTCATTAACATATCTTCCTGGGCAAGGGAAACAAAAGCAAAAATGAACAAGTGGGATTATATCAAACTAAAAAGCCTCTGTACAGCAAACGACACCATCACTTGAACAAAAAGACATCCTACAGTATTGGGAGAATAGATTCATAAATGACATATCTGATAAAGGGTTGACATCCAAATTATATAAAGAGCTCATGCTCCTCAATGAACAAAAAGCAAATAGGCCAATTAAAAAATGGGTAGAGGAGTTGAACAGACACTTCTCCAAAAAAGAAATTCAGATGGCCAATAGGCACATGAAAAGATGCTCCACATCGCTTATCATCAGAGAAATGCAAATTAAAACCACAATGAGGTATCACCTCACACCCGTTAGGATGGCCAACATCCAAAACACAAACAACAACAAATGTTGGTGAGGATGTGGAGAAAGGGGAACCCTACTACACTGCTGGTGGGAGTGTCAACTAGTTCAACCATTGTGGAAAGCTGTACGGAGGTTCCTCACAAAACTAAAAATAGAAATACTATTTTGACCCAGGAATTCCACTCCTAGGAATTTACCCTAAGAATGCAGCATCCCAGTTTGAAAAAGACATATGCACCCCTATGTTTATCGCAGACATATATACCCAATAGAATATTATTCAGCCATAAGAAGAAAACAAATCCTACCATTTGCAACAACATAGATGGAGCTAGAGGGTTTTAGGCTCAGTGAAATAAGCCAGGGGCAGAAAGACAAGTATTGAGTGATTTCACTCATCTGTGGAGTATAAGAACAAAGAAAAAACTGAAGGAACAAAACAACAGTAGACTCACAGAACACAAGAATGGACTAACAGTTACAAAAGGAAAAGGTACTGGGGAAGATGAGTGGGAAAGGAGGGATAAGGGGGAAATAGGGTATTACAATTAGCACACATAATGTAGCAGCGGTGGAGACATACGGGGAAGGCAGTATAACACAGAGAAGACAAGTAGTGATTCTATAAATCTTACTAGGCTGATGGACAGTGACTGTAATGGGGTATGTGGTGGGGACTTGGTAATAGGGGGAGTCTAGTATCCATAATGTTGCTCATTTAATTCTACATGTTTAATAGCAAAATAAAAAATAAATAAAAGAAAATTAAGTAGCCGTGTATAGAGGAAATCATGAGTCTATAAGGTTTTCAGAAATCTACATAAAGGAATCTTAGAGTTAATTTTCCAAATTAGAATTTAGAAAGAGTGTCACAAGAAGAATCAGCTTGCCAGTGGAAAATAATCGTACTGTGAATACTGGCCAGTGGAAGGTGTATAATTCACACTATCACACAAAGGGCAGATGAACTTCAGGCTTTAGTTTGTATCTCCAGGAACAGGTGTGCCCCTGATGGGGCTGAGCAAACTGAGGCAGCTTACTAGTCTTTCATTTAGATTCATTCTAGGTGTTCTCATAGATTTCCATCTCCTCTCTGACATTATGAAGTAATTCTGTAGGGTGTTGAATCTAGAAGTTGAGATAGGAGATAGGAGTCAAATTCTGAGACTGTTAATAATGGCCAGATTTATAAAGCAGGGGTGATGTCATCTAGTCTAGAGCAGGGGACCGACCACTGGGACGTCTGACAGTGGCAGCACTTCTGTGCTCTGTCCTGGGGACCAAAGCACTTTGTAAAAAAAGTTGTCTACTAAATACCACAATTTGACAGTCTTCTCTGTATGACCCGCTAGCTGCTGTTTCTACCATTTAACAGACTCTCACTTTTTTCTTTTTTTTAATGTAATTTATTTTATTATCATTAATCTACAATTACATGTGCAATATTATGGTTATTGAACTACCCCTACATCAGGTCCCCCCCACCAACCCCATTACAGTCACTGTCCATCAGCGTAGTGAGATGCTATAGAATCACTACTTGTCTTCTCTGAGTTGTACTGCCCTCCCCGTGCCCCCCCAACATTACATCTGCTAATCGTAATGCCCCTTTTTCCCTCTTATCCCTCCCTTCCCGCCCATTTTCCCCAGTCCCTTTCCCTTTGGTAACTATTAGTCCGTTCTTGGGTTCTGTGAGTCTGCTGCTGTTTTGTTCCTTCAGTATTTTTTTCTTTGTTCTTATACTCCACATATGAGTGAAATCATTTGATACTTGTCTTTTTCGGCTTGGCTTATTTCACTGAGCATAATACCCTCTAGCTCCATCCATGTTGTTGCAAATGGTAGGATTTGTTTTCTTCTTATGGCTGAATAATATTCCATTGTGTATATGTATCACATCTTCTTTATCCATTCATCTACTGATGGACACTTAGGTTGCTTCCATTTCTTGGCTATTGTAAATAGTGCTGCAATAAACATAGGGGTGCATCTGTCCTTTTCAAATTGGGCTGCTGCATTCTTAGGGTAAATTCCTAGGAGTGGAATTCCTGGGTCAAATGGTATTTCTATTTTGAGTTTTTTGAGGAACCTCCATACTGCTTTCCACAATGGTTGAACTAATTTGCAGTCCCACCAGCAGTGTAGGAGGGTTCCCTTTTCTCCACATCGTCACCAACATTTGTTGTTGTTTGTGTTTTGGATGTTGGCCATCCTCACTGGTGTGAGGTGATATCTCATTGTGGTTTTAATCTGCATTTCTCTGATGATTAGCGCTGTGGAGCATCTTTTCATGTGCCTGTTGGCCATCTGAATTTCTTCTTTAGAGAACTGTCTATTCATGTCCTCTGCCCATTTCCGAATTGGATTATTTGCTTTCTGTTTGTTAAGGTGCATGAATTCTTTATATATTTTGGATGTCAACCCTTTATCAGATACGTTTTTTATGAATATATTCTCCCGTACTGTAGGATGTCTTTTTGTTCTACTGATGGTGTCTTTGCGGTACAGAAGCTTTTCAGCTTAATATAGTCCCACTTGTTCATTTTTGCTTTTGTTTCCCTTGCCCGGGGAGATATGTTCATGAAGAAGTTGCTCATGTTTATGTCCAAGAGATTTTTGCCTATGATTTTTTCTAAGAGTTTTATGGTTTCATGACTTACATTCATGTCTTTGATCCACCTGGAGTTTACCTTTGTGTATGGGGTTAGACAGTAGTCCAGTTTCATTCTCTTACATGTAGCTGTCCAGTTATTCCAACACCAGCTGCTGAAGAGGCTGTCATCTCCCTATTGTATATACAAGGCTCCTTTATCAAATATTAATTGACTGTATATGTTTGGGTCAATGTTTGGATTTTCTATTTTGTTCCACTGGTCTGTGGGTCTGTTTTTGTGCCAATACCAAATTGTCTTGATTACTGTGGCTTTGTAGTAGAGCTTGAAGTCAGGGAGTGTAATTCCCCCTGTTTTATTCCTCCTTCTCAGGATTGCTTTGGCTATTCGGGGTCTTTTGTGGTTCCATATGAATTTTAGAATTATTTGTTCCAGTTCATTGAAGAAAGCTGTTGGTAGTTTGATAGGGATTGCATTGAATCTGTAGATTGCTTTAGGTAGTATAGCCATTTTGACAATATTTATTCTTCCTAGCCAAGAGCATGGGATGCATTTCCATTTGTTAGTGTCTTCTTTAATTTCTCTTAGGAGTGTCTTGTAGTTTTCAGAGTACAGGTCTTTCACTTCCTTCGTTAGGTTTATTCCTAGGTATTTTATTCTTTTTGATGCACTTGTGAATGGAATTGTTTTTCTGATTTCTCTTTCTGTTAGTTCATCATTAGTGTATAGGAAAGCAACAGATTTCTGTGTGTTAATTTTGTATCCTGCAACTTTGCTGAATTCAGATATTAGTTCTAGTAGTTTTGGAGTGAAGTCTTTAGGGTTTTTTATGTGCAGTATCATGTCATCTGCAAATAGTGACAATTTGACTTCTTCTTTACCAATCTGGATGCCTTGTATGTCTTTGTTTTGTCTGATTGCTATGGCTAGGACCTCCAGTACTATAACAGTTGAATAACAGTGGAGAGAGTGGACATCCCTGTCTTGTTCCCTGTCCTCGCCAGCGAGGGCTTCTTAAGACGTGGGAGATCTCGGGGGAGCCGCGACTACCTATGAAATGGGATGAGACAAAATGACACGGAGAGCCTGCAGTTTTTTGTCAAGCTCTACTTTATTAACAGAAAAGGCAAGGAATATATAGCATTTGAAGGGGCGTGGTAGGGAGTAGCTTTTTCTGGTTGGTTGCCCATTATGATAATGAGGTAGCTTCCAAAGTCCAATCACACACCGAGTTGTGCACATGCTCAGTAGTCTTTGACGTAAGCAACGGACCTGGTTGAGGACTTAGCGGGAAGCTGTGGCGGGAAACTGACCAAGAAGAAGTAAACAACAAGATGGAGTCCTTTTGTTCTTGTGTCACATGGTTCCTAACATCTGTTGCTAAATGAGTTAACTTTCTTGTTCTTGTGCTCTAGCAGAAAGGAGGGGGGAGGAGGAGAAAGGAAAGGTGAGTACAGGTTTGTGGTTAGTATAGAAGGTGGAGGAGCTCTCACAACATGGTATCATAAATGACAACAGCCCCTGACAGTTCCCCCTTACTTTTATATTTTGAGGGGCGGAAACTGAGGCCGGTCTTAGGCTGCGTGTGGCTGCAGCGGGCAGGCTTTGTGTGCATCGCAGGATTTGGGCTTTCGGAAAAATGTCTGTCTTAGGTTGTCCAACAGAGGTACAATGCTTACCCGTCATGGAGGAACTTAAGCAGCTAAGGCTTAGTCTCTGTCTTAGGTTGCTATTGTACTTGCTAGATCTTACCCGTCTTTGACTATTTTTCCCGCACTGAAAGCCAAATCTGCGTAGTTTTTGGCACATAGGCTCTGTTACACACATTTTCGCCATGGGCTCTCAGGATCTTGACGCTTTGAGGCTGCTTGGTAGGTTCTAGCGTCTCAAAAGACAGGGGTGTCATTTGGGCAGATACCATTGTAGTCATCTAGCCCCCGCTCGGTGAGGTCCAGGCGATGATAGTGGACTTGGATAGGCTTGGTTCGTAGATCATCTATTTGATCCTTTACGAACTGTGTGAGCTTCCGTAGGGCCCAAGGGCCAAATGAAATAAGCAGAAGGAGTCCAAGTAAGGGGCCAAGAATAGAGGGGAGTAAGGTGGTTAGAAAGGGAGAGGTGGAGAACCAGTTTTTATACCAATTTTCATTTTGTTCTCTTTCTTTTTTGCGTTTTTCTAAGCTTTCTTTGACTTTTCTCATACTATCTTCTACTATACCTGTCTTATCTGCGTAAAAGCAGCATTCTTCTTTGAGAGCGGCACAGAGGCCTCCCTGTTGGAGGAGGAGGAGATCCAAACCGCGCCTATTTTGAAGAACTACCTCAGCTAGTGATTGGAGTGACTCAGTGAGAGCCGTAATGCCTTTTTGAACTTCAGCTAAATCTGCATCTATGGCTGCAGTAAGTCTATTGTACTGTTGGTCAGAAACAACAAGGGAGGCGATGCCTGTTCCAGTGCCCACAGCACCAAGGCCAATGACAAGGGCCAGGGTGGCGGCAGCGATAGGTTCTCTTTTGACTCGACGGCTGGAATCTTCACGTAGGAGAGGGAAGAACTGGTCTGCTGAGTAGATGTCAATCTTGGGGATTAATTGAACTAGAACACAAAAATCATGGTGAGTAGACAATGCTTGGACAGAAATATGAGCAGTAAGGCCAGTGGCACAGGCAAAATATGTCCCATTAGGAGCAAGTATATAGGAGTCATAGGGAGAGGGAGTGAAGGTTTGATTGCATAACGGCATGATTTCCTGGGGTGGGTTAACAGATTGGCTATGAACACATGTTCCTATCCCTGATAACTGAGTCAGGGTTAATCCTTCTTTGTGAGAGGCTTGAAATCTAAACATGTCTTGGGTGTTGTTGGTAGGCACAAGGTTAGCAAGAACTGCTACACCCTCATAAAATGGTGGAGAGGAGTGG
This sequence comes from Smutsia gigantea, assembly GCA_032199065.1. Classification (NCBI taxonomy): domain Eukaryota; kingdom Metazoa; phylum Chordata; class Mammalia; order Pholidota; family Manidae; genus Smutsia; species Smutsia gigantea. The sequence goes on along the minus strand of JAVSCE010022339.1, from coordinate 104,820 downwards.
AAGCAAAGCCAACAATTAGAGGCTGTATCGGGCTGCGTGGAGTTGAGTAAGTTCCACGATTCTTTAAGCATGTTGAGGAGAGTTTGTTCAGAAGAGGGTGGTGCAGGGGGCATGGTTAATTGTAGGGGTGAAGAGTCGGTAGTAATAGAGGTATTGTTAAGGGTTGGGGGGAGAGGGGCCAAGCGGTTTGAGCTCCCAGCACTAAGTACTTTGTTGGGACCTGCTGCCACATGAGTGGTGCTAGGAGGAGTCTTAATAAGTTTAACCTTGAAGCGGAGTCCAGTGTCGTGGCCGTCCGCATACAGACGGAGCCCCCACTCGTAACCTCGGGTGGTCCAGTCTTGTTTTTTGCCTTTCTCAGTAAAGGTAATGGAGAGGGGAGTGTTCCATTTTGTTTTAACCTCTTCTAGAGTTGGCGTCCGAGATAGGCCTGACTTAACAATTATGTAATCCCAACTGGAGGAAGGGTGCCAATAGGTGTCTCCGGTGGTTTCACAGCCCCACGAGGCACAATAATAGTCTGACTGGTAACCACATTTATAATTGAGACTTCGATCTCTATGAAGTCCGGGGCAGACATAAAATCCTTGGATGTATCTAGGCCCAAGATCTTTCCATGATCGGGTTTTGTTGGAGAGATTTTGGGTTAGCTCTTGTCGCCGTATGGCATTAGAACAGTATCCTTTAGTGCCAGTGGTACTGCGGTCATCGGGGGGTGTTGGAGAAGAAGGGGCCAGCAGGTGGCTGGTGCCCCATCCTGAATCTAAGGCACCAAGAGAAAGCTGGCACAAGTGAGGGGTTAAGGTGGGCCAGGGGGTAGATGAACTCACGCTTGAGATGGAATGGACAACATCTCCCGCTTCATTAATAACTTGCCAGGTGAAGTTGAAAAGCTGATGAGGAGATGGCTGTTTGGGGGTGCTAAGGACGAGAGGCGGCCAGAGCAGAAGCAATTGTAACAGCATTTTTCTGCAAGGTAAAAGAAGGGAAATCTCAGGGGTTGCTTTCCCTGGATGAAATGTTATTAACACGTTTTATTAATCTTTCTGGGAGCCATCTGGCTGACTGGTGTTCTTGATCATAGACACATGCGTGTCCTTTTCCCCATATAAGTACTGGATGGGGTCCGTGCCACTGATTAGTTAGGGGGTCCTTCCAAAGGACCTGAGCATAAGTATCCTTAGTGGCCGGATGCCATAGTCTGTCTGCTGCAGACTTGCCTTGTTCGTCCACTGATAAGAAGTTGAGGACGAACAGTGCATGATTGAGAAGATTTTTAGGATTTTTATAGTAGTTAGAGAGCTCTGTGGATGATTCTTTTTGTTTAGAAATTTGATTTTTAACCTTTTGATGAGCTCTCTCTATAATCCCCTGTCCCTGAGGATTATATGGAATGCCAGTAAGATGTTTTATTTGGAGGCAATGGCAAAACTCTTTGAAGTTTTTAGCAGTATACCCAGGACCATTGTCTATTTTTATACATTTAGGAACTCCTAGCACAGTGAGGCATTGGAGGACATGAGAAATGACATGTTTGGCAGCTTCACCACTCTGTAGAGAGGCAAAAATAAAACCACTGAATGTGTCAATGGTAACATGAACATACTTTAGACTACCGAAGGAGAGGATGTGAGTGATATCCATTTGCCATAATTCTCCGGGTGTAAGCCCCCTGGGATTGACTCCCAAATGAGGCTCAGGGAGAAACGTGACACAATTATGACAGTTTTTTACAATGGCTCTAGCTTGCTCTCTAGTGATTTTAAATTGAAGACGAAGGGTTTGAGCATTTAGGTGGTGTAACTTATGGGCTTCTTGTGCTTGGGTGAGGGGGGTAGAGATAGATACATGAGCCACTAATCTTGTAAGTTGGTCAACAGTATTATTTCCTTCAGTTAGGGGTCCTGGTAAATTGGAATGGGCTCTTATGTGTCCTATAAAAAAGGGATGTCTCCGTGTTAGTATAAGCCTTTGTATGTCGCAGAATAAAGGAGATGCATTAGTAGAAGGTTTGATATAGGGAGTAGTCTCTAAAAGGGGTACAGATTGGGCAACGTAAGAGCTGTCAGTATATAGATTAAAGGTCTGATCTGAGAGATCTATAAACACCTGCAGAACAGCGTATAGCTCCACAAGCTGTGCGGACTTAAAGGGTGTCTGGAGAGTTTTTTGGCTTTTAGATGAATGGATGGCTGCAAGACCTGTGGAGGAGCCATCAGTAAAGACCAGCAAGGCATTTGGAATAGGTTGAGAAGAAGTTACTTTAGGGAATACAAGTGGAGTTGTTTGTAGAAATTGAAGTAGCTTATCGGAGGGAAGATGGCATGAGAATGTTCCCAGAAAGCCAATGCAGGCCAGTGCCCAAGAGTCCTCATTCTGCATAAGCCATTCTATTTGTTTTTCTGCATAGGGAGTGACAATGGATGAAGGGTCTCTCCCAAAGAGTTTTCGGGTGGCTGTTCTTCCTTCTATGATTAAGGCTGCCATAAGGGAAGGGTACGTAGTAAGGATTTTTGAGGGAGAGGCAGGGAGATGTATCCAATACAGAGGTCCTTGTTGCCAAAGAATTCCAGTAGGGGTAAAAGTGGAAGGAAACAATATTAGGAGCAGAGGTTTTGTGGGATCATAGTAAGAAACTCCTTGTTGCTGGATAGCTGTGGAAACTTTATCGATAGCAGCCTGAGCCTCAGGGGTGAGGCTTCTGCTTGACGTGGGGTCAGAATCCCCCTTTAAAATATCAAATAGAGGTTTAAGGTCTCCTGTAGTAATATGGAGGTAAGGACGTAGCCAATTTATGTCTCCTAAAAGCTTCTGGAAATCATTTAAAGTTTGTAAGTGTCCTGTCCTAATGGTGAGTTTCTGTGTTTTTACCTTATAGGGAAATAGTTCAAAGCCTAAAAAGGTATGGGGGGTTGTAACTGAATTTTATCGGGAGCTACTTGAAGTCCTTGATCCCTTAAGGCTTTTATAATTAATTGTGATAAATAGAGGACTTCAGAATGGTTAGGTCCGGCCAAGAGGATGTCGTCCATGTAATGGATGAGGTAGATATGAGGGTATTGTGAGCGGAATGGATCAATGACTTGAGCAACAAACTTTTGACAGAGTGTAGGACTATTAGCCATTCCTTGGGGGAGGACCTTCCATTGAAAGCGGGGCATAGGGCCTACACAGTTGACAACAGGGACACTAAAGGCGAATCTCTTTTTGTCTTGAGGGTGTAGGGGTATGGAGAAAAAGCAATCTTTTAAATCAATGACAATTTTGTGGAAATCAACAGGGATGGCGATGGGGGACGGGATGCCTGGTTGTAAGGCTCCCATAATTTGCAAAGTTTGATTTACTTTCCTGAGATCTTGTAAAAGTCTCCATTTGCCTGATTTCTTTTTAATAACAAAGATGGGGGTATTCCATGGGGAGGTAGAGGGTTCAATGTGTCCTGCTTCTAGTTGTTCCTGCACCAACTGATAAGCAGCTTGGGCTTTTTGAGAAGAGAGGGGCCATTGATCAACCCAGACTGGCTCATCACTTTTCCAAGTGATAGCATCAGCCCAAGGTGCAGGAGTGTCAATAGCCCTTATGAAAAATTTTGGGGGGCGTGGGGGTATCCCAAACCTGTTCTATCCGTTTTTTGAGTGACTATTATGGGGCTGGGGTTGCCTTGTAAGTTTTTTCCCAGTCCTAACCCAGGGGACCACCCCTGTTTTTTCAGTTGCCTGGAGGCAAATTCATTACCACTGCAAAGGACAACATCTAATTGTTCTAAAATGTCTCTTCCCCACAGGTTAACGGGGAGTCCAGGGACTACAAAAGGGCGAACTAGGCCACTGTTTCCTTCAGAATCTTCCCATTTTAAAAATTTTGAACTTTGTAAAGTATTGCTGGACTGGCCAATGCCTTGTAAATGGGTTAATGAGGGCTGTAAGGGCCATAATTGAGGCCAATGGGTTTGGGATAAGACTGTAGCGTCAGCTCCAGTATCTAATATACCTTGAAAGGTTTTTCCATCAAGTTTAAGCTGGAGGGTGGGCCTATTAGTAGTAATTTTTTGCATCCAATAGACATCTGAGGAACCAGGGGTGGAGGCTCCCCGGTAACTGCTGTGAGAAGGATAGGTGGAAGAAGATAGAGGCAGGGGAATAGCTTGTGCAATGCGAGTACCTGCAGACAGAAGAGTAGCTGCTTTTGGGGAGGATACAATAAGTTTGATTTCTCCTGTATAGTCATTGTCAATTAGAGTAGGATGAACTACAAGACCTTTGAGGGTAGATGAAGCTCGTCCAATGATAAGGAAAAACGTGCCTTGGGGAGGGGGCTCATGGATTCCCGTAGGGATGATTGTTGGCCCATCTTCAGGGGTTAATATTGTGTGGGAGGAGGGACCGAGGTCCAGGCCTGCGCTCCCTGGGGTGGCGCGCTGTAAGGATTGTGCCCTAATGCCCTCGGGGCAGGTTGGAGTTGGGGAGGGGCCGAGGGCTGGCCCCATGGTTCGTTTCCCGAAGGCTGTTGGTGAGGTATTAGAGTTTGGGGAAACGATGGACTTTGATTGATAGGCTGTCCATCGATATCTGTTTTAGATTTGCATTGATTAGCCCAATGTTTGCCACGACGGCACTTGGGGCAAACGGTAGCTGGTAAAACAGGGCTGGGAATTGTTTTCTGAGTGGCTTGGGTTTGTCCTTGCCCTTGTGTGGCCATAGGGCAATTTTTAGCCCAATGTCCAGGTTGCTTACATTTAAAACAGACATTGGGTTTATTAGAGGATAAGGCTGCTCCAATTGCAATGCCGATGGCATGTGAAGCTGAGTCAATCCCTGAACAGAGTTTGATAAAGTCTGTAAGGGATTTTCCTCGGCGGTTCCCACGGAGCGCTGCTTGGCAAGCAGGATTAGCGTTTTCATATGCTAATTGGAGAACGAATGGGCTTTCACTTTCTTGGGGGCCGAAAATGCGCTCAGCGGCTTCAGTTAGGCGGCCCACAAAATCTGTATAGGATTCTTGTGTTCCCTGTCTGATTTTGGAAAGGGAGGAAGTGGAACTTTTAGTAGGGAGATTTTTCCAGGCTGCTAAAGCTGCTGCTTGTACCTGGGTTAAGATGGCCTGGCTGAATTGTTTTTGTCTTTCAGGATCGGCATAAGGCTCGGTACCTAAAAGCTTATTGATGTTCCAACGCTCAGCTCTTTTTTGAGCAGAGGGCATATTGCTAATGAATGAGCGGCAACGGTCATCATAATCAGTTTTCCAATGGAGATAATCCCCTCTAGAAAGAACAGCCTTTACTAAGTGGAACCAGGTGGACGGAGTGGGGTGAAGGGATTCACAGATGGAATCTAAAAGTGACAGAGTGAAAGGAGCAGAAGGACTATATTGGGAGACTGCATGTTGTAATTCTTTAAGGTGTTTAAAACGCAGCGAACGAGGACGCTGTAAAACGAGAGGAGGGGGATGGCTTTCATTATCAGAGGAGGAATTTTTTGTGTCTTCCTCAGCCTCACATTCGGAGGAGGAGGAGCGCATGCGGAGAGAATGGTTACTTTCACTATCAAATGGCGCGGCGGCAGCCGTGGTAGATAAGCCGTCGGCAGCGGCAGGGTTATCTGAGGAACGGGTGCAAACGGGAAAGACAAAGGGAGTTTTATGCTTAGGGGCTGAGAGTTTTTGGCATGAGAGAAAATGTCATTTATCATGTTCCAGTATGAAAAGGTTTGAATAGGGACTCTCTCAGGTCCAACAGCCTCATAGTGTGCCTGAAGGCAAAGTCTTACACGGTCCCAGCGTTTGGGGTCTACGATTCCTTCTTGGGGGAACCAAGGGCAGACTTTCTGGATATACTGAAAAAACTTCAAGAGATCCTGTTTTTTAACATATGCCCCTCTCTCTCGGAGGCACTGTTGAATATCTTTTAAGAACTGCGCCTCCTTAGACAGTTCCTGTCCCATTTTGAGTTAAGAGAACGTCCGAATGGACCTACCTGTTAGCCGTCCGCTTCGTCGTCACCGATCGGGCGGCTCTCGAGCTGATAGCCCGATGAATCCTGCGCAGCTGCGACTACTTTCTCTTCTAGGTAGGCGGGCTACGATCCTCGAGCCCCACGTTGGGCGCCAGTTGTCCTCGCCAGCGAGGGCTTCTTAAGACGTGGGAGACCTCGGGGGAGCCGCGACTACCTATGAAATGGGATGAGACAAAATGACACGGAGAGCCTGCAGTTTTTTGTCAAGCTCTACTTTATTAACAGAAAAGGCAAGGAATATATAGCATTTGAAGGGGCGTGGTAGGGAGTAGCTTTTTCTGGTTGGTTGCCCATTATGATAATGAGGTAGCTTACAAAGTCCAATCACACACCGAGTTGTGCACATGCTCAGTAGTCTTTGACGTAAGCAACGGACCTGGTTGAGGACTTAGCGGGAAGCTGTGGCGGGAAACTGACCAAGAAGAAGTAAACAACAAGATGGAGTCCTTTTGTTCTTATGCTCTAGCAGAGAGGGGGGGAAGAAGGAAAGAGAGGAAAGGTGAGTACAGGTTTGTGGTTAGTATAGAAGGTGGAGGAGCTCTCACAACATGGTATCATAAATGACAACAGCCCCTGACACCATTTTGGCATACTGATTATTTTGAATTAAAGTTACTTAATAAACAGAAGCACAAGAAGTACAAGAAGGACACCCTCACCCTCCCTGAAATAAATCTCCCATGAGAAAGGTGCCCTTCCTGAACCAAGAGGGTATAAGGCATACTCATCACCAGAAACAGGAATTTAGGGCCCAGATGGCTGTATGAAATGTCGAAGAAAAGAAAATACTAAAGTAAAACTCCAGAAAAGAGTTATTAGGGTTTTATTTGAGACCCTGGTTTAGGACAGCTGTCCAGGAAACACAGTCCTGCCGAAGTAAGTCCTCAGGAGAAGAGCTTTCTTACAAGGTTGCATATACTTCCTAACAAAGGATACAAGTCAGGATGTGAATAGTTACATGTTACAGATGAATACATACAGAAATCAAAAATACTAAGTATTTTTTCTGATCATTAGTAAGGCACAAGGTAATTTTGTGAAAAAAATTGGATGCAGAGCAAATGTACAATGCTTGCCCTACAGACTAAAAATTATGTCTTTGCTTTAGATAACCCAAGCTTTAAGTCCAGGAATGCATAGTCCTGGGATTTGGGGTTTTTTTCTGTGACAAAATAAACCTTGTTACTTCTTCACAGATTTACTACCCCAAGTCCAAATCCCTTTGTCTTGTCAATTTATCCTAAACGTATTGTTTCCTCGTTTAAAATGTTTAAAAGCTGCCTGCTTCAGTCACTTGTTTGAGTCTCATATTTTTTATGGTGCTTCCATGCATACACTATTAAATTTGTTTTTCTCCTGTTAGTCTGTCATATCAATTTAATCATTAGGCCAGGGAAAGAATTTAGAAGGGAAGAAGGAAAAAGTTATCCACCCTTACACAGTCAAAAAACATGAAGGTGGTTGACATATACATCAGGGAAAGGAATCAGGTGAGGACTACGTGGGAGATGAAGGAGGTGGTCCAGAAATGGAAGAAACAGTGTTTTGGAACCAAGTTGAGTCCATCTGCCCATGTGCATCTGAGAAGCAATTCTAAGGTTACTGGAAAAGGAGAGAAGAGCCTGGCTCAAATCTGTCTCCCTGACCTTAGGTGGAGTACATAATCTTTGCAGAAGGTTTATGCATATTCAGCAGAGGCTTATGCATATTTAGCAGGGACTGATGAAATTAACAGAGTTGGGGCAGGACTTTTCTTTTGCACCTCGGTAGCATGTGAACAGGTTATTACTCACACTTTGTGTTCAAAAAATGGCAGCTAAACCACCCAGGGGTGGAGATTTTAGTAGGGTAATGAAGGGCAGGTAAGTTAAGGTCACTTCAGATTGTTTCTGTGCAGGCTCAGGTGAGGGTCAGTGGGCTGGACCATCTTTGCTCCATCTGCTCTGAGTGAAGCTGGCCCTAAGGGTGAAACAGTTGTGAACTCAATAGTCCAAGCATGTTTATTGAGAGGGACCCCTCTATTCTGGCCAGCAGAACAAAGAAGGTGTCTCTTACAGGTTAATAAGCTTTTTATGGCAAGGTTTTCTGGCAGGCTCTTTGAGGGGAGGAGTCAGGGGAAAGTGGGCTTGTGGTTTGCTGACGTGTCCTCTGAATAATGCTTGTAGCCTAAGTAAGATGAAACCTAGGTCTCTCTGAGATGTTGGTACTTAATCGAAAGGTGGTACTCAGGTCTGGAATCTATCAAAGTGAGACAGGGACCATGGGTTTAGAGTAGGGTGAGGGTCTCTGGAAAAAACAAAGCAAGATAATCCATTGTGGGATTTGCTTTGGCCTGCTGGGGGGCCTGGCTTGTTTTTCTGACTTTCCCCAGGTTTGCTTTTCTTCCTCTAGCCCTTATTAAGTGATTTGCTGCCTGGGCAGTTTAACAAGCAAGTCCAAAACAAACAGGAAGGATCCCATCTTGAAAATAAGATTGCATTTTAAAACCAAATTTGTTAAAATGTAACTTTCTAAACATACTCTTTAACAAACAGGCAATAACTCAGCCCACCTTGGGAGCAAAGCAGGCAGCCTTGAGTGACATGCTCCCAGACCAGGAAGCTGCCATCCTGGGAGGAAATCAGAGCAGTAAATTTCTTGTAAATAACCATGAAGACTAATTAGAAACTTAATGTCTCTTCAAAGATAAATATTTTGGGACCACTTAGCAGGTGTACATCCCTAGCCCTTTGTCTATAAAACTCCTAGACAACACACCACCCAGGGGCTCTCTTGTCCTCCCTGGCTAGAGCCAGGAGCTCTGTCCTCTCACTTTGTGTCTAAATAAAAGCCTCTCACTTGCTCTCCTACCTTGAGTGTTTGTGAACTCTGCAAACAAGAACCCTGGAAGGCATCAAAAGTGTCCTGCAAAACAACCTGTGATTTCTTTATCTTAGAAAAGACAGCAGGGAGTGTGGTAAAGAATTTTAACAACACAGTGAATAACAGGGGCAGGAAATGACTGACTGCTTTGCTTTTTAATTGGAAAGCCCCAATTTCAATATGTTACCAAGACCCAGTCTTTGTCACGAAAGTCAAATCACAAAACACAGTGACACTGTTTTGAAAAAAGGAAAGAAATAGTTTATTCATTTGACAGCAAATGAGGGAGTGGCAGGCTCACGTCTTAAAGAGCCACTGACCTGTTGAATCATAAGCAGCTCAGGGCTTTTAAAGGGGAAATTGTGGGCGAGCAGCTGTGATGTTCCTGACCACAGACACAAGAGGAGCAGCTTGCAAGGATCTAAGCAGGCATTCTTGCAAGAATTCAATTTCTTTTTTGTTTCTCTTATTGGTTCCTCTTCAGTACTCAGGGAATGGATGGCTTGGGTTCTGCAACATCAGCTTTCTGCATTATCTCTGACCCTCAGACTCAGAAAATAGGGAGAAGGAAGAGCAGCTGCCACCTGTTAGTGGTTACAAAGTTTTGGGGGCTACCTGCGTTCATTTTCAAGTTAATGTTGGTGTTAAATTTTAAATCCCAGAAATTTAATTGTTTTCCTCTGTTTACAAACAGGATGAACAATGAAAAGGGTATGAAAGTCATTAAGGAGAGGATTTATTTCAATTTCATCAGGTATCTGGTTTTACTGGGGCAGGGTGTAGATTCATGGTAGTCCTCAAGCATAGCGCTAGAATAAATTCTGGTGAATTTCTGACATGGGTCAAATTGCTGAGAAGAGTGAAGAGTTAGGAGGTCTTCCTTTGCTAAAGTTGTAACATTCACAGGGGAAAAATACAGAGCCAGAAATGGAATTAATCATGTTCTCATAACAGAAAAGTAAAGGCAGAGTCCTTAGAGACTAAAGTCCCAGCAGTCACTAGGTAGAAATAAAATGCAGCCTTCCTACTTTTCTTGCAACAGAGATAAAGACAAAGACTTGCTCATCTCAGGTAAGTTTCTAACTGGCTAAATTTAAAGACTGTAGGGAAGAAAAACCCTTAGGTTTTTGGAAAAATGAGGAGTCGAGTATTAAGGATTTTGTAAGTGAATAATTTTATACCTTACTCTGTTAAATAAATTCTGCAGTTTAATGACCAAACAATGATGTTTTTGGTTAGACCTGTATGAATTTGACTGACCTCATTTGTCATTTGAATAAGGATATTAAATATTTTACTTATATTATTATCAAGATTGATATATAAACCATTTTTTTATCACTCTGCAAGTGATATGGTACATGTAAATATAAGAATTTTTCTAGTTTTATCTAATAATAATAATTAACACATTAAAAATAATAACACATGTAAATCCAAGTGCATATGGACCACATATCTTAATATTTAAGTCTAGAAAAATAAAAAGGCATCACCAACATTCAAATATATTAAAACGTGCACACGAACACACACAAACATATATATGGTGGTTATATAAATACAAGCTGAAAGTCATATTATCTCAGGTACACTTATTTATCCTCTTCTTATTTTCATTCTAATGGAAAAGACAACTTAACATTCGAAGATATGAAAATGTATGCCGTATAATCTGTTGTTCCTGCTTCTTTTCATCACTTCTTGACTTTCAAAGGATTTGTCCTTTGGCAAAGGTCAGTCAGTCGTACAAATAGGCTCTAAATTCTCTGGCAAACCAGTTAAGAAGAGTAATAGAACAGTTCTGCAAATGCTTTTTCATGTTTCAGTAAATACTAAAGCTACTATATACCCAAAACGGCACCATAATAATTTTAATTTATTAACTTACATGCAATATCACTGCCAGTGATACAATCAACTCCTTTTCTTTAATAAAGCAATACATGTGATCCTTTTTATCTAACATATATTGTCCAGTGTCTTCTGGCCTTTTCTCTTTAACTACTGTTTTGGATCTAGAATGAACTTTCAGTTTATTCAAATCTATCTGGCATTGGGCAACAGAAGCCAAGACCAGTAACATATCTCAGGAAGGACATACAGATTTGAAATCAAAGTTTACCAATTTCCTATCCCAGGCATTTTGAGTTTTTTCATACACAATAATGCCTCTTTTACACTTGAGCTATTTGCAGAAAGTAAAGAAGACAATTTAAGAAATCACATCTTGTCTTGCAGATATCTTTTGGGTATCCAGAGGAATCAAACTCTGGTCTATCATTTTCTTGATCATTTTTGAAACATTTAGAATGCAAAGGAATGGACAAGGGAAATTGCTCTTCCTTGACTGAATTCTTTTTCTTGGGAATTACTAATAACACTGAGGTCAAGGTGACTCTATTCATCATGTTTCTAATTGTTTATATCATTGATCTTCTGGCAAATCTCGGAATGATCATTATAATTAGAATGGATTCCCGGCTGCACACACCGATGTACTTTTTCCTCAGCCACCTCTCCTTCTGTGACCTCTGCTATTCCACAGCAGTTGCACCTAAGATGCTGGTGGACATATTTGCCAAGAACAAATCAATTCCCATCATTGGCTGTGTCTACAATTCTTAATCTTCTGTATCTTTGCAGACTCTGAGTGTCTGCTGCTGGCAGTGATGGCCTTTGATCGGTACAAGGCCATTAGCAACCCCTTGCTCTACACAGTCAGCATGTCTAGCAGAGTGTGCTCCCTGCTCACGGCTGGAGTTCACATGGTGGGGATGGCAGATGCTCTGATACACACGACACTAACATTCCGCTTATGTTTCTGCGGGTCAAATGAGATTAACCATTTCTTCTGTGATGTCCCACCCCTCCTATTGCTGTCTTGCTCAGATACACAGGTCAATGAGCTAATGATATTCACCATATTTGGCTTCATCGAACTAAGCACCATTTCAGGAGTTCTTGTCTCTTATTGTTACATAATCTTATCCATCTTGAAGATCCACTCTGCTGAAGGAAGGCTCAAAGCTTTCTCCACCTGCACCTCCCACTTAACTGCTGTTGCAATTTTCCAGGGAACTATGCTCTTCATGTATTTCAGGCCAAGTTCTTCCTACTCCTTAGATTCAGACAAAATGACCTCATTGTTTTATACCCTTGTGATTCCCATGTTAAACCCTCTGATTTACAGCCTGCGGAACAAGGATGTGAAGGAGGCCCTGGAAAAACTAAAAAAAATAAATAAAAATTGGATTTAAGAAAATAAGCATATACTGTTTAAAAATGTATTTTGTGGGCGGAAGAATTTTCCTCTACCCTTCAAGTTTCTTCTAGCTGGTCAAAGAATCAACATGAGACTAACAAGAGAAAAGAAAAAAAAAGCAAGGTTTAAATATGTATGTATGGGATCCCAATAATGAAATTGAGACCCGAAGTAATGGCAGATGCCGGACAGCTTTTATGCATTATAGACAAAGAAGCGCAAATCTGTGAGGATTCCACAGGACAAAGAAAACAGGATAAGAGCTTTGTTTAGTAAGGAATTCTCAGCAGCATTTGAACTGTTGTAAATGGGTAGTAAATTAGTAAAAAGTAACAAGTTTTGTTTATATCAACTTCTTTGGCTTTGAAATCTCTTTTCTGATAAGAATATCTCCCTACATCCTGGTGCAGGGGGGGGCACCTTTCCCATGGGAGATTTATTTCCTGGTTTCAAGGCCAGGGGGGCAGAGGAGGGTCAGCAAATCCCTTCTGCTTGTGCTTTCTTAGTCATTTTAATTCCAAGTAGTCAATATGCCAGAGTGGCACATTTTGGGGCAGCCCTTGGTTCCTACACATTTATATACATATACTCACACAAACACCCTTTTGTCTTTCAAATCATTTATTATACTACAAAGGTGTCTCAAATACCTCAATGAATACAATAAATAGTGTGCTAAGCCCAAGTGATACCAATATTTAGGAGATTCTTAAATATAATTTGTTGTATGTCTTCAATTTAAATAAGGTGTTCTTTATCTTTCCAATCTCTATCTTTTTATGCCAGTTTTCATTTGTTTGATGTTCATTTTATGCATTAACTTAATTGTTCTAAGAGTTATTAATGTTTGGAATGCACTTATAATTCTAGGTGCTGCGCATTTCATAATGAACCCAGTAGTTCCTATACTTATGGGTCCTAAAATGTAGTGGAAATGAGAGTTATTCATTCACTAATCTTACAGATAAGTATTGATAAACTACATATCACTTGAAGTAAATAGGAATGATATTCTAAGGTCAGCCAAACATCTTAATCTTAAGTGGAGAGAAGAAAAGATTCTTTTAATTTCAGGTTCATGTCTGTCTGATGAATGGAGACACTGGAGGGAGGGGAAGAAAGGCACCTAGATAGTGAGGCTGGAACTGAGGTCCTAGATGGGCAGGCATGTCTCTTGGAGGATACGAAGTCCAATGCGGGAAGGACTAAAGAACCCAGTGGGGGATCCTGGAAAAATGCACCCTTGTGCTGAAATGCTCAACCCAGTCACTTCCACTCAGTGGTTTTTCCCTTCTTCCCCCTTATAAGTCCTGGTTAAATGCCTTTCATTGTGGTTTATGTATAATACAATCCTCAAGACATCATCACTTTACCTCTCACTCTGTGATTAAAAGTTTGCCTCCAATGAAATGTGAGAGCACTCTGCTCAAGTGTTTCAATCCTGCTTCCTAGTGCACAAAGTGGAAAAACAAATAATTAAATTCAAGTTACCCAATAACATTATAAGGGTATGATATGTGCTTTGTATATTTAGTTGACCCGAACTGCAGGTCAGCAAACGTAAAACCCCCGGCCGCGGGGTTCACCAACTGGAACCTAAGGAGGGGGTGCGCGAATGATGGACAGAAGACACAGAGAATAGAGACAAGACAGCCTTTCTGATTAAGTCTTGTTTATTACAGGTTGGGGCAGAGAATATATAGACAGTACAGGGTGTGGTCTCTTCTGATTGGTTGCCCATTATGCTAATGAAGCGATCTACAAAGTCCAATCACGCACCGAGTTGTGCGCATGCGCAGTTGCCTCTGACGTTAGAGGCGGACCGGAGTGGGAACACTTGGCGGGAAATTGTGGCACGAAAGTGATCAAGAAAAAGTAAACAACAATATGGAGTCTTATTGTTCTTGTGCCACATGGCTCCCAACATTTAGTCACTCTTAAAATGGTTGTGGATACTAAATAATGAATTTATTAAGACATTCATGTTGATTACTTAGGAAGTACAAAGCATTCATCTGTGTGCTTCATTGATACACTGTGCCTCATTGGTCTCTGCTTAAGTTTTTGATACCAAGGCACTAGAAGCAGCTTGCGGAGAAAACATGGATATGGCAACATATTTGAAGGACGGTACAAGATTCAATGGCATTCTTCATGACCCATTAGAATTCCATGCCTTGTGAGGAATTGTAAACATCCTTGTGTAAAGGCATTTTAGAAGGAAAATAACCCCCAAGAGGCTCCTCTGCTTCTACAGGTGGAATTTGTGGGACATTGTGACAGATAAGGGCAAAAATGGTGGTGGAAAAAACCTACTGTGAGTGATGCTTTAGAAAAAAAGTTTATAGGATTTCTATCTGTACCGTGTTTTCTCAGTTTACCCATATTCTTGTGTGAATCTTTCTCATGAGCAGCAACATGTGAGAAAAAATTGTTTGAAATATATTGAAATCCAAACATTCAGAGGATCAGTAGGTGGACACAATTCAGAAGTATAAACATGCCCTCTTCTTTCCACAGGGAAAGATAGTGATATCATGTAATGATATTAAATGATAGTAATATCAAGATTGATTTGAGCTGTATACTGCCCCTTTAATCAGATCTAGTGAGTGCAAACTATGAGAAGGAAATTTCAGTGCAATAAATGAGGTGTCTTAAGTTCAATAAATGTATGTCAAACAATGGAAATAAAGAAAGTGTATTATTAAAACCAAATACTTTTAAACACAGCTCCCTATTCACTCTTCAGACTTTAATAGACTTTTCACAGAAATCATTATACAACTTTATTATTGCACAGGTAAGTAAAAATGAAACCTCAGTGCTACTATGACTCACCTAAAGAGTAGATAAAATAAAGAATATGTACAATAGTAATATCAGGCATTGTGTGGATGCAGAACAACTAGAGCTTTTGACCATTGAAGTAGAAGTCAGAATTGACGTTCATCTCTCAAAAACTGTGTGACAGTATCTATGATAGCTGGCATGAATTCCCATTCCTAGTTTTATACCCAAAAGAACTGAGTATGCATGTATACCCAAAGCTTCTACAGAAGTAATCACAGTAGCATTACTGGAACCTGACAATAAAGTGTGGGATTTGTTCATTGGGTTACTACACAGCAGAGAATGAACTATCACCACATGAAACAGCATGGAGGAATCTCACACACATGACACTGAGATACAGAATCCAAACTAAAGGGTACAAACTGAATGATTTTACCACTATAAAGATTTTTTAAAGCGTACAGAACTATCTCATAAGACATCTATTTCTGTTTGGGCTACAGACCTCTCTGAGATGCTTGTTGTGCTCTGTTTGGTCAGGGAACTGGGTAAAGTGCTATTTTTGCTTCCAAACATTCACTTGCTTTTTTTAATCATAAGTATATGTATATTACTTCAAAGGATTTTCTAAAAACTAAAAGACTATTTACCATCAGATTGTAGACAATTGCAGGATTACATTATTCATTTTAAAACCTTTGTAGATTCTTATATCAATACGTTTTCAAGATGTTTTGTAAAATTAATAAATCAAAATAATAATAATAATAAATCATACAAATTTCATAGGATATTTCATTAGGTTATTATACCTTATGTTACTAAAAAGTGCTTCCCTGATTGTAGAACAGAAATGTTTTAGCCCTGAGGCTCAGCTATTCTTGTTTCCTGCCATAAGCAGATTTTATAAACCTCATTTTCCTTGGTATCAGTATCACATGTTGTTTTAGGTGATAATATTCAATGCTTCAGGGCCAGACAACCATGTTCTGAACGTAGCAGTTCTGAAGACAATAAGTAAACTGCTGCCTGTAAAATATTATGTTTAGGGGCACCAGTGACAGCAGGAAGGGCATGCAGATACAGATTTTTTTCTCACTTATTGTCTATAATGTCTTAAAAGCTATGTTAAGTGTTTCCCTCCATAGTTAAACAAAGTTATTGTCTATTAACACACAAACCTCTGGGTAAATAATCCAGATTATCCAATTTTCAGAATATATTGCTACCCATGTACAGATTTAATGGGCAACGGGATATGAGTCCATGCTCTAGAGGGACAGCCATGCTTAGAAGGTAAAATTGGCTCCTGCCTAAACAGGGTGTAGGCTGAGGATATCTGGCGTCAGTGGAGGCAGGGAGGCACCTGAGGGAAAGAGGAAGATGGAAAGGAATCAGAATGAGGTGAGCAAGGATGACTCTGCCTCCGGCAAATACCCACCAGGAAGCAGAGAGGGGTCCTGAAGCCCATAGGTACACAAAGATCATGTACTTGAGATGACCTGATGGGCAATTATGAGCCATTTCTTAGGTGGTTAGAGATTTGCCTCAACAATAGATGTCAGAGTAGGATAGTTGGTTCTTCAGTATCAGGATCATCACACCAGGTACAGCTATGAATTTATGATTTTTTTTATTTTGCTATTACTAATGTACAATTACACGAGCAACATTATGGTTACTAGACTCCCCCTAATATCAAGTCCCCACCATACACCCCATTACAGTCACTGTCCATCAGCATAGTAAGATGCTATAGAATCACTACTTGTCTTCTCTGTGTTATACTGCCTTCCCCGTGTCCCCCCTCACCCCCACCCCCAGCTACATTACGTGTGCTAATTGTAATAGCCCTTTTTCTCCCTTATCCATCCCTTCCCACCCATCCTCCCCAGTCCCTTTCCCTTTGGTAACTGTTAGTTCATTCTTGGGTTCTGTGAGTCTGCTGCTGTTTTGCTCCTTCCATTTTTTCTTTGTTCTTATACCTCAAAGATGAGTGAAATTATTTGATTCTTGCCTTCCTCCACGTGGCTTATTTCACTGAGCATAATACCCTCTAGCTCCATCCATGTTATTGCAATGGTAGGATTTGTTTTCTTCTTATGGCTGAATAACATTCCATTGTGTATATATATCACATCTTCTTTATCCATTCATCTACTGATGGACACTTAGGTTGCTTCCATTTCTTGTCTATTGTAAATAGTGCTGCGATAAACATAGGGGTGCATATGTCTTTTTCAAACTGGGCTCCTGCATTCTTAGGATAAATTCCTAGGGGTGGGATTCCTGGGTCAAATGGTATTTCTATTTTGAGTTTTTTGAGGAACCTCTATACTGCTTTCCAAAATGGTCGTACTAATTTACATTCCCACCAGCAGTGTAGGAGGGTTCCCCTTTCTCTACATCCTCACCAACATTTGTTGTTGTTTGTCTTTTGGATGGCAGCCATGCTAACTGGTGTGAGGTTATATCTCATTGTGGTTTTAATTTGCACTTCTCTGATGACTAGTGATGTGGAGCATCTTTTCATGTGACTGTTGGCCATCTGAATTTCTTCTTTGAAGAAGTGTCTGTTCAGCTCCTCTACCCATTTTTAATTGGATTATTTGATTTTTGTTTGTTGAGGTGCGTGAGTTCTTTATATATTTTGGATGTCAACCCCTTATCGGATATGTCATTTATGAATATATTCTCCCATACTGTAGGATCTCTTTTTGTTCTATTGATGGTGTATTTTGCTGTACAGAAGTTTTTTAGTTTGATAAAGTACACTTGTTTATTTTTGCTTTTGTTTCCCTTGCCCAGGGAGATATGTTCATGAAGAAGTTGCTCATATTTATGTCCAAGAGATTTTTGCTAAAGAATTTATGATTTTAACGCATCATCACTAGAACCTCTTTTCTGAAAATAAAAACATACATTAATTTTATTTAATTTTGTATAATGGTATTCTAGCTTTGTAAAACAAAGAAAAACTCCATAACCTTCAAAAATACAAACAAGTAAAAAAAGAGCTGCAAAACCCATGTTTCTTTTTAATCGAGGTGAGGTTTCATTAAAAGAACCTACCTGCATGTACCTGATGTAAATAAACAAATTACCTTACCTCCCAATGTGATAACCCTTCCTCTCTCAGTCAGTGGGGGATCCTGCCTTGGTTTAGAAGGTGGACGTGAATGGTCTCAGTTCTCTACGAAATCTAGATTCTATGGATCATTACACTTGTGAATTCTCAAATGTCACTTTAACACAAACACACTTTAACATTCTAATGGAGCATTTAAGTGAGTTATCTTTTCAGACAAATTTGTTTCCTTTCACTGTAATTGGGGGAATCTATTGTGAACAATTTCTTTGGGTTCAATGCAACTATGTCAACAAATTATACAAGTTTTCTTGTTACCTTTTGGTTTCAAATTCTGGTTCATATTATAAGGATGTCAGAGAGAAGTCAGGACATGTGATAATACATTAAATATCATAATATGTGATTATAGTTAGATGGTATCAAGCATCCAGCTATGTAAAAAGGCCAAAATTGCCTTTATTTAAAGTCAAATGTCCTTAATCTTAAAATTAATTTTTAAAATACATCTGGCTGTGATGAATGAGGTATGGATAATTTTACCTATATCACAATATTTTTCATATAATTATATATAAACCAAGTCCCATTTGCAGGAGCAAGATTGAATAAATTACTTTACATTAGATAGAGAAGAATGCATTGCCTATATTCATAATATATATATATATATATATATATATATATATATATATATATATACACATATATGTGTGTATGTTCTGACACCAGTAGTGTTTAAAATTAAAAATCCAGTTATATGGACAATAAAATTAAGTTGTCCATGATAGTACTATTTTGGTTACTTTTTGCTGTTTTTAGAAAAATCTTTATGATAAGAATGTAGTGAGAGAGAGTTTGTCTTGTATGTCTGTGTAGAATGTTAGGGTGAATACTTGTGTATTTGTGTGTAAATTATGGAATTAAAACAAAATGCCTGTATAAGGATCTATGGATTGGAAGCAAGGAATGCTCATTGACTGGGGTGTTTTTACTATTGCTAAATAAGTATAATATGAGGCAGTAGGTAGAGGGAGAAGAAAAACATTCTTAAAAGGTCTGTATTTCTTTCTCAGTCACCCTACCTGCATGAAATAGCAGATGATAAACAACATAACATATCTGTGGCTTATTCCTGAGAGACCCAGTGTTCAACACCCAGGGATCAGACACAGATATGGTTATTATGACGCAGGTCAGACGGGAGCAGGGCTGAGCCCTTTGCAGACAGAACTGTGCACGGCAAAGGAGTCAGTAGTTCCGTGTCAGGTACTAATATTTTTCTTGTTTTATTCATTTATACTTTGGATTCCTTCGTTTTTTATTCTTTTTTCAATGAAAGATATTATAAAACCAAAAGAGATTATGGATTATTAAATGCACATTTATTTGAATGACTTATCAATCTTTTTTGTTATATTTTATATATAGAAAGAGAGATGGCAGGGCTTATAATACTTTGCACATATGGATTGTGGAGGTGATCAGGTGTTTTTTTACTGGTTTCAATATACTACCTGTACTTTTAAATATTCTTAAAATATTTCCATTTGTAAAGGGAAGCTTTTTTAAAATATATATCTACAGAACAGATATTTAAAGGAATTTAAGCCATGGGTTTGCACACTGGTACATTGATCACTAGATTATTATTCAGATTTTCTTTATCTGTTCTTCATCTACCTTCATCTCCACTTTCCTTTTATTCTCACAGAACGGAGAAGGTCATGGGCAGTATTATGTTGAACATAGCTGGTTTGGGTAAAATACAACAATGGAACATAAAAATTCAATTGCCACCCATGGACCAGCAACCCTTTTATAGCCAAAGGAGGCAGATTACAGAGATATTCATAGCAAACAGGGTTAAAAGAAAACAATAATAGAGTCTTACATTTTTACAGAATTAAGATGGAAGAACAGTTGAGTCATCCATCTCTCTGAGGTTATGAGACTGTGAACATAAGAATATTTTTATGAGGAGCTCTACGCGTGTTCTGTTGGTGACTAGTTCATGTGGATTCTAATAGATTCGGGCAGAGACACTCACACACTCATCCATACTCCCGTGCTTGCCTCTCTCTCACCCATGCTGACAGCATCTGTATGATTATGTCCCAAACATACTTCCTTTTCTCCCCTGAGCGACAGCAACTGTCAGAGGGGAGCATGGTTAGCATATCACTCATGGAGCCCCATCCACCTTGGTATGCAGCACCCCCCCCTCTATGCTGCAGTGGGTCCTAAATCACAGACTATCTCTGTGCTTTGTTTGTTGAGGCTGGATTAGACCCTGAGGAGGTTCGGAGTAAAAGGTGCTTGTTGGATCCATCAACCTGCCATAGCTTTGCCTGCTCCAGTATTTTGGATGATAAGGCAAAACTACTGAATTGTGTGTCTCTATCATAGGATATGAAAATATGTCTACTAATTAAAAAAAAAAAAACAAGCATTTTCAGAAGACATGGTTATGTTCAGAGTATTTGTGAAATTATTGTGTCAACTTCGAGGACATCAGTTTCTTAATATAAGATCTTAATACAAGATAGAAGAACCAAACTACATAGATTCATGTGGAAATAGCATGATTTAATTTGCATGAGAATGCTAGACCTCCATACAATTCCATACAAATGTTGCTGTAATTATTTTGTTATTATTTTATCAATATAAATTTCTTTGGATACAGTTGCAGGAGAGTCAGTTTACTTGAACAGTCCTGGCATTACCTCTTTTCTAATCACTGAAAAATTGAAAGGAGCAGCAGTCTTACTATTAAGATAGTAAGATGATATAAATTCAGCCCTTCTACTTCCATCTTTCACAACCAGGGATTTCCAGACCTGAGCGATGGCTGCTGACAATTGCACTGGGGTCACTGACTTCATATTCCTGGGACTCTCTGGCCTGGCAGGCAGGACGTACAGCAGGGGCTCTTTGTGCTCTTCCTGCTGGTTTATGGCATAACCATGGTTGCCAACCTGGGGATGATCCTGCTGGTCAAGGTGGACCCCAGACTCCATGAGCAATCTGTCCTTCTGTAATGTCTGTTTCTCCTCCACTGTCTCTCCCAAGATGCTGGCTGATTTCTTATCTGAGCAGAAGAGGATTCCATATAACTTATGTGCCATTCAGATGTATTTTGGGGGGATCTTTGGAGATGTGGAATGTCTCCTGCTGGTGGTCATGGCTTATGACCGTTATGTAGCCATTTGTAACCCGCTTCTTTATACACTGGCCATGCCCAGGAGACTCTGTATCCAGCTTGTGGCCATTGTGTACATGGAAGGGTTGGTGGATTCGGCAATCCACACCTGTTGTACATTTCGATTGTCATTCTGCAACTCCAATACCATCAACCACTTTTTCTGTGACATCCCACCCTTGCTAGCCCTCTCTTCCTCAGACACCTCCCTCAATGAGTTACTGGTGTTCATTTCCAGTACCTGTGTTGTGGGGCTCAGCATCATGACTGTCCTCCTCTCCTACAGCTACATCCTAACTACCATCCTGAGAATGAAGTCAGCAGAGGGCAGACGCAAAGCCTTCTCTACGTGTGCCTCCCACTTAACCACTGTGACTATATTTCATGGCACGCTGCTGTTCATGTATTTCTGACCCAGCTCCAGTTACTCCATGGACATGGATAAAATGGCCTCAGTTTTCTACACAGTTGTCATCCCTATGTTGAACCCATTGATCTACAGCTTGAGGAATAAGGATGTGAAAGGTGCCCTGAAAAAAATGGTCAGCACTATATTATGTTCTGTGTGAAACAAATTATTCCACCCAAAAGTGTTATTTGAAGGTTCTGAGATATGAAGTTCAGGTCCTTTGTTACAGGTTCCTGTAATCTCACCAATACATCTCCTAGATACTTTCCATTACTTATCACTGTGTCTAAATTGAGTGTAGGGAGTAGTCACTTTTGATCTTAACCTCCTCCCAATATATGAAGTGTGCTAATACATCCCCTTTGCTGTTTTCGAAGAGCGTCTTTTTATACCTCTTTCTTTATTCATGGGTAAGTCCCAGTGAGCTTTCATTGCCATAACTCCCCACATTTCTGACATGATAATTCAACTTATTCTCCTAAAGTACAATATTTTTTTCAGAACCAATGGGTTTATTAAATCAGAAGGGTTTGAGTGCCTTAAATTATGTTTGTGTATATCCTTCCTGTGCACAGTATCCCTGTATAAATGATCCATCATAACACTTAGAAATATGTCCATAGTAAATAAGAAAGTAAGAATAAATAAAAACACTTTCCCTAACTCACATTTCAATGGCACTTTCTGTACACATTAGAAATGCACCCCTTAAGTAATTGCAAATGCTCTTTTGTGAAGGTATTTCAGAATGATAGTAAACTGCAAGAGGCTGCTCTGCTTTTCAAGGGGGCATTTGTATGACCTTATGACAGACAACGGGATAATATGGTGGTGGGGAAAAAAAATCTATTGGAAATACTTCTTTGGATAAACAGTTTGAAGGATTACTAGCTGTACCGTACTTTCTTAATTCATGCATATTACTTAGTAATCATTTTTATGTGCAGAACATGTTTTTGAAATCTGATTAAAGTCCAAACAGTCAGAGACTCAGTGTGTTTCCACTGTTCAAAAGTTATAAACATGCCATTTTCCTTCCATATAACATATGACAGTAATATCTGGTAAGGATTGATTTGACATGTATAGTGATTCCTTTAATCACATCTAATGAGTGCAAACTAGTGAGAAGGAAATTTGGTCTGAATAAATTAGGTTCCTTAGATCAATAATTGTAAGTCTAATGATGCAATACACCAATTTGAATAATTGTAATTTCATCTCCCTGAATTTTGCATTCAATGTTGAAAAATAATTTACTGGTATGTCTTATAGTGGATTCACTAATTAAATGGGAACATCATGTATATATGGCCCGAACTAACTCCTCCATGATGGAATTCTACAAAATCAGGGAAAGTGTCATATCAGAATCTTTGATCTATTCTTGCTCATCTGCTTTAATTCTCACCATTCCCTTCCATTTATTGCATCTCCTCATCATAGCATTTCACACACCCACCAGGATTATTGGGAAATACTACTGTCCAGATATAATATTACCAGTGGCTGTGTGCAGTGGTTGAGGTAGTAGGCATGTTTCCATGCCTGGACCACTTTCCTTCAGCTGTGGTACTGAAACCCCTAAAGAAACAAATGTCCATGGTGGTATATTTGGGTGCATGTACAGCGCAGTGAACACATACTGGTATAGGCTGCATAACAACACGGGTGAGGCTGCAGCAGTACCAAAGCTCAGGGACCCAGCAGTGGGATGCCCTGTGCAAGATGCACAGACAGCGAGGTTTCACCTCTCTGGAAGCTCCTCTCCAGGAAAATGCTATGACCCAGGGGTGCAGTGCAGCTCTGAATCCCTGTGGTATTGAAGAAGTCACTCCCTCTCTTGTCACTTGAGGAAAGAGGCATAACCGAAATCAAACAAAAGCATTTATCTGGGGTCTCAAAATGCACTTCTGGGAGCAAGAATCAGGTGGCAAACCAAATTATGTCCCATTCGGTAGTCAGTGGGATTTAAAGACAAAAGGGAATGTTGCACACGTCGTTTACAAATAATTTTGACTGGAGCTGGTGGCAGAAAACTAAAACTGGCTCCAGTGAAGTGGTTGCTCGGCTATCACCAGGCAAATGTCTGTTACTGCAGCAAGTTGCACATGTCCTGTGCAGCCCTTGGAATATTTCTGCTTTGTCCCAGATCAAAAGTTTAGGGATCTACCTGGTCAGAGTGTGGATAAGGCCCGCCTCCTTAATGGCCTCCGGGCTCCATGTTAAAACCCATGAACATAAGTGACTCTATTTCATTTCCCCTCATATTTGCCAGACCCCAGCACTTGCCCATAAAAGAGGTCCTTGCCTAGATTATCATTAAGGTCCTTTCCAGTCATCACAGTCTGTCCATATCTATGATCTAATACTTTGTGTACACCTATCCTCACTATTGGAGATATAAAAACCAAACAACACAAAAGAGTGCCTTCATCTTCATACAAAAGAATTCCATTGTGTATTTGACAGATTTCACCAGAAACAGCAATAATGATAACAGCTAGAAATTCTGTGTTGTGGACACCAAATAATTTAAACACAACTCCTCCCAACTGGTATTTAGACTTTAATAGACTCTTCACAGAAACAATTATACAACTTTATTAGTATTCAAGTAAATAAAAATTATGATCTCAGTGTTGCCCCATGACTCACACTAGAGCTTCTATAATGATAAGTATTTACAAAGTTATATCAGGTATTGGGGTGCATGTGGAATAATTATAGCTTTCAACATTGGGGAAGAAGTCAGAATTAACATTCATCTTTCAAAAACCATGTCACAGTCTCTTTGAGAGCTGGTATAAATTCCCGTTCCTCATTATACCCAACAAAAATGAGTACATATGTACACCCAAAGCTTCCACCAAAGTGATCACAGTAGCATTACTGAAACCTGACAGTAATGTGTGGGGTTTGTTCATTGGGCTGCTACACAGCAGAGAATGAATGAGCTATCACCACCTGGAACAGCACAGAGGAATCTCACATACACGACACTGAGCAACAGAATCCAGACTAAAGGATACAAACTAAATGATTTCACTACTGTAAAGTTCTTTAAAAGCACAGAGAACTAGGGACTTCCGGGCAGATGGCGGTGTGAGCAGGGTGGCAGAAATCTCCTCCCAACACTATATTTATCTACGAAAACACAGCAAATACATCTATTCCTAAAAGAGAGACGAGAATACACAGGAAAGCGCACAGCGTGCAGCTACACCCGAGAGGACTCGGCACCCCAAGAGGCGGGTAAGATACGGAGCCGTGACCCGGCGGGACCCGAGCCCACCCACACCCCAGCGCACTGGCGGGAGGAGAGGATTCAGAGCCGGGAGGGAGTGGAAGTGCACCCCGCGAAGTAGCCAGCCCCGGTGATCTGCGCGGGGAGCGCTGACCCACATTGCGCAGTGCAGCGGAGATTGGAGAGACAGAGGGGCAGGATCTGAGCGGGGAACGCGCCAGGGTGCTTGCAGCCGGCTCCCGGGAAGGAAAAAAAAAAGCGCGTGCTTTCTTCAGCGGTCTTAAAGAGACAGGAGCCCAGCGGAGGAGCCGGATCGCCCCAGCACACTCAGCCCAGCAGGCTGCGAGTCCTGGGGAGTTTCAGACGCCTTAGCTGGTGACTGAGGAAGCGTAGCCATACTTACACTTCTCACTGAGATCAACAGCACCCTATTCGTTCCCACCCCTGCCAGAGCGATAAAGGGCCCTGCGGAGCAGGCAGCCACAGCTGTGGAATAGTGGGGCAATAGCGCCACCTACAGCATTCCCACAGAATCTATGTCCGGTGGGCGTTTTTTTTGTTTTTTGTTTTGTTTTTCTTTTTGCTTTTCATTCTTTTTTTTTCTTTCTTTCTTTCTTTCTTTTTTTTCTTTTTTTTTCTTCTCTTTTTAAAGTCTTAAAGAGCCCAGCTGACATACGTGGCAACTATCAGTGACCAATTCTATAGCCATGAAAAGACAGAGGAATATGGTTCAGACCAAAATCAACCACACAACCCCAGAGAGGGAGTCTGAAGGGATGGAAATGCACAGTCTTCCTGAAAAAGAATTCAGAATAAAAGTCATAACGATGCTGATGGACCTACAGAGAAATGTGCAAGAGCTGACGGAGGATGTGAGGGAACTGAGGAAAGACAATGCAGAAATCAGACAAGCGATCGATGGGCTTAACAGTAGAATGGATGAGATGCAAGAGACTGTTAATGGAATAGAAATCAGAGAACAGGAGTACAGAGCAGCTGAGGCAGAGAGAGATAAAAGGATTTCTAGGAACGAAAGAATATTAAGAGAACTGTGTGACCAATCCAAACGGAACAATATTCGCATTATAGGAGTACCAGAGGAAGAAGAGAGAGAAAAAGGGACAGAAAGTGTCTTTGAAGAAATAATTGCTGAAAACTTTCCCTCGCTGGGGAAGGAAATAGTCTCAGAGTCCACCGAAGATCATAGATCTCCCAACACAAGGGACCCAAGGAACACAACACCAAGACACATAATAATTA
Organism: Smutsia gigantea; assembly: GCA_032199065.1. Lineage (NCBI taxonomy): Eukaryota > Metazoa > Chordata > Mammalia > Pholidota > Manidae > Smutsia > Smutsia gigantea. The sequence continues at coordinate 78,678 of JAVSCE010022339.1, read as the reverse complement.
AAATGGCAAAGATCAAAGATAAAGACAGGGTATTAAAGGAAGCTAGAGAGAGAAAAAAGGTCACCTACAAAGGAAAACACATCAGACTATTATCAGACTGCTCAACAGAAACCTTACAGGCCAGGAGAGAATGGCATGATATATTTAACGTTATGAAACAGAAGGGCCTTGAACCAAGAATATTGTATCCAGCATGATTATCATTTAAATATGATGGAGGGATTAAACAATTTCCAGACAAACGAAAGTTGAGAGAGTTTGCCTCTCATAAACCACCACTACAGGATATCTTAAATGGACTGCTCTAGATGGAAGTACTCCAAAGGCTAAAAAGATGTCACCAGAGAAAATACAATCATAGCAAAGAAAGCAGACCATCCAAATACTAACTAAAGGCAAAGAATAAAACACCTATTATAGAAAGAATGGAGGAGGAGGAATAAGAAGGGAGAGAAATAAAGAAACATCAGACTGTGTTTACAATAACTTAACAAGAAAGATAAGTTAGATTGTTAGATAGTAAAGAAGCAACCCTTGAGCCCTTGGTAACCACAACTCTAAAGCCAGCAATGGCAGTAAGTCCATATCTATCAATAATCACCCTAAATATAAATGGACTGAATGCACCTATCAAAAGACACAGAGTAACAGAATGGATAAAAAAGCAAGACCCATCTATATGCTGCCTACAAGAAACTCCCCTCAAATCCAAAGATATACACAGACTAAAAGTGAAGGGATGGAAAAAGATATTTCATGCAAACAACAAAGAGAAAAAAGCAGGTGTTGCAGTACTTGTATCAGCAAAATAGACTTCAAAACGAAGAAAGTAGCAAAAGATAAAGAAGGACATTACACAATGATAAAGGGGTCAGTCCAACAAGAAGATATAACCATTATAAATGTATATACACCTAACACAGGAACGCCAGCATATGTGAGAAAAATACAAACAGAATTAAAGGAGGAAATAGACAGCAATGCATTCATCTTAGGAGACTTCAACACACCACTCACTCCAGAGGACAGATCAAACAGACAGAAAATAAGTAAAGACACAGAGGCACTGAACAACACACTAGAACAGATGGACCTAACAGACATCTACAGAACTCTACACCCAAAAGAAACAGGATACACCTTCTTCTCAAGTGCACATGAAACATTTTCCAGAATAGACCACATACTAGGCCACAAAAAGAACCTCAGTAATATCAAAAATATTGAAATCCTACCAACCAACTTCTCAGATCACCAAGGTGTAAAACTAGAAATAAATTTTAGAAAGAAATCAAAAAGGCTCACAAATACATGGAGACTTAACAACACTCTCCTAATTAATCAATGGGTTAACGACCAAATCAAAACAGAAATCAAAGAATATATGGAGACTAATGACAACAACAACACAAAGCCACAACTTCTGTGGGACGCAGCAAAGGCAGTTCTAAGAGGAAAGTATATTGCAATCCAGGCCTACTTAAAGAAGGAAGAACATTCCCAAATGAATAGTCTAAAGACATAATTACTGAAATTGGAAAAAGAAGAACAAATGAGGCCAAAGTCACGAGTGTCCTCGCCAGCGAGGGCTTCTTAAGACGTGGGAGATCTCGGGGGAGCCGCGACTACCTATGAAATGGGATGAGACAAAATGACACGGAGAGCCTGCAGTTTTTTGTCAAGCTCTACTCTATTAACAGAAAAGGCAAGGAATATATAGCATTTGAAGGGGCGTGGTAGGGAGTAGCTTTTTCTGGTTGGTTGCCCATTATGATAATGAGGTAGCTTCCAAAGTCCAATCACACACCGAGTTGTGCACATGCTCAGTAGTCTTTGACGTAAGCAACGGACCTGGTTGAGGACTTAGCGGGAAGCTGTGGCGGGAAACTGACCAAGAAGAAGTAAACAACAAGATGGAGTCCTTTTGTTCTTGTGTCACATGGTTCCTAACATCTATTGCTAAATGAGTTAACTTTCTTGTTCTTGTGCTCTAGCAGAAAGGAGGGGGGAGGAGGAGAAAGGAAAGGTGAGTACAGGTTTGTGGTTAGTATAGAAGGTGGAGGAGCTCTCACAACATGGTATCATAAATGACAACAGCCCCTGACACACGAGAAGGAGGGACATAATAAAGATTAGAGAAGAAATAAATAAAATTGAGAAGAATAAAGCAATAGAAAAAAATAAGTGAAACCAAGAGCTGGTTCTTTGAAAAAATAAACAAAACAGATAAACCCCTAGCCAGACTCATTAAGAGAAAAAGAGAATCTACACACATAAACACAATCAGAAATGAGGAAGGAAAAATCACGACTGACCCCACAGAAATACAAAGAATCATAAGAAAATATTATGAGACTCAGTATCCTAACAAGCTGGAAAACATAGAAGAAATGGACAACTTCTTAGAAAAATACAACCTTCCAAGACTGACCAAGCAAGAAACAGAAAAACTAAACAGACCAATCACCAATGACAAAATCGAATTGGTAATCAAAAAACTACCCAAGAACAAAACCGATGGGCCTGATAGATTCACCTCTGAATTCTACCACACATATAGAGAAGAAATAACACCAATTCTCCTCAAAGTTTTCCAAAAAATAGAAGAGGAGGGAATACTTCCAAACTCATTCTATGAAGCCAGCATCACTCTAATACCAAAACCTGGCAAAGACCTCACCAAAAAAGAAAATTACAGACCAATATCCCTGATGAATGTAGATGCAAAAATACTCAACAAAATATTAGCAAACAGAATTCAAAAATACATCAAGAGGATCATACACCATGATCAAGTGGGATTCATCCCAGAGATGCAAGGACGGTACAACATTCGAAAATCCATCAACATCATTCACGATATCAACAAAAAGAAGAACAAAAACCACATGATCATCTCCATAGATGCTGAAAAAGCATTCGACAAAATTCAGCATCCATTCATGATTAAAACTCTCAGTACAATGGGTATAGACGGCAAGTACCTCAACATCATAAAGGCTATATATGACAAACCCACAGCTAACATCATACTTAATGACGAGACGCTGAAAGCTTTTCATCTAAGATCGGGAACAAGACAGGGATGCCCACTCTCTCCACTGTTATTCAACATAGTACTGGAGGTCCTAGCCACAGCAATCAGACTAAACAAAGACATACAAGGCATCCAGATTGGTAAAGAAGAAGCCGAATTGTCACTATTTGCAGATGACATGATACTGTACATAAAAAAACCCTAAAGACGTCATTCCAAAACTACTAGAACTAATATCTGAATTCAGCAAAGTTGCAGGATACAAAATTAACACACAGAAATCTGTTGCTTTCCAATACACTAATGATGAACTAACAGAAAGAGAAATCAGAAAAAGAATTCCATTCACAATTACATCAAAAAGAATAAAATACCTAGGAATAAACCTAACGAAGGAAGTGAAAGACCTGTACTCTGAAAACTACAAGACACTCCTAAGAGAAATTAAAGAGGACACTAACAAATGGAAATGCATCCCATGCTCTTGGTTAGGAAAAATAAATATTGTCAAAATGGCTATACTACCTAAAGTAATCTACAGATTCCTATGAAATCCCTATCAAACTACCAACAGCTTTCTTCAATGAACTGGAACAAATAATTCTAAACTTCATATGGAACCACAAAAGACCCCGAATAGCCAAAGCCATCCTGAGAAGGAGGAATAAAACAGGGGGAATTACACTCCCTGACTTCAAGCTCTACTACAAAGCCACAGTAATCAAGACAATTTGGTATTGGTACAAAAACAGACCCACAGACCAGTGGAACAGAATAGAAAATCCAAACATTAGCCCAAACATATACAGTCAATTAATATTTGATAAAAGTGCCTTGTATATACAATGGGGAGATGACACCCTCTTCAGCAGCTCGTGCTGAAAAAACTGGACAGCTACATGTAAGAGAATGAAACTGGACTACTGTCTAGCCCCATACACAAAGGTAAACTCAAGGTGGATCAAAGACCTGAATGTAAGTCATGAAACCATAAACCTCTTAGAAAAAACATAGGCAAAAATCTCTTGGACATAAACATGAGCAACTTCTTCATGAACATATCTCCCCAGGCAAGGGAAACAAAAGCAAAAATGAGCAAGTGGGACTATATCAAGCTGAAAAGCTTCTGTACAGCAAAGGACACCATCAGTAGAACAAAAAGACATCCTACAGTATGGGAGAATATATTCATAAAAAACGTATCTGATAAAGGGTTGACATCCAAAATATATAAAGAACTCATGCACCTTAACAAACAGAAAGCAAATAATCCAATTAAGAAATGGGCAGAGGACATGAATAGACACTTCTCTAAAGAAGAAATTCAGATGGCCAACAGGCACATGAAAAGATGCTCCACATCGCTAATCGTCAGAGAAATGCAGATTAAAGCCACAATGAGATATCACCTCACACCACTGAGGATGGCCAACATCCAAAACACAAACAACAACAAATGTTGGCGAGGATGTGGAGAATAGGGAACCCTCTTACACTGCTGGTGGGACTACAAATTAGTTCAACCATTGTGGAAAGCAGTATGGAGGTTCCTCAAAAAACTCAAAATAGAAATACCATTTGACCCAGGAATTCCACTCCTAGGAATTTACCCTAAGAATGCAGCAGCCCAATTTGAAAAAGACAGATGCTCCCCTATGTTTATTGCAGCACTATTTACAATAGCCAAGAAATGGAAGCAACCTAAGTGTCCATCAGTAGATGAATGGATAAAGAATAGGTGGTACATATACACAATGGAATATTATTCAGCCATAAAAAGAAAGCAAATCCTACCATTTGCAACAACATGGATGGAGCTAGAGGGTATTCTGCTCAGTGAAATAAGCCAAGCCGAAAAAGACAAGTATCAAATGATTTCACTCATATGTGGAGTATAAGAACAAAGAAAAAAACTGAAGGAACAAAACAGCAGCAGACTCACAGAACCCAAGAACGGACTAATAGTTACCAAAGGGAAAGGGACTGGGGAAAATGGGCGGGAAGGGAGGGATAAGAGGGAAAAAGGGGCATTACGATTAGCAGATGCAATGTTGGGGGGGCACGGGGAGGGCAGTACAACTCAGAGAAGACAAGTAGTGATTCTATAGCATCTCACTACGCTGATGGACAGTGACTGTAATGGGGTTGGTGAGGGGGACCTGATGAAGGGGTAGTTTAATAACCGTAATATTGCACATGTAATTGTAGATTAATGATAATAAAATAAATTATATTGAAAAAAAGCACAGAGAACTATCATATCAGACATCTATATTTGTTGGGGTTATGGACTTCTCTGAAATGCTCATTGTGTTCTTTTATTTGGTCAGGGTTCTGTGTGCAGCGATGTTTTGTTTCCAAAAATTAACGTGTTTATTTTAAATCATAAAATATGTACATGACTTCAAAGATTTTCTGAACACAAAGACTATGTACCGTCAGATTGTAGACAATTGCAGGATAGTCTTATTAACTTTTAAATCTCTATCAGATCCTTAAATCCATGGTTTCAAGACATTTTGGTATAATTACTAAAGAATACAAATTTCATAGAATTTATCACTAAATGATTATACGTTATGTTACTAAAAAGTGCTTCCTTGCTTAAAGAATGGATATGGTTAGCCCCGAGGCACTGCTCTTTTGTTTCCTGCACAAGCCGACTTGGGAATCCTTGGGTTCCTTGGCCTCAGTATCATGGTTGGTACTCATGTGATAACAGCCCAGACCTCAGGACTGGACAGTCATTTTCTGAAGGAATGTGTTTATAAGTAGACAAGTGATTAATTAGTATTGTGTAGTGGCACCTGTGACAGCAGGGAAGCCATGTGGATATGGATTTTTTTCATCACTTGTTTGTCTGTAATATCTTCAAGTCTACCTGAAGTGTTTTCCCCCATAGTTAAAGAAAGCCACTGTCCATGAACACACAAACCGTGGGCAGGTTATTTAGATTATCTGATTTTCTGCAATGTTTTTCTATCTATGAACAGGTTTAATGGGCAGTAGGATTTGAGTTCATGCTCTAGAGGGGCAGCCCATGCTTAGGATGGTAAAAGTGGCTCCTGCCTGAATAAAGTGCAGCCTGAGGAAATCTGGCATCTGTCGAGGCAGGGAGGCACCTGAGGGAAAGGGGAGGATGGAAAGGAATCAGAATGAGGTGAGCAGGGATGACTCTGCCTCCTCCAAATGTGCACCAGGGAGCAGAGAGGGGTCCTGAAGCCCTGAGGTACACAAAGATTATGTACTTGAGATAATCTGATGGGCAATCATGAGCCATTTCTTAGGTGGTTTGAGATTTGACTTAACAGTTGATGTCACAGGAGGACATTTGGTATTTTAGTATTGAAATCGTCACACAAAGTAGAGCAAAACATTATGAAAAGGCATTTACAATTCTACTAGAACTCTTTTTCCAACCTTAAAACATTGAACATTTAAAAACTTCATTCAATTTTGTGTAAGGGTATTCTAGCCTTATGAAACAAGGAGAATCTCCATCACAACAAAAATACACTCAGGTAAAAACAAAAAAGTGAAAAAAAAACACGTTCCTCTTCAATTAGGTGAAGTTTCATAAGAAATAAGAACCTACCTGCATATGCCTGATGTAAATGAAATGGATTACCTCTCGGTGTGGTAACCCTTCCACCCTCAGTCAGTGGGGGATCCTGCCTGGGTTCAGAAAGTGGATGTGGTCTCATCAGTTCTCTAAGAAATCTAGTGTCTGTGGATCATCACTTTCGTGAATTTTCAAATGTCACTTTGACACAAACACACTTTAATGTTCTGTGAAAGCGTTTAAGTGAGTTATCTTTTCAGACAAATTTGTTTCCTTTCACTGTATTTAGGAATCTTTTGGGAGCAATTTCTTTGCATTCAATGCAACAATGTCAAGGAGACTTTCAAGTACTTACCACCCATATGGGTGTCAAATTCTGTTTCATATTATGAAGTTGTCAGAGACAATGGCGGATATGTGATGATATATTAAAAAAATGATAAAGTGTGGTGAGAATTAGATAATAGAAAGCATCTGGCTATGGTAACAAGGACAAAACTGCATTATTTAAAGTCAAATCTCTTCAATCATAAAGGCCATTTCTTAGAATTTATTTTAAAGAAACACCTGGCTATGAAATGATGTATGTAAAATTTTACCTATATCAGAATATTTATGATATAATAAATTCTATGTGAATCAACTCCCATTTGTAGAGGAGAGATTGAATAAATTAACATACATTCAATAGAGAGTAATGCATTCCCTTTTACCATTTTAGATATATATATACATATACATGTATAGCATTTCTATTCTGACAATTATTTTTTAAAAATTAGAAATACAATAATATGAACAATAAAATTAAGTTAATCATAAGTAGTTTTATTTTGGTCACTTTTATTTTGTGAATGTGTATACAGTGGGAGAGGCCTGGTATATGTATGTCTGTGTAAAATGTGAGGGTAAATGCATGTATATCTGTTTTGTAAATTCTGGAACTGAAACCAATTGCCTGTATGGGGATCCAGGACTGGAAGTAAGGAATGTTCATTGACTGGAGTGATTTTACTATTATCAAATAGTCTAATATGAGGCAGTGAGAGAGAGAGAGAATAAAGTTTCAACATTGCTACTAAGTAATAGTCATTTTCAATGATTACTAGCTTGGAGTTAATCCTAAAATGTGTTTTATCAAGTTGTCTTAAGGGATAAAGTAAATAACTCAGAAATGTGTGTGTGTGTGTGTGTTCATTTGTAGCATATCTCATTCACAAGGGTAGATTAATGGATGAGAGAAGAAGCCAGATCCCTTGGTTCACATGCCACCTCTGTACACCACTAAAAAGTGGCACTTCGAACAACTTACATAATTTCTCAATGCCTCAATTATCTGTAAAATGGGGAGAATATAGCACCCACATCATTGATTGTTAGATGATTAACTGAATAAATGTTTATAATAGTGCCTGCACCATACAGAGCACTATATAAATGTTAATTATATATATTCATATAATATCACACATTAATGAAAATGTATATTGTATAAGGTGGTGAGAAGCAGGGATGTGGGGAAAGCAAAAACACAAAATCAAAAACATTTTCTTAGGTGCAGTTTAATATGTTGATATCCTTTGTATCACTGCAAAATGTATTTCATTAACTGATATTTTTTTGCTGTACCTTATTTATTGTATTATTATTTTTACTCGATGGTAATAAATATAATGTGCTTTGACCTGGAAATAAAAAAGTGTATAAAAGAAAGTGCTGACAACTGACCAGTGGCGTAAGTGAGTCACCTGCTTTAAGGTGATGGGTGATGTTAAGACTAGTGAATTTTTAGTCACATTGTAGCATTTCCTATGCTGTAAAATGAGCTACTTGGTTTAGAAGTCATGCTGTGTGAAAGAACATGATAATGAATGAAGAATTCTATAAATCCATGGATAGAGATTTTGATAAAAGAATCTTGAACAAGAAAGATAAATCCCTATCAAGAACAACTCACTCTTCTAGTGAGACCAAAATACAGTTTCATGATGGGAGAAGTCCAATGCCGTCAGTATGTGAGTGGCCTCCCAGACCTTCGGGGAAAGCGCCTTTTAGTTCCAGTGTTTCATCCACTGTGGCAGGCGTGGCGCTGGAGAGTGGCTGTGACGTCAGCCCTGGTGGGCGAAAGCCCATGTGGCTGAATCCACACATTCTCCACGCCTGCTGCCAGGATTCGTTTGAACTTATTGAAAAAGCTGGAAGTCTATCCTTCATTTTTAATTCTCTCAAGGGTTTAGGCAAGATTGTTATTACTCATTTGTCAATTCTGTGGACTAATTTCCTATTGAAACTTTCAAAGCTCTCTGCAACTGGGGTTTTGTTATGTTTGTTGTATTTTTAATAACAGCTTAATGGAGGTAAGAATAGAATTAGCAAGATGGGAAGAGCCAAGGGAGATCTTGCATAAGATAAGAACAAATTGAAGAAAGTCATGAAAATACAAGAAACTATGTAACATAAATAGAGAAGGGTGAATGGCCTTTCTGCAGACTGGTATATAGGGTACATAGAAGATATTAGTAAGAGAAAATACTTTCCTGATAGTTTTCAAATATATATCCATTTTTAAAATGTAAAGTATATTTCATATTACCAAAATTTTCACTGGGAGGCACAGCTGATTCCAGTTGCCTATGTCTGAATCTGTTAGTACATCATACTTTTATTTCCTAGATACCTTCACAGTCTTTCAGTACTAGAAATATTCTCTCAATCATCTAGACCAATGGTTTCTGATCTAGAAACTAAGCACCAGAGAATTTTGGAGCTGTTCTGATGAATCAAAAACTTAGAGCTAGTTGGTTAAAGAAATGAGTCTAGAAAGGGACTTCCATTCTTCACACAGGGCCAGTTTAGAGAATGACATGAGATAATTTGAATGTGAAACTACTAGCTAATAGAAGATTCCAATTTATTTTTGTTCAGCTATCTTTCTGCTATCACTTCTTGGTTCTAACTTCACCACAGTGAAAACAATGAACATATCCATCAGCCCCCAAAATTTTGTTGTGTTCCTTTTCCACTCCACGTATTGCACCCACTGATAGACTTTTGTCTCTATATATTAGTTTGCATTTTATATAATTTGTATACATGGAGTCCTACAGTTTATACTCTCCCATATGTGGCTCCTTCCACTCATCATAATTATTTTGAGATTCATGCCTGGTGTTTCATGTTTCAATAGTTTATTCCTTATTTATACATATTATTCCAGTGTAATGATAGATAACAGGTTGTGTAATCATTTATCTGTTGATGGATATTTTAGCTGTTTTCAGTTTTTTGACTATTACAAATAAAACTGCTATAAATGATTATATAAGTCATCACAGGGACATATGATTTAAATTCTTTTGGATAAATACTCAGGAAAGAAATAGTTGGATCACACTGCAAATATATGTGTAACTTCAGATAAACTGTTACATTGCATCTCAAAGTGATGTAGCACATTACATGAGATAGCAGTGCAAGAGAGTTCAAATTTCATAACTTCTTCCCTAATACTTGGTATCATCAGTAATTTTAATTTTAGCCCATCTAGTAGTATCATGGTTTCTCACTTTGGCTTTAATTCACATTTACCTAGTAGCTATGATGCTAAGCATATTCATACATGTTAATTTCCATTTACATATATTCTTTGTTGAAATATCTTTTCAAATAATATTCACACTTTTTGGGGGGTTATGTATTTTCTTATTATTGGTGATAATATTCATATTTTTTGGTTATACATTCTTTGTCAGCTATATGACTTGTAAATATTTTATTCACTTTATCAGTATACCTACCTACCTACCTACCTGTCATATCTATATTACACAGTAGTACATAATAGCAATAATAAATGACTCTTAAAAAAAAATCTCTCTGATTGTATTCTGTTATCTTTTCTATACAAACACTATCCCAAAAGTACATGATTTAAAATAATGACCACTGGATTATATTCTGCTCTTCCTCATGCTGACTGAGATCCCATGGTATTGAGCTGGATGATGGGCTAGGCTGTAAAGTCTCCTATAACTGACACAAGGATGGCAATAGCCAACAGATGAATTCAGCTGGGTCCCTTTCCCTTTCCATATAGACTCAAAGCCTGTGGTGACATGGTTTATCCAGAAGGTTAGTTAGACTTATGTGGCCACTCATGGCTTTCAGAGACTGTGTTCATAAATGCTGGAATCAGAAGTGATATATAATATTTTTGCCAATTTATGTTGTTCAAAGCAGTTAGAGTACAGTAAAAATTCAAAGGGAGGATAAATAGGCATTGTGCCTTTAAGGAAAATGTGTAAAGTTGTGTAGAGCCTGTACAGCCATCTGTAATCTCCCCAGCCTGTCAATAGCCCATCGTAGAATAAATTTCATATTCCACATTTTTAAACGAATTAGGCTTTTTTTTTTTTTGCTGTGCGTGTACCTAACAAAGTCACTGAATGAAGCAATATTTGAATAGCACACATATAGAAAAGAGAGTGGCAGTCATTTCAATCATTCATTCAATCAAGTCATTGTAAAAGCAATGTGAACTCTGGCACCTTTGGAAGTAGTCAAATCACACCAGATCCCCAGGTGGTAGACCAAGGTTCAGAAAGTATGGAGAATCCCATTGCTATCTCTTGGGAAAGATTTAGGGAGGATGGAAAAGTAAATTTCCAGTATTCCTCAAGTTGAAAAGAGCTAGTAAGGATAATCTCATCCTAAAATTATTTTTAGAAAAAAAATATAATTCTGCTTTTAAACTATTACCCATACAAACATGTTTAAACAAATCATACTTGCAAATATGAGTTATCTTACCAGAAAAAAACAAAACCCAGTATTTTGCTATTCTTTGTACATCACCTTCCACTTTTGGTAGTCTGAAATACTTAACGATAAATATTTAGAAAGCAATTACCTCTTCAAATCCTTATTCTAGGGACTTCAGGGAATACAAAAATAAACAATGACCTTGTTCCTGAAGCTGTGAGTGTAGTAGAGAAATTCTTATAAGACTAAAGTAAACATAATTTTTAAAAATGTGCTAAGTATAGAGAATGTGATAGAGTTATAAAATCAATGAAATGTATGTAAATGGTATGTGATGGGGGAATGGAAGTAAGAAAATGCTTAGTGATGAAGATGCCTTGAAAGGAACATTAACAAAATCTTTATATCATCATTATTCATAATAGGCAAAATATAAACTCAAATGATCATCAACTGATGAATGGATCAACAAAGTGTGTTGTGTCTAAAAATGAAATACCTTTCAGTCATAAAATGATGCAAACTTCTCACATTTTCAGTATGGATGAAACCTGTAAATATTATGCTCAGTGAAAGAAGCCTGACATACCAAAAAAAAAGTGTTATATGATTCAGTTTATATGAGAAGCCCAGAATTTTCAAACAGAATCAGAAAGTAGACTAGTAGTTGCCAAATGCTGGGAAGGAGAAGCAACCACTAATTGATAGGGGTTCCTTGATTTATCAATTGAAAGTGTTCTGGAATTAGTGGTGATGCTGTGCAATATTATGAATATATTAAAAACCAAAGAAGTGTACACATTAAAAGGGTGAATTTTATAATATTTTCATTACATTCCAAAAACAGAAAAAAAAAACCCACTGAAGATTAGTTAACAGCCATAAATACAGGGCTGAAGGAGATATTTCAAAGAGGGAAGATAAAAAATGAACAATGGAAAGGAGCTGGATCTGGTAAGTAGAAATCTGTTGGGGTTTGATTATTTCTGCTTTGACCAGAGAAAGAGGTAATTGTCAAACAATCATAAAAATAATGAGCATTTTTTTCCTAACATAGATCAATTAGGTGATGATAGTGAAGCATTAAAGCTCATCTTTGCTAAAGTTGGTGCTGTATTCACAGGAGAACATACATAATCAAAAATATAATTAATAACATGCTTGCATAACACCAAAGCCCAAGGGCAGTAATTTCAGAGATTTAAGTCCCAAATGTCAGCTGGTAAAATAAAATGTCCCCCACCTATTATTCAGCTACTGAAACCTCCTCATCTCAGGTAGGTTCCTGAGAGTCTCCTAAATTACAGAATACAGAGGAAAACATCTTTTTGGCAAAAAATTTGAGGTATTTTAAATTAATATTTTTATGCTTGCTTACCCAATTTAGTATTATCCTCAATTTAGTTGCCACAAGTGATATTTTCTTCTCGGAACTGAAAGATAGTGACTGTAATTATTAGTATCCACAAATAAAATTTAATTTTTTTATTTTAATCAACATTCATTGGAAAGCCTTTATTCCTACCACTCAGCAAAAGTATACATGAATTTAAACTTTGTTTTATATCAAAAGTAGCTGTGGTACTATATTATAAATAACATGTGCAAATAACTGTGTAAGTCATGTGCCATATTTACTTAGGTCTAAAAGAATATATCTGGACCCCACGTTCGAATTCTTATGTATCAACAGAAACACATACACACGCAAATCTGTGACACACACATAAAGATCCATGCAAGGGAGGGAAGCCTATATATCTCACAAGCATTTATTTTCCTTCATACCACTGCCATTTTTAGTAAAAAGACATTTAAAATCCAAAAAGATGCAAAGTATGTGTTAGATTCTGTAGTTTTCACTTCTTATTATCACATTTCTTTATCCAAGAGACTCCTTCCTTGGCACCAGACCACGCCACAAATGGGCAATGAGTATTGTGGCAAAGCAGTATTACATTTCTAGAGTGAAGGTCAGTAATGCATATTTCATGTCTCACCAACTATTAATGAGAACATAAACCAAGGTCAGTGATTCACTTTCCCATTTTTGTTAGTCAGTGATGTGCTCATTGTTTCTAGAAATAATACTATGTCTTTTAAACCAATCATATCTTTGAGGAACATGATAATTGTAATCATTTTTGTTGCCATTTGAATATTTTCAAGCATAGAAAATGCTTTGTCCTATGTTTTACAGCCTGACATTTTGCATATTGGTGTCTCTTCCATGTTATTTTGAATATATGATGAAAGATAAATTCATCCAACTTTACTCCCCAAGATGAGGAAGGTAAGGCTTACAGAAGAGCTTTAGAAAGTCACGTACCTCATGACTGACATCTAGATTTAGATCAGTTTCTCAACTGCCTATCAAGATTTTTTTTATTATTGTCATATGGATAACAATGACTCTTTTAAGAGCAATTATTGACTAAGTAATATTCTGAGTATTAAAAGACAATTGCAGAAAGAAATTGTGTACTGCCCTACAGATATTGTGTGAATGTGCGAAATCATTAAATATACATCTGTCATTTTCTTGATCATTTTCTCAATAGTTTAGGTGAGAAGAAAGAAGCATGGATAGAGGCAATTGCTCCTCCATGACTGAATTAATTTTCTTGGGAATTTCCAATAACCCTGGGATGAAAGGGGTCCTATTTACAGTATTTCTTGTTGCTTATCTTATTAACCTTCTGGCAAATCTTGGAATGATCATTTTAATTAGAATGGATTCCCGGCTGCACACCACAATGTACTTTTTCCTCAGCCACCTCTCCTTCTGTGACCTCTGCTATTCCACAGCAATTGGGCCCAAGGTGCTGGTGGACATATTTGCCAAGAACAAATCGATTCCCATTGTTGGCTGTGCTCTGCAATTCTTGATCTTCTGTATCTTTGAAGATGCTGAGTGTCTGTTGCTGGCAGCGATGGCCTTTGATCGGTACAAGGCCATTAGCAACCCCTTGCTCTACACAGTCTGCATGTCCAGCAGAGTGTGCTCCCTGCTCACGGCTGGGGTTTACATGGTGGGGATGGCAGATGCTCTGATACACACGACACTAACATTCTGCTTATGTTTCTGTGGGTCAAATGAGATTAACCATTTTTTCTGTGATGCCCCACCTCTTCTGATGCTGTCTTGCTCCGATACACAGGTCAATGAGCTAATGCTATTCACAATATTTGGTTTAATTGAACTGAGCTCCATTTCAGGAGTTCTTGTCTCTTATTGTTACATAATCTTATCCGTCTTAAAGATCCACTCTGCTGAAGGGAGGTTCAAAGCTTTCTCTACCTGCACCTCCCACTTAACTGCTGTTGCGATTTTCCAGGGAACTATGCTCTTCATGTATTTCAGGCCAAGTTATTCCTACTCCATAGATCAAGACAAAATGACTTCACTGTTTTACACCCTTGTGATTCCCATGCTTAACCCACTGATTTACAGCCTGCGGAACAAGGATGTGAAGGAGGCCTTAAAAAAAACTGAAAACAAGAAGGTGGTTTTAAATAATTGTTTACACAGACACACATATAACATGGTTGCTGTTTTTATAAAATATTGGGTGACACAAGAGAAATGAGTTGTCTGAACTTCAGTAAAGTGACTATTTGTTCTGAAGTCCCATCACAATAATGTCATTATTCTCCTACATGTGATACTGTGTTATATGTGTCCAGAGCTGAAATACGTTACTCCTTCTTTTTGGAAAAATATCCTGACCTTTCCAGTTGTGCCAGATTTTTGTTGGTTCATCTTTTCATTTGAACATTAATTTATTACAGTAAAATTTGTTGTGTGTTTAATAAGTGACCTGAGTGTTTAGGTGTTTTGTATCCCATGGCACAACCAGCAGTTTCTACACTAATGAATCCTATAGTCTAGTAGAAATAACCAACATTCACTGACTAAGCACTTAAGTAATTCATAACAAGCATCAAAATTGTGATGGAAATGTGAGCTGTACACCCAAAGCAATAGGTCCAAATTTAATGTAAAATAAAGGTTGCTTTGGATGGAGATACTAAGTATCAGAACCAAAAATATACACGTTGGGAATGGAAAAGATAGTGCAGAGGATCTGACAGTTGGAGCTGTCTTAAGGTTGACAAACTCGTGACTTTTTAGAAATAAGGAAGTCATTCATGGATGCCACAACATGGATGACTCTCAAGGGTCTTATGCTGAATGAAATAGAGTAAGGCTAATATTGTATGAATGACCTCACTTAGAAATGGCATCTAAAAAAGTTAAACTCAAAGAAATAAGAGTAGAATGGTTGTTTCCAGGGACTGTGGGAGTTGGAGAAATGGGGAGGTGCTGGTCAAATGGTGCAAGTGTCTCTTATAAGGTGAATAAGATCTGGGGATCTAATGTACATCATGGTGACTCCAGCTAGCAAAATGTATTATATATTGAAAATTGCTAAGAGATAAGATCACAAATATTCTCAACGCAATGAAAATGTGATAATTCTGTGAGGTAATGGACTTGTTTCTGTACTTTATCCTGATAATGATTTCACAAATTATGCATATATCAAAGCACACGGTGTACCTCTTGAACATACCCAGTCTTATTTGTCAGTTTTGTCTCAAGAAGGCTGGGGGAAAACAAAATGGAAAGAAGTACAAATAGGTTATAAAGAGCAATGGAAAGGGTCTTGGTGAAATACAGCCTTGTGCTAAAATTATCAAAAATAAACTCCTCTGTCAATGCTGTAGGAAATCCTTCCCTTCTTCCCCCTTCTGAGTCCCAGTTAAATGTCCCTTTTTGTAATACACAATAAACCATCCTTTTAAATCATTGTTTTACTATCATGCTGTTTATTAAATCACTGCTTCTGAGATTGGGAGTATTCTTTGTCTAGGACTGAACATTCTTCCCCCGTTATATAAGGCACCCCATGCCATTTTGGACACAAAATGGGAAAACAAACAAATAAATAATAAAAACACCAGATAACTTTTCTGAGTGTTTATTGTAAGTTCTTAACAAAACTATATGTGTATAAGACATATGGCTTGAACATATATACACTGTCAACTCCTGTACTATTGTGTTGATAAAAATCTGATTTGCTTTCAGTTTTATACAATTACAAATAAGGCAATGTTGAATATCTTTGCACATGTGTTTGGGCGAACCTATTCACTCATTTCACCGTGGTATAAATCTAGGTATAGAATTTTTAGGTTAATTATTCTTTAGAATTGTACAAGAAAAATGCCACTGAATGTCAGATTTTCTAGCTTCCATTTTTCAAAAGTCTTTGTGAGAAAACTTCAGAATGGAAGGAAACCCAAATTACACTTCTGTTTTTCAAAGGGAGCATTTATGCGACACCATGACCTTTTACTAGGTATCATGCTGGAAAAAAACTAAGTAAGGGTTATAACCATATTTTTCTCAATTAACACATACCCTTTTGAAATTGTTGCTTATGAGCAGAAGCACAGAAAGAAACATTTGGAATATGTAAATCCAAGAAAAATAGTCAGTGAATTTCCTTTAAAATTGGAGGATTGTAATTGCAGGAGGAAAATATGTTCCCAGCCCAGGGCAAATAATCTTTGAAGCCAAAATCAGTCAAAGGGAGAAATAAAGTGGGAGAAATCCATTTATTGGCTATAAGCAGTGATCTACTTCTGCTCGCATGTGTCTCTCGTGACCTGGCTGCAAAAAGACCTGGCACTTCTTGGGTCCCACTGTGCTCTCACTCTCCACCAACCTTGTAATTACCTATTGATATGGAGATGGATTACTTCTCTCCACCCCTTGGAAACACCTATCAATATGGAGATGCATTAAGACCAGGTGAGAGATTCTGGAAATATTGTAATTTTACCCACGGCCCACCCCTCCAGAAAGCTCACCACACAATCAACTTGCTGCCCATCTTCCACAATGGCCCCTGTGAGAGAAAACTGGAGCACTGTAACCAGACTAATAACATACAATAACAACAGCAATGAAATCATGATAATCCTTGAGCTGGAGGATTCAGCCAGGTTCAAAGTCCTATGCAGATTAAGTCCATAGCTCACCCATTTCACAGGAGGCCAGTAACTGAACAGGTAGGGAGTTCAGAGCAATCATCAGGCAGCAGCTGCAGCAAGGGGGCAGGTCCAGGCCACAAGGAATGTAGGAGAAAATAACCTTAAGGGTAATAAGATATATGTTTTAAGGAGACCAACATAGGCAAATCTTGTCCATCAGGTAGGATGCATATAAAAGAGTGGTCCTGTGATAGGACAGTGGCAGGAAAGGGATCTTGTCCTGGTCTAGTATACCAGACTTTCACCCCACTCCCTGTGGGAGTTACAGATGGGTCAATATATAGGGCTATGGGAGGTACATGCACTGGCCATAAAGATAAAACTTCCCTGTAAGGTGCTTTTACCTCCTGGCTGTTTTGGGTATGCTATTGTGACCTTTGGGGACCATTCTGCTATTATTCCAGAAACACACAGGAAACCAGCTTCCAGTCCTTTTCCCCAAGGTGCCAGAAGGGCCAACGATCCCTGTTTAAAATGTCCAGGGTCAAATGTCAAAATGTCCAGGGCCCTGTCCACTCAACAGAGTCTCCAGTGTTTAATGCAGTTGGGGCTGGCAGCAGGATGTTAAATAAATAAATAATTATTATATTACCATTCTAATTATTAAGATAATAACATAAAAATGTGGGGTTCCTCCTTTATTAGTAATCTTTTGATTATTTTTCCCTTAGGATGGTTTTTTATACCATAAAAGGAGAACTAAAAGCTTTAACGTTTCAGTATTGCATCTCGTGGGTAAACTTGTCTACTAATTATAATAATTTAGTCTGGTTAACTTAGATTTTCATATGCTTCATCTCAGATATATTATTAAATTGGGAATTTTAAAATGATTTTTATCTAATCACAGAAAATGAGACACTTCAGGTTATACAGACTAGGCAGAGTTCCTGAAATCATACACTTTTTGCAAGTTATTCCCTAAGTGTATTAATTGTTAATTAATTAAATAACCATAAAACATTTATCAAGTATCTGCTGAATGATAGGATGTCTTGAAAGATCTTGAAATTAATGCCTGGTGATATTTATTTGATTTTGAGAGATAAGTAAAACAAGAAAGCCAAGTTCATGCAGAGTCAGTATGAGCTAGGAGTGCTATAGGTAAGGAAAGCACATGGTATGCTTGCAAAAGGCTACATGGAAGAATTACATTGTCAAAAACCCACAATTAAAAATTTTATGTCAGCATTCTACTGGAAATTGTGACAGACATAAAAGTTTCTACTGTACGATTCAGTTTGTTAATATATAGAATAAAAAAGAATCACCTTGTTGAGTTCACAAACAAAAAAAATGAAAATACACATGCATGTGTCCAGAACCCCTCAAATCCATTAAAAGGCAAACCTGTTATTTAATGTTAGTTATGTTGATACATTTAGAATTTAACATAAATCGGATTCAGTTTGCTCTTTGGTGCTAGAATGTACAACACTGGAATTTGAATGGAGATAAAACATTTTATATACTAACTCTTCAACCTCCTCTGGTCTATAGAAAATAAACCAAATGGGTAAATGACTAATTTCACCATTTTCACAGATGGAACACCAAAAAAGCCAAGCAAACCTCATTTCAATGGTCAAATTTGTTTTGGGGGATTTTCTTGTATTCCCTATCTCTCAGTGTTTCTTTTTGTGATATTTTCCTTGTCTGAGTGATAATACTGGTAGACAATGGCATCATTATTCTCATAACCATAGTGGATCAGGCTCTCCAAATTTCCATGTATTTTCCCCTCATTAATTTTTCCTTCCTGGAAATTTGTTATGTGTATTTAACTCTTTCTAGAGTACTCATCAATCTTTGGATTAAGAAAAGAAATGTTTCTTTGTTTGCCTGTGCTACAAAAATATATTTTATCTTTATGCTTGGACATACAGAATGCTTTCTCCTGACAGAAATAGTCTATGACTGCTGTATGGCCATTTGTAACATTTTACCCTACCTGGTTGTGAACCACAAGCTCTGGGTCCAGTTAATGATCATTGACTTTTTGATCACAGGAATTCCAGTCTAGATAAAACAAGACACGCCAGATTTTCTCTGCTGTTTCGTGGTTCCCACCAAATCAATCACTTCTCTGACATCCCCCCCTCCCCCACCCCCCGCCCATCCCAGTGCTCAGGCTGGGCTGTGGGGACACTTTCCTGAATGAGAGGTTGGCCTTCACATCAGTCTGATGTTCGTTATGATCTCTTCTGTTAATACGTGGCTACTACAGTAAAATCATCTCCACCATCCTGAGCTTGCCATTGGCAACAGGATGAGCCGAAGCTTTCTCCACCTGTTCATCCCACATCACAGTTTTGACTTTGTTGTGTAGATCTGGAATCTTCACATATTCATGACCCAAATCCAGACATTTTTCCAGAATGGATACATTTCTCTCTCTTTCCTATACTATTGTCACCCAGAGGTTTATCCCCATGATAGTCACTCTGAGGAATGAGGAGGTCATGATGGCCTTGAGAAAATGGCTAGCTCATTGCTGACTGCATCAGCCACTGATTTGAACTCATTACCTGTTTGCCCTGGGAGGGGGGGATCCCAGGGCAGGCTGCCCCACAATGTGCCACAATGGCATATTGATTATTACTTTAAATTAAAGTTACCTTAGAAAAAGCCAGTGCAAAAGAAAATTTTCCCTTGCTCTCTGTCCCCAGAAAGCAGGAAGTAAGTCTCCTACATGAAGGGATGCCTCCCTGGACCAGGAGGTAAAGGAACATCCTGATGGCCAGAGAGAGGGAATTCTGAGCCCAGACGGCTCGGTAAGGAAACCTTGTTACTTTTACTAATTTACTACCCCAGCCCCAATTCTGTTTGGAATCCCTACCACTGTAAGTTCCAAACATGTAATTTCATTGTCCTACAGATTCTTCAGGTTTTTCCTTTCTTTGTTTCAAAAGTATAATTCTGCCTGCCTTGGTCATTTCTTTGGGTCTCAATTTCATTATCAGGCCTCCATGTGTGCGAGAAATACTCTCACTAGTCCAAACTCGGTAAGTGGACACAGAGTCAAAGAGAACAGCGGAGCGAGGCTTTAATTGCGGTCCTGCAAGATCAGGTGTCTGGTGAGCAGACACACTCAGGGCGATTACAAGCCGTTTATTCCTTAGCACGTGAGTCTCTCCCCTGGTTCCTCACTGGTTGAGTACTACAGGGTTTATACTCTTTCCCAGATGCCGCCTAAGCAATTTATATCCATGTTAGGCTTTCTTTACATTTGTGTTAATTTTATTAGCTGGTTCAAAACTTTTTCTGCATTTTTCTGAAGTGATGCACACAGCCCACTTTTTCTCGGTCTCCCTCCACCTCCCAGCCAGAGCGACTCCCTAGCCCATGTTCTGACATGCAGGCTTCTTGTTAATACCCTTTTGTTTAAATGTTAATTCCTCTGGGAATAAATCACATTTAGTTTTATGCCATTTCCCACAATGTGTGCATAATTAAACTTTGTTTTTTTTCCTCCTATAATCGGCCTCATGTCAAATTCTTAAACAAACTAGTGAGACAGGGACCATGGGCTTAGACATAGTAGGGTGAGGGCCTCTGGAAAAAACAAAACAAGATAACCATTGCGAAATTTGCTTTGGCCTGCTGGGGAGCCCAGCTTATTTTTCTAACTTTACCCAAGTGCTGCCTTCCTTCCTCCAGCCCTAAACAAATGATTTGTTCCAACTTGGGCAATGTAGCAAACAAGCCCCAAACTACTGCAAGCCCAAAACAATAGTAAAAAAAACCCAGGAAGGATTACATCTTGAAACCTTAGTTAAAAAAAAAGTAAAACAATGACTCAGCCCACCTTTGGAGCAAAGCAGGCAGTCTTGAGTGATATACTCCCAGACCAGGAAGCTGCTATCCTGGAAGGAAATCAGATGAGTAAAGTTCTTGTAAATAACCAGGAAGACTAATAAGAATCTTAGTGTTTCTTCAAAAGTATTTGGAACCACTTAACAGGTGTACATCCCTAGCCCTTTGTCTCTCAACTGCCTATAAAAACCCCTAGACAACGTACCACCGCGGGACTCTCTTGTCTCATGCCAGGAGCTCTGTCCTTTCACTCTATCTCTAAATAAAAGCCTGTACCTTGCTCTCCCACCTTGACTGTTCATGAAGTTCATTCTTTGGCTCTGTGAAGAAGAACCTCGGCATCACTAGAAGAGCTATGAAGGATAGAGAACTTTTCCTCCACAACACCACTTATTTCTGTGTTATCTAACCAGGGCTATCTTGTAGTTTATTTTCCTGCCTTAATATGGATTAATTATCCATACTCATTCTTGAACTTGTCATTTTATGCTTGGCTTTCTTATATCAGTGTTATATCCTGGATGGTTTTATTTGCAATAAGAAACTAATTTCTCAGCTAATTAGCAGACTCATCTGTCAGCACAAATTCCCTGCTTATTTGAGACTGTTCACTACAAAAATAGTATCTTTATCCAATATTCATTTCCTCTAAAATGAGTATTTTATCCGAAAACTCATAGTCTATATATTCTAGTTCCTCTCCCCTTTTGTTATCAGTTGTTTAGGAAAAAAAAAAATATTAGCCAGTAAGTATGACCATATATGGAAATATTGTAGAAAATATATGTTAAATGACTGTAGAATATGGACAGACTTGAATACATATAAGTTTATAGTGCAGAATAGTGCCTGTCGGGGTTTTCAGCCCTCCTCGGGATCCTCAGAACCTGCGGAGGGAAGAGAAGGGCACGCCCCGGCAAGGCGAGGTCGGGAGAGGCGAGTGCCGACTGTCCGCCTGATCACCAGCCTCCGGCCCCTAAGCCTGAACCTGAGACAAACTAACGCGACAAGGAGATCAGTCAAAGCAGGAACTCGTTTATTGTGGAAACAGCAGAGTATATATAACATTCATGGGCCAATCAGCATAAAGGTCAAGCAGTCATAAACTCTTCACGCAGGAAGGCACGTAATGCAAGCAAACGGTGTCCACGAGCTGATCACGTTTGTGGAAGACTCAAGCCACCAATAGGGAGATACCCGGAACACAGGTAGCAAACTTGTTTCATTTTGAAAGCCCGCTCAGGTGCTGCCTTATGCTTATCCGGTGAGCACTATCTTGGCAATGATTCAGCATTTAAGGGCTACTTCTTAGATTAGAAGGCCCTTCAAGTGCCAAAAGGTGGTCTTTCAATAAACCATATTAATTTAAATGGATGTAAATGTGTAAAAAGAAAAAGGAAACTTGACCTTTACTTCGTATTGACCTTTACTTCATATCATCTGTTAAAAAAAATCTGAGAGTTTGTAAACCTAAATATGAAATGCAACACAATGAATCTTTTCAAAGGTGATGTGTGTTATCTTCAAAATGTCAGTGTGACAAAAGTATTTTTTTAAACAAAATTATTAGCCATAGTGGAAAACATAATTAAGTTAAACTGTATTGATTAAGAAGTAGTGTTCATCTGAGGAAGCCATTTGGAGTGAAAATTTTTGACAAAAGGGTTTAAATGCACCATATATAAAGAAGCATTCCAAACCAAAAACATAGAAATTTCAGGAGAAAAATTGAGAAGGAACTAAAAAGGTGTTTCACAAAAGAAGATAATCCAAATGGTCAGAAAACAAAAGAATGTAACACATTAGTGTTCAGTAAAATGCAAATTAAAACCAAGAAAGATCTATGACTCATCAGAAAGACCGGAAAGAAAAAAAATAGAGCATCACTTGTGTAAAGAATGTGGCACAATGGGAGCTCTCATTGGTGCCAGCGTGGACCATTTTAACAGTCAGCTTGCCCTTATCTAGAGATTCTTACTCCTGAGTGCACCAGTAGAGATGCAGGCATACGAGTGTCAGGGGACATGTCCAAGAAGGTTCATGTTTGCATCATTCATAATAGCAAATCCTTCTCCAATTAGAATGGAAAATAATAGTGATAATTTGACATACAGGAAAACTAATAAGTGATAAAAGTGAATAAAACACAATTACACACAGTAAGGATGAAACAAAACAAGCCAAAATCATAATGTATATATCCTCTTAAGGTTAAAAGAGTATTTGAATGCCCATCAATTTTATGTGTATATGTTATATACAACATATCATACAATATATAGGATATGTAACATTATGTATATCCTACATTTTTTAATGAACATACATTTATAATGAAGTAAAACCCAGTATTCTATATTATTTTTATGCCATTGTTCTATTTCTTCCTGAATCTAATTCAGAGAAAGGAATTGCCATTTACCTCAAAAAAATAATCGACAACAAAAAATGATTAAAGGATGGTGGTACAAATGAATCATTTTGTATAAATGAATGAAACCATCTATAAATGGACATACTTAAAAACAAGCTGCATATCATTTCCAACACACAAAACAAAAAATAAATTACATTTATTTAGGATGTACTTGGTCACAGCAAGTCAGTCTTCTTTTTGTAAAACTTTATAATTGGATAAATAATAAAACATATTTTAGAGGCAACATATCACTGTGGAATAAAAAGAATAGATGACAATGTCGAAATTAAGGTTCATTAAGTCAGAGAGAGTTAGCCCACATGATTATTCACCCTTTGTTGGTTCACAATCTGTTGTAAGTATAAATGTGTTCCAATATCATGTTACTACATAACTTCATATCTGTGCACATTTTACTGATTGATCCAAACAGTAAACACAATTGTGATATTGGTCAGTGGTGCATAGGATAATGTCTCAAAATTTTTTTCTGAACTAAGTCACTTTTCAGATTAAAATTTGATATTTTTTTTATAAATGAAGTTGAATATCTGTTCCTGTTTGAGGGATAATTTTTCTCTCTTTTCTGTGAAATGTCACATCTATATAGTCCATTTTTTCTATTTATATCTTGGTCTTTTCTTCAGCATTAAAGAACAAGTCAAGATAACTTTATTTGAGATACCATTGTAATTATTTTTCCCATTATATCAATTTTGACTTTACTTTTGGGACTTGTTTCTTTTTATCATGCAGAATTATTAATTTTTACAGTTTTCTTTTCAATTTTTGTGTCCCACAGTCTTTATTTTGAGTCATAATTAAACCTTACATACTCCAAAATTAGAAAACACTTTTTCTTATAATGATTTGGTCATTTCACTCTCTAAAATATTTAAATTTCTATATCATTTAGATTTTTCCTGCTGGAATATAAGGTATTAAGAAAAGTTTATCAGTATTCCCTTTAAGGCTGTCGAATTGCCTCCAAAACATTTGTATGTCTATATTGTACCAATTTGGTAAGCTGCTTTTATTACATGACAAATTCTCATTGGTATTGGACATTTTTTTAGGCTTAAATACAAATTTCTACTCTTATTTTTTCTACTTTCTCTATTCCTACTCCTTGGAGGCACGAGAAGATGCCTATTCACGTCCAGCACTGCCCGGTGCTTGTCGCCAGGTGCAAGAGCTCCTTTCAGCACAGCTGTTTCTGGGATGTGCGTCCCCAGTAGCTCAGGCCCGGCTGGCCGCTCCGTCTCCTGCTGTGCTTTGTCACCCCTGGTTCCCCTGAGGCCTCTGTCACCACTCACTCCTCACTGGCTGCCGTGATCTCTGACACATGGCTCCTGCTACGTGCAAGTAACTTCCCCAGTCACTCTGTTACCACATTGCTACAGGAGCTCTTTTTATTTTTTTGGTCTTTCTGATGAATCATAGACCTCTTTTGGTTTTAATTTGCATTTTACTGATTGCTAATGTGTTACTTTCTTTTGTTTTCTGACCAAGAAACACCAAGAAAAACCGGCAGAGGAAAATATAACTGAACTAATGGGATTTGTTCTGTTGTGCTTTGTGGATGTTCCCCATCTCCAGCTGTTTCTATTTGGCTTATTTTTAGTCATCTATATCATTACCTTGATGAGCAATGGCACCATACTTGTAGTAACAAAACTAGACCCTGCTCTCCACACCCCCATGTACTTTTTCCTGGGAAATTCATCTTTTTGCTTTGTATCAATTACTCTCCCCAGAATGCTCATGAATCTATGGACCCAGAGAAGAAAGATTTCTTTAGTTGCCTGTGCTGCCCAAATGTGCTTTATTCTTATGCTGGGAGCCACAGAGTGTCTCCTCCTGGCCATGATGGCCTATGACTGCTACATGGCCATTTGTAACCCTTTGCACTATCCTCTAGTCACGAACCACAAAATGTGTGTCCAGCTGGTGGTTGGCTCCTGGACTGGTAGAATCCCAGTCCAGATAGGGCAGACATGCCAGATTTTCTCTCTGCCCTTTTGTGAGTCTCATTTAATCAACCACTTCTTCTGTGACATTCCCCCAGTACTCAGCCCAGCCTGTGGGTACAACTCTTTGAATGAAATGATGGTACATATAGCTCCTGTGTTATTTCTCATGGTTCCATTTCTTTTGATCTTTATCTCCTATACCAAAATCATCTCTACAATCCTTAAATTGCCATCAGCCACAAGTCGGGCCAAAGCCCTCTCCACCTGTTCATCTCATCTCATGGTTGTAGTGTTGTTCTTTGGATCAGGTACTATTACGTATTTAAGACCCAAGACCAGTCACTCAGCAGGAACTGGTAAAGTGCTTTCTCTCTTCTATACAATTGTGACTCCTGTGTTTAACCCTATGATATGCAGTCTAAGGAATAAGGATGTCACCATGGCACTGAGAAAACTGTTATGGAAATAATTTACTTCCTAATAAAATGAGTTACTTATAGTAATTGATTCCTTCATACTGATAATTGGAATTTCAACATTTATTTTAAAGTCTCTTTTTCTGCCTATACACACTTGTAGCTTTTTTTACCAAATTATATATTACCTGTAATGTTGTAGAGTCTTAATATTTTAATTTATGTGCATGTCATCAAATAGCAAAAAATGTCATTGGTAATTCTATAATTGTAGTGTGCAATGTTTTCTCTCAGTGAGAACTTCTGATAAGTATTAATGTAACAACAGACTTAACTGCAATAAACAATCTGTTATATCACTTGTTTGAAAGCATGTTGTTCTATTTTTATAGAATTTTAACTGTCATTTTAGGAAATGTTAGTAATGAACTTAAGATACAAATTTATTAAATTATAGTATATACCTTTAAATTATATATGTAATTTTTTTGGTCTAACAGTGACTTTATAAGAAATAATTTCTTAGAGAAAAAAGCACTTTTCTTGGGAATGTAGTTTCATAAACAATTTTGATACACCAAAACCAGTGAATATAAAGCATGATTTATATGAATATGAGATGAAATATTTCTATCAGTCATAGATTACTATGTTTTGATAAAAATGAATAGTTTAAAAATATTTGCATGTAATAAAAAAGAGGAGAAAGTCATTAGCATATTTTTCATACATTTTCTGTAGATGATAGCATTAATTAAAAATTAAGGAGAAGGAAATAAAGTTTTATAAAACACATAGGGTGTAGAGACACAGATATCATATTTAACTTGTACACTGCATGTATATGTATGTAACTCCAGGGGAAAATGTGTTCCCAGCCTGCGGCAAAAAGCCTTTGAAGCCAAAATCAGTCAAAGGAAAAGATAAAGTGGTAGAAACATGTTTATTTCTTACAAAAAGCTGTCTACTCCAGTTCACCTGTTTCTCGCCCAGTCCTGGCTGGCAAGAAGCCAAGAAAAGCCTCTTTGGTCCCCGCATGTGCTTCCCTCTCCGCCCCCTCCCTTGTAATCACACACTGACACGGGGATGGACTTCTCTCCGCCCCTTGGAAATGTCTATTGACATGCAGATTCACTAAGTCCAGGTGAGAGATTCTGGTAGTATTGCAATTTATTCAAGGTTCACCCCTCCAGAAATCTCACCTCTTGATATAGTTGCTCCCCATCTTCTGCAATGGCACCTGTGAGGGAAAACTGGAGCATTGTAACCATACTAATAGCATATAATAATAACAGCAATAAAATCATAATAATCCTCAAGCTGGAGGATCCTGCTAGGTTCAAATTCCTATGCAGATTAAGTCCATAGGTCATCTATTTCACAGGAGGACAGGAGCTGAATCGGTAGGTCCTTGCACACACAGCAAGGGAGCAGGTCCAGGCCACAGGCACTGTAGAAGAAAATAACTTTGAGGGTGATAAGATGCACGTTTTTATGATACCAGCATAGGCAAATCTTGTCCATCAGGTAGGATGGACAAGAGAATGGTCATGTGATAGGACAGTGGCAGACATGGGATCTCATCCTGGTCTACGGTAACTGATTGTTCAACAACCTCTCCCTATGAAATTACAGATGGAAATTGCTCATGACTGGAGCCATCTGTATACCAAGCATCTTAAGGTTAAGGTATAGGGGCTTTTCCTTCCTGATAAGGACTCTTGGCTACCAATGGATCAAAAGCAAATTCTTCCTGCTTTTCACTGGTTTATGTCACTGGCCACAATAAGCATTGGAATTCTCCACTTAAGGGGCTTGTAGACTTTTAGGGTGCTACACTTCTGTAAGTATGTGCCCCATTTGGCCAGAATAGTGTCTGTGCCATGCCACTCCATGGCCTTTGTGTCCAGTCTTGTACCACCCCGTGATGGGATAGGTGGTTATGACCTTGGTCAGAGCTATTCTCGTGATGGGCTCTGTTGCCAGAAAGGCGTGGTACACAGCAGCCAGTTGCTTCTCTGTCAAGGTGTTCCACACCTCTGCTCCTTTCCATAGTTGTGACCAGAATCCAATAGGGTGACACGTCCATTCAAGCCGCTGCCAAAGGCCCCATCCCTAACCATCTTCAGTTACATGAACATCTAGCTCACAGGGCCTTGATGAGTCCATTACATTCAAGGCCTGTATGGCCTTGACTGCTCACTTAGAAGCAGTAAAAGCAGCTGCACATGTTTCATTCCAGTCCCCCCCCGAGGCCCTTTCATACCAACCAGTATAAGGGCTTCAGAATTTTGACATGTGTGAGATAAACACCCTCCAGTAGCCCAAAAGACCCCAAAAATCTTGTAATACTGCCACAGTGGTAGAGGTAGGGAAAGCCTGGACCTTGTCTATGACTGCTTCTGGGATAGCTTTAGTTTTACCCAACCAGACAACCCCCAAGAACTTTACAAGCGAGGTCCCTGAACCTTGGTGCTGTTTGCAGCACATCCTTTCTCCTTTAGATGTTGCAGCAGTCTGGGAACTGTCCCTTCTAAATCTGCAAGAGAATCAGACATGAACATAATATCATCAGTGTAGTGGTACAGTTGCACCGCTTCTGGTTTCTTCCATGTGGCCAAGTCCTGGACTATAAGTACATGACAAATGGTGGGACTGTGGAGGTATCCTTGTGGAAGGACAGTGAATGTCCACTGCCGGCCTTCCCACATGAAGGCAAATTGTTCCTGACTTTTCTGTGCTATGCCAATAGAGAAGAAAGCATTAGCAAGGCCCACAATATAATGATGCCTCCCTAGTTCATAATTGAGGGTGTCCATATGAGCTTCTATAGAGGGGACAGCAGCATGCAAAGAGAGTGTGACTTTATTCAATTCCCTGTAATCCATGGTCATACAGCAAAAACCATCCAATCTTTTCACTGGCCACACCAGGGAATTAAAAGGATTATGAGTGGGCTTTATGATGCCCACATTCTCCAACTCCTGTAGAGTTTCTCCAATTTCCTTGTGCCCCTCAGGCAGTTTATACTGCTTAGTATTTGTCACCCACTGAGGTAAAGGCAGAACTACAGGTGGGTGCTTAGCATGTCTCTTCAGAACTGCCTTTACCACATGTACCCTCAATTTGAACTCACCTACAATGGTCTGTAACCAGAGGCCTTGCAAGATATCTACCCCCAAAATATATTCAGGGATGGGAGAAATGTACATGGTATACTTCTTTGGTGGTAAACGCCCTCTCCCCAATGGGATTTGGATGTTCTTCACTCTAATTGCCTTGCCCCATAGCCATCTATTGAGGCAGGGGTCCCAGGGAAATGCTCATGGTTGTCATAAATCAGAGAACATTCAGCTCCTGTATCCACCAGCACCAGGACAAGTTGTACATTCATGGGGGAGCAATGTATTACTAATTCCACATGTGGTGTCTAGTCCCCAAAATGTCTAACAAGTTGGGGCCTGTGATCCTCACCTCAGTCAAACCATAACATCCAGTCATCCTTCTGTTGGGGTGAGGGCCCAGGTGGAGCCTGAGTACTGTCCCCAGAAAGTCTTGCAGGGACGCAGGCCAGACATGGGGCTTTGCCTCTGGCTTCTGTGTCCTGGACTTCAGTGGCTGGAACTGCTGCTCTGGCATTAATTGGTGCCACAGTTCTAACAAGATCCTATTAGGACTTCCATCAAGTTTTTATTTCATTACTCCAGCCTTTATGAAATCAACTCACATCTGCATCCTCAAGACTTTCACAGGACCCTTTGCACCTCTACTTTCAGTCGTAGCCTGTACTTCCTTCCATGCTTTTATTGGTTCAACCTCCCCCAGATCTGCTAAAGTATTAGTAGCCTCACTTATTGGTTGCCCTATGTAAGGGGCAAGAATAGTAACTAGGTACCCAAAGAGAGATGGGGGAACTGTATGGAGCACCAGATTTCTTATTCCTATGGTGAACAACTCCTCATTGGGGCCCTGGGAGTCCATATTGTAGATGATATTTTTCATGCTCACCTCCTGTAACACCTTCTGGAGCTCCACATACATTTTCCAGCTAGTGGATAAGTAGGGTAAAACACCCTGATTAGGTCAAACTGCCCTGATGGCTGCTGTCAGCCAATCCAGAAGCACCCAATTCCCTGAGGTGTGATGGGCACTTTGTAACCACTGCTGGAGGGAAGGTGAGCCTTCAGGGAAGCCAGTCTACTCATTTCAGAACATGACATAACAATGTTTTCTTTCCCCACATCTCAGAGGCATAAAAGCCCTGTAGGCAGAGGTTCTGATGGCTTCTGCCGAAAACGGATGTTCATGTCTACCAGCTCATCCTGGGTGTAGGGGCACAGCATGGAATGCTCCACAACCTGGGGATAGGCTGCTCCCTTAAAGTGTTGTTGCATTTTTTTTTTTATTAATTACAACCAGGTGGAACTTTAATACAGGAGAGGCTGGTAGCTTGGACAGTGGCCTTGGCAACAGTTCTAACCTTGGCTCCAACCCCTAATCTTCCCCTGCTATCTGCTCTGCCATCTCTGGGGCGGAAGGCACCACTCCTTCCTTCCTCTCCTCCACAGCCTCTGCAATGCAGATTTTCCTTCTGCCTCCTCCTGCACTGCTAATGTGTCTTCCAGGAGTGTGACCTGTCTTCTCAATAACTGCCTCTCTTCCTTAAGAGCATCCCATAGGTCAGCTCCTAGCTCCTCCAGGAGATGCAAAAATGTGTCTTTCTCCTGCTGCAGTGTGTCTTTCTTCCCCATAACCCTTCCCCCATTTCTAGAAACAAGCATCCCACAATCCCAGATGCTACACAGCCACTCAGAACCTCTAAACAGTCTTCTATCTCACAGAGGGCTAATTCCACAGCTTCCGGTGTCTCCATCCTTCCCTAATTCTGGGGAAGGCCCCACCCATCAAGGAAGTGCTTTACCGACCCCCCACTAGGGGCTCCATGAGTGGAAGTCCCATGGATGGAGGGCTCCCAGATGCAGCCGCACCCTCCACTGCTGCAGCCACTGGGGCCTCCCCACCATCCACAGTGTGGTTTCTGGGTATCTCCCCACCATCTCTAGGGGCAGCCCGCCCAAGAGTCACAAACATGAAGACAGATTTCAAGATCAGAGGTCCTGCTAACTACTGCCAGGTGTTTCTCTGGGGAGAAAGTATATTCCTAGGTTGAGGCAAATAACCTTTGAAGCAAAAATCAGTCAAAAGGAGAAATAAAATGGGAGAAACCTATTTATTGCTTACAAGCAGTCATCCACTCTGCTCACTTGTGTCTCTCACGACGTGGCTGCAAAAGGATCTCACCACACCTCTCAGGTCCCAGTGTGTGCTTGCTCCCCATCCGCCTTATGATCACCTACTGGTACGGAGATGGCCTACTTCTCTCCACCCCTTGGAAACACCTACTGATTTAGAGATACCTGAAGGCCAGGAGAGAGATTCTGTCAATACTGCAATTTTACCTATCAGGTTATTCCCCTGTAATATGATTAACCCATCTTTGTCCCTTATGACAACCATGTTTTAAAGCATCTAAAGACTGATTTGACCTACATATTGGCTGTTTTATCAAATCTAGTGGGAGTGAACTAAAGAATAGGACATTTAAAACCTGACAAACAATCCAAAACAGAATTGAATGACACATAATTGTGGACTTCTTCCCCCTGAATTTGAAACTAGGTCGATTGTACAAATTGCAAAAGGGCAAATACTTACAAATTTGACACTTCCTAGTGGCCTGTTATTCAAAATCAGAATTTCATAGACACTTCATAGAAGTAGATATCCAACTTTATTGGTGTTCAAGCAAATAAAATAAATACCTAAATATGGTATTATGACTCACAAAGGTTAATATGAAAACAATGAAATATCAAGTGTTGGTAAGGATGTGGAACAACTGTGGCTTTCATACATGGAGAGTAGAATAAGAACTGGCACTTTTCTTTGTAAAACTGCATATTTGTGTTTACTAAAGCTGCACATATAAATGTCTTTTAACCTAACAACTCTTTTCCTAGGTTTCTACTGGAGTGTAGTAAGTGAATGTCCACTCAAAGGCAGGCACAAAAATATTCACCATTGCATTACTTATAATCATATAAAACTGTAATAAGCTCAAATTTTTATCAACACAATAATACAGGTGTTGATACATTTTCCTTAAAGTGTTAAACATTGCACCTTTTAGGGTTTGCAGGCCATCAACTCTTACTTGCAACCACTTTGGATCACCCATGTATCACAAGAGCAACCATCAGCCACATATAAATAAAAGGTATGTCCCATGTCCAGTAAAACTTCATGTGCCATAGTTTGCTGACCCTTGTTCCAGATTCGGTTAATTCATGGTCAGTTTGTGCCTTAGGAAACTCACAACGATGAGGATGAACGAACTACCTCCACAAGATACAACATGGAAAAATCTTACAAACCTAATGTTGAGTAAGATGAGCAAGGCAAAAAAGCCTAAAAAGTGTGTGATTTCACTTTTCTATACTTCAAAAACGTACACATGAACCTATCATACTGGACATCAATTTGACATGGGTGTGGGGATGATTTCTGAGATAGTAATAATGTTCTGTTTTTGGCCTGGCTCAGGTGAAGGGAATCTTTTCATTTCTGAACACTTACATGAAGTATGCTTTTTTAAATGAAAATATTCTATGTGTATATTAAATGCTAAAAGAGTTTCAAAAGCAAAGTGCATTCACCATCAGATGGTAAACAAGTACAGTATTTTGTTTTTCAAATCTAGCAGTTCCTTAAGCACAATATGTGTTCATAATATATTTGTAAAATTAATGTAATGCACATATTTCATAGAATATCTCAGTATATAATCATTTACTAAAAGAGCTGACTTGTTTGCAGAGCAACATCCTTATAAACAGAGGCATCTGTAGTCTTTCCTCCATCCTCAAGGAAATAATGTACTTTGGTACCTGGTGTCATGCAGAAACCCTGTCATAACACTCAGTGTTTCAGGGACAGACAACTATTTTCCAAAGAATGTGATTTCAGGTAGACGGCTGCCTGCATAGTATTGTCTTAGACTCACCAAGGGTACTCGGAAACCCCTAGATATAGGTGCATTTTGCTGACTCACTTGGATGCTATATATCGAATTTCCCCTAAAGCCATTTTCAATTACTTATGACTCCATTCATAATGAAAACAGAAATTCCCTGGGAGGTAAATTAGGTCATCCAACTTGTAATAATAATGTAACTCCATAAGCCCAGGTCTAAATCATGGGGTAAGGATGGGGAGTAGACGGAAGGGAAGTTAGCCTGTGTGGTCTTGAGAAGTGAAACTGTTCAAGAAACTCCAGTGAGGTCCTGATTGAGGAAATGTAACCCAAGGGGTCTCCACATCCCGGCAGATTAGGAAGCACCTGAGCAAAACATTAATCTGACAGGAATGGAAGGAAGGACCCAGGATATTGGCTGGGAGCTCTATCACAACACTGATTCTAACTATATTAATTATCACTGTGGTAGTGTTTGTGGCTGCCTTGTTCTTGACTTTAATGGAAAAGCTTCTAAACACTTATTTTATGATAAGTAATACAATTTATTACAATATGATGTAGGATTTTGTTACATACCTTTTTTCAAGCCATAGATGTTCAAGGTTTATATATATTTTGTTAAGCATTGTCTTTGAAAATCACAAACGAGCACCACATTTCCCAGTGTGCATGGCCTGCGCCTCTGCAGGACCATGTGGATGGCCTCACTTACTCTGCTGCTCTGGGGAATTACACGGATAGATTTCCTTAAAACTTCTCCACATTTCTAGGATAATCTATGCTTGGTCTTATTTTTAAAACCTATTCTGCCAAACTGGATTTATTAAATATGTATCAGACTTCAAAATAAAGATGGTGAGTTTTTTTTTTCAGTCTGTTAAAACTGTGGTGCTCTTGTAACCTTCCTGTTAACCATTTGTATTCCTCGAATTTGTGTCTGTTTCGCTACCTTTATGATACTTTCTCTATCAAAAAAAAAAACATGATTATGTTTCCTAACTTATTCTAGTTTAAGAAGCATTGCAGGAATTCGGGAAGAAGCAAATGAGTGAAAAAAAATAAATTGAATGAAATTGGCTTTTTGATATCAGATAGAGTCAGACTCTCACTTATGCTTATTCACAACTGTTAGAGGTCCATTTAGAAATGCATGCAGAGAGTATTGCAGAATATAGTAGGATTTTGCACAGGACATACACCTTTCAAAGTATGAGGGTGGAGATATGGATAGATAAACTATCTAAAAATAGCTTAAAAACAACAAACAACAAAGAAAAATGCATTTCCTAGAAGAGGAAGCTATGGAAATACTGGTGTTATGAAATATAAATGTATTAGAAGAAAATATAGTGACCTGATATTTTTAAGTATAATAAATTCCTCTAAAAGGAAAAAGATTATCAGAGTGAGCCAAAATAAATCTTGTGTGTTACATTTTTTGCAGTTTTTAACAAAATAAAATCATGCAAAACCTTAGGATAAAGGAACTCATTTAATAGAACCTTGTCCTTACTATACCAGTTGCCTGAATTTCACTTCCTCCAAATACAACTCTCCCCTTCACCTCTTTCAGTGTGACCCTAACACTGAAGGACTCCTCTGAAAAGATTTTTAAAGAACAGAAGTCTAACTGTCCCCACGCAGCCCTTCCACTGTGTTTTTCTCCATAGCCCTTATCCCTGTGACATACAGATTCTTCTTTTTTGTTTCCTTTGTTACCCCTCCTCCACCAAAGAATGACACGTTTAACACATAGTCCTTGCTATTCCTCAAATTGCAGCCCTCCCACTGCACAGGGCCTTTGCACTGGTGCTCCCCTGGCTGAAATCTACCATGTGCTTGCATAACTAACTCTTCCCTCCTTCAAATCTTTTCTCAGATGCCTATTTTTCACTGCCCCTACCATGAGCATAAAATTTCTGATTGCTTCTCATGCCCCTCCTGCACAACCCCCATGTTCTAAGATGTTTTACATTTCATTTATATTTTTATAGAACTTTCAAATTTTAATATATTGTATCAGTAATTTTTGTTTTTTTTCTGTTTCTACCTGCTGAAAATTTTAATCTAAAATACTACAATAAGGCTAGACTACATATCAACATTTGAGTCTTTCTTTAAAATTAGTAATTAAAAAAATCCACTCCAAAACTATTAGATATAATTTCTGAATTCAACAAAGTTGTGGGATACAAAATTAATACACAGAAATATGTTGCATTCCTATACACTAACGATGAACTAGCAGAACGAGAAATGAGGAAAACAATTCCATTCACAATTGCATCAAAAAGAATAAAATACCTAGGAATAAACCTAACAAAGGAAGTGAAAGACCTATACCCTGAAAACTACAAGATACTCTTAAGAGAAATTAAAGAGGACACTAATAAATGGAAATTCATCTCATGCTCTTTGCTAGGAAGAATTAATATTGTCAAAATGGCCATCTTGCCTAAAGGAATCTACAGATTCAATGATTCAATGCAATCCCTCTCAGCATTTTTCAATGAACTAGAGCAAATAGTTCTAAAATTCATATGGAACCACAAAAAAGCCCAAATAGCCAAAGGAATACTGAGAAGGAAGAATAAAGCAGAGGGGATTACACTCCCTGACTTCAAGCTCTACTACAAAGCTACAGTAATCAAGACAATTTGGTACTGGCACAAGAACAGACCTATAGACCAGTGGAACAGAATAGACAGCCCAGATATAAACCCAAGCATATATGGTCAATTAATATATGATAAAGGAGCCATGGATATACAATGGGGAAATGACAGCCTCTTTAATAGATGGTGTTGGCAAAACTGGACAGCTACATGTAAGAGAATGAAACTGGATTATTGTCTAATCCCATACACCAAAGTAAACTCAAAATGGGTGAAAGACCTGGAATGTAAGTCATGAAACCATAAAAGTCTTAGAAAAATATATAGGCAAAAATCTCTTGGATATAAACATGAGCAACTTCTTCATGAACAGTCTTCCCAGACAAGGGAAACAAAAGCAAAAATGAACGAATGGCACTATATCAAACTAAAAAGCTTCTGTACAGCAAGGGATACCATCAGTAGAACAAAAAGACTTCCTACAGTATGGGAGAATATATTCATAAATGACGTACCCGACAAGGGATTGACATCCAAGTTATATAAAGAGCTCACACACCTCAACAAACAAAAAGCAAATAAACCAATTAAAAAATGGGCAGAGGAGCTGAACAGACACTTCTCCAAAGAAGAAATTCAGAAGGCCAACAGGCACATGAAAAGATGCTCCACATCACTAGTCATCAGAGAAATGCAGATTAAAACCTCAATGAGGTATCACCTCACACCAGTTAGGATGGCTGCCATCCAAAAGACAAACAATAATAGATGTTGGCGAGGATGTGGAGAAAGGGGAACCCTCCTACACTGCTGGTGGGAATGCAAATTAGTTCAACCATTGTGGAAAGCAGTATGGAGGTTCCTCAAAAAACTCAAAATAGAAATACCATTTGACCCAGGAATCCCGCTCCTAGGAATTTTTTTTTTTTTATTGCACATCACTCCTTTATTATACAGATCTGGAAAAAAGATTTAGTACAATTATGTTCAAAGTAAGTACTGGGCCCAAGTGGCAGGGCCAAGCAACTAGAATATGATTCAGCAATCAGACACAGTGAGACACACATTTGGATGTGATCAAGAGGCATCTTACTGCCATAAAACAGTTAAGGCAGGGGAAGGACTATAAAACACAGCAGGATGAGCTCCTACACATTAAAGTCAAGGAGCTTATCCCACATTGGTGTGAGGAATGGCTTAGTTTATGATGAACACGTGAGAATATTTCAACCACCACTAGAAACCCCAAAGGGTTCTTGTTTTATATATATATATATTACTGGGGGGGGTGGTTTGTAAAAGTAAATGCAACATGTAAACATTCAGGATTGATCCCAAACTCTTGCAGTCAGGGAGAAAGCGTTTGTGATCACTGTTCAGGTTACACTCATCTTCCACTGGAGAATGATGGGAGCCCCATCCCTCCCAGTCACCCAGCTACACAGCAGTACTGGACTGGCTCCTGCAACACAAACAGGCTCCCCGCTTCTCCACACTGGTCATGCCTTAGCGTGGTTCCTCCTGCTCCCCCACTTAAGCAGGTCCTTAGTAGTAAAGCACTAGCAAAAACCAGTTACTCTCCTCTCTTGAGTGAGTCTTCCCTCTGCTGGGAAGGAGGACTCAGGTCCCAGAGGTGCCATTCTGACCAGACTGTATGAAGGGAGTGGGTGCAAGAGCCAAAACGGCTAAAATGAAATTAGGAGCCACCAGTCCCCATCTTCAGCTACAACTTAAGATGCCTACAGATGTGGTCAGTGTGACACGTGCACGGGAGATGCACAGAGGAATGGGACAGGCAGGGAGGTCCTTGGGGAAAGTGGTCTGCTGGCTCGCCTTTACTTCTTGGCCTTGCCCTGGGCAGCCACAGCTTCCATGGCTTTGCGCACTGTCTCTCCATCCCCCAGGAACTGCATGGGCTTGATGGGCTTCAAGTTCTTGTCCAATTCATAGACGATGGGAATACCAGTAGGCAGGTTCAGCTCCATGATGGCCTCTTCAGAGAGACCCTCCAGATGCTTGACGATGCCCCGAAGGCTGTTGCCATGTGCTGCAATCAGTACCCGTTTCCCCTCCTTGACCTGAGGAACTATTTCTTCATTCCAGAAGGGCAGAGCTCTGACAATAGTGTCCTTCAGACTCTCACAGGAGGGTAGCTGATCTTCAGTGAGGTCTGCATACCTGCGATCCTTACTGATGTTGCTGTAGAAGGGATGGTCAGGCTCCATTGGAGGTGGTGGGACATCATCGGAGCGCCTCCAGATCTTTACCTGGGCTTCACCATGCTTGGCAGCAGTTTCTGCTTTGTTGAGGCCAGTCAGACCCCCATAGTGCCGCTCATTGAGGCGCCAAGTTCTCACAACTGGCAGCCACATTTGGTCAATGGCATCCAGCACTGTCCAGAGGGTCCGAATTGCTCTCTTCTGCACTGAGGTGAAGCAGCTATCAAACTCATAGCCAGCATCTCACAGCGCCTGCCCGCCGCGCCTCGCTTCCTCGTGCCCTGCCAGGCTCATGTCGGCGTCGTACCAGCCGCTGAAGCGGTTCTCCAGGTTCCACGTGCTCTCACCGTGCTGTATCAGTACCAGCTTACAGGCGGCGATGGCGTCGGCTCGGAGTACAGCGCAGAGTGGAGTTTGCAGAGATTTCGGAGTCGTAGTCTGGCCCCTGGCTGCGCCTGCACTCTCGCTCCCCACGGCCCAAATCTTTCCACTCGCTTGGGGCCGTCCCACTCCTAGGAATTTACCCTAAGAATGCTGCAGCCCAGTTTGAAAAATATATATGCACCCCTATGTTTGTTACAGCACTATTTACAATAGCCAATAAATGGAAGCAACCTAAGTGTCCATCAGTAGATGAATGGATAAAGAAGATGTGGTATATATACACAATGGAATATTATTCAGCCATAAGAAGAAAACAAATCGTACCATTTGCAACAATATGGATGGAGCTAGAGAGTATTACGCTCAGTGAAATAAGCCAGGTGGAGAAAGACAAGTACCAAATGATTTCACTCATCTGTGGAGTATAAGAACAAAGGAAAAACTGAAGGAACAAAACAGGAGCAGACTCACAGAATCCAAGAATGGACTAACAGTTACCAAAGAGAAAGAGACTGGGGAAGATGGGTGGGAAGAGAGGGATAAGGGGGAAAAAGGGCTATTACAATTAGCACACATAATGTAGAGAGTGTGGGGGTGGGGAGGGGGGATATGGGGAAGGCAGTATAACACAGAGAAGACAAGTAGTGATTCTATAACATCCTTCTATGCTGATGGACAGTGACTGCAATGGGGTATGTGGTGGGGACTTGATAATAGGCGGAGTCTAGTAACCATAATGTTGCTCATGGAAGTGTACATTGATAATAGCAAAAAAAAAAAGATTATTTGTTTTTTTTGGAAAAAAATTAGTAATTAAAAGATAAAAATAAATCTTTTAGCTTGAACATTAAAAACATAATCATAAAATATTCCTAGTCAATACGAAAGAAAAAATTTAACTCGAAATTGTAAAAGGTGCCAGTGTTTTCACACTAAATAGTAAAATGAATCACTTTGGGGACGATATACATTGTCTGTATTTCAAGAAGTTACAATAAAACAGTTTTAGTTTGTTAGTTTCTTTCTCTTCTTCTTGGACTTTTTTTCAGTAAAGATCATGAAAAAAGGGTATATAGGCTTTGAATCAACATCCAGTATATAGGGCTGTTACTCCCAGAACCAGGATTCATGAGTGCAAAAATCAAGGGGTTGAAATGGCAGTGGCACCTCTCACTGTTACTCCTAGGGACCCACTCAAAATTTTGCTTCCTATTTCCACAACTTTAAAGGGGCAAAGATTGAAAGAGGCAATGGAAAATATTTTAAAAAGAAATTAGTTCATAAGAAAGGTTATGACTAAAATTTCATAAAATACCATTTACATTGTGATATTAGCCTTTGATAAAAGCCATATTTCATTATAGACATTGACAAAAGCCCTATCACTAGCTTCTGCCTGAAGAGTTCATCAGATGATAAGATCTTTTTAGGCATCACAGGAAAATGTGGCACAGGCTCCCCTCTTTGCTATGGCAGTCTCCTCATCCATCCACAGAGCCATGTGTGCGCAACAGGGCTGACTCTTTTAGTGTGCTTGTTTTGTATTATTTTATTTTATTAAATATAAAAGGACAGCAAAAGGCCATGTAGTTATGAAATGAAGATTGGGTACTGACGATACAGTATAATAATAATTACATAAATTTATAGACACACATATAAGCATTATATGAACAAATGAAAACAACTGGGAGAAATTCATCAAAATGTTATAAGTTTTGAATTATTTTCATTGTGTCCTTTGAATTTTGTTATATTCTAGTTTTCTTCTAATGAATATATTTACTCCTATAATAGCATCACCCATTTCAATATAAAAATGTGTCATTGTAAAAAGTGTATCATTCCATTCCCAATCCTTTCTGTCATGGAGTAAGGAGATATTTTTCCAGGAATAGCTTCTGCACCTTTCCAGTCAAAATATTAGGGCCTCACAAAAGAGGACCAAACCACCAGGCCTCCACTGTGTGGCCTCTAAGGGAAAAGGCAACCAGTTCCTGGAAACCTCACAGAGCCGCAATTAGTCCTTGAACCTGTGTCCTTGGAAACATGTCAAGCAAAACAGACCAAGCAATTCTCCTTGGAAATTGGTCCCCACAGAAGACCGAATGTTGCATGTACCCCCAAAACATGAGGGGCCCTGGAATTACCAGCATGAGAGGCAAGGCTACTCAGCTCTCCTTATGTTCAAAGTAGCTCCGGAGGTTCTTTTCAATCAAATTTTCCATTTGACCACGACCTGAATAAAAGTTCTAAGCTGATTTCTTTTTACCTCAGAATAAAGGGTAAAAAGTGGATAATGTATTATTCAGCACAAATAAAAGGGAAAATGAATGCACTAAAATTTAAGCAGAACTTTTTGCAAGGAAAACAAATGTTAAACTACAGAAATTTTGACTCAAATGGTTTTCAAGTTTAATTTGTGAGTAACATGTGAGGTTAACAAATTTCTAGCCTGACATTATTGGAATAAGGATTTTTTTTTCCTACCAACTCTGGCTCACAGTAAGTATTATTCTAAGGTCTACAGAGCTTTAGATGAGATCAAATAAACTGGGGACATTATAAGAAGAGTATGCATATCTATATCATTTAGTCCTTATGTGGAGTAATGCCAGGATTTGTAAATGAGAAATAGTTGATGGAAACAGGGTCTACAAGTAATGTGCATATATTAGAAATATAGTATTTGGAATAAATTTGATTTTGAATGGTCAAGTTAGGAAAACATCCTTTTTGAAATTCATATTAATAAGTGGTCCATAGTTTTAACACACTCTAGTAAATTCACCTAGCTTGAAATTTCTTTGTTACGTATAGTGGAAACAAAGTGATGGTAAATAATGCCCTAAAATTGTTTTTCTATCATTGTTTATTATACCTATAGCATATTTTCTCACATGTGCTAAAATTAAATGTAAAGAAGAATACAGTATTACAAAAATGCTTTCTGGAGTCAGTCTGTCTTGGTAGAACCATGGCCAACATTTAATAGCTCTGACTCTCGATTAGTTGCTTAAACTGGACCCTTTTTCTCATCTAAACAATGTGGCTAATGATGGCACCTTTGACAGAATATTCTCATGTGGACTAAATACATTACTAAACAGAAACATTTACAACAGTGTTGAGCTCATTCTAATTATGCCATAGTTAGCTAATATTATGTCATATCTAAATGTCAGTTTTTACCCATTCCTATATCTGGCTATGAAACTAACATTTTTTTCAGTTTTATTCTCTACACCTCTCATTATCTTCACTTCCTAAAACACAACACTAAAGTAAATATTCCATGTCGTTCATACAGACACAAGCCTTTCTGAAGTCACTGCTCCTAAGTATCAACGCTGACTTCTCAGCAGTTCAAAGCAGCTGACCACTATGGGTAGAAGGAACACCACACAGGTGACCCACTTCATCCTTCTGGGGCTGGCGGATTCCCCGGAGGTCCAGCTGGTCCTCTTTCTGCTGTTCCTGCTGATATACCTGGTCACAGTGCTGGGGAACGCAGGGATGGTGCTGGTGATCCGCCTGGATGTCCAGCTTCACACCCCCATGTACTTTTTCCTCAGTCACCTGTCCTTTCTCGACCTCACTTACTCAACCGTCATCACACCTAAGACCTTAGAGAACTTACTGACTTCCACCAAGTATATTTCCTACGTGAGCTGCTTCACCCAGATGTACTTTTTTGTCTCCTTGGGTGCCACAGAATGTTTTCTTCTCTCCTCAATGGCCTATGATCGCTACGTAGCCATCTGCAACCCCCTCCACTACCCCGTCATCATGTCCGCAAGGCTCTGCTGCTCCCTCATCTTGGGGTGCTACTTCATTGGATTTATGGATTCCATTGTCAATGTGCTTTATGTGAGCAGACTGCATTTCTGCAACTCCAGTGTAATCCATCACTTTTTCTGTGACACATCCCCAGTTTTAGCCCTGTCTTGCACTGACACACATGATGTCCAAATGATGATATTCATTAGTGCTGGTTTCACTCTACTGGTGTCTCTGATCACAATATCTGTGTCCTATGTGTCCATTCTGTCTACCATCCTGAAAATTACTTCCACTTCAGGGAAGCAGAAAGCCTTCTCTACGTGTGCCTCCCATCTCCTGGGAGTCACCATCTTTTATGGCACTCTGATGTTCACTTATTTAAAACCAAGTAAGTCCTACTCTTTGGGAAAGGATCAAGTGGCTTCTGTGTTTTACACAATCGTGATCCCCATGCTGAATCCACTCATTTACAGTCTTAGGAACAAAGAAGTGAAAAATGCTCTCATTAGAATCATGCAGAAGAGACAGGACTCCAGGCAATTAAAGTAACAATGATGCTAAACTTTTACAATATTTTTTTCTTTTCTTTGGTGTATTTACTTGTTCTCTTTCCAAAAACAAATGAATCCTTTACTTAGTTTATTTTTTGTTGAATTATCCTCTATTTTACCAAAGATGATCTTGAACATTTCTAGGAATATGTCTTTACAAACCTACATTGTAATTGGAATCCATTAACTGTGTGCTAAAAATATGGTCTACGTATATGTGATTTTTAGGGCCACTGATGCTTGAAGTAAATACAATTGTCATCTTTTAAACTATATCACACAACATCTCACACATAGTCTAACTTCAGAAATTTTATTAAGGAAAAGTGCTTCATTTTTGGCACAATAATAACAGTTTCAGAAATTGTTTCATTTATTGTATAGAGAAGAAATAGCAGAGTTATGACATGCACTTGCTGTGGATCCCAACGTTTCAGGATTTAGATTCTAGATCTGCTACCCTTTTAGCTGTATAACCTCTAATAACTCCTGAAATGTAAGCTTATGTTTTATCAACTGCACAAAATAAATAGTAATTCCATGTCCACAGTGTTATTTTAAAGATGACATCAGATAATGGATGTTAAGCATTTAAGGCGATACTGATAAATACTGGCCACAATCATTAGCAGACACATTTCTGCAAAATGTTTAATGCACAGGATTTTTTCTTAAAGAATATTCACTTGCTTTTTGTAAATGCCTTTTGACATTGGGACATGTCGAAGATTAATTTGACTGACAAATGCACAATAGCTAAGGGAAATGTAGCACTTCCTAATTTTGGATTTAGAATGGTATGTGTTTGCACTGGAGAGATTTGGAAAATACTGACACCATCAAGAA
This sequence comes from Smutsia gigantea, assembly GCA_032199065.1. Classification (NCBI taxonomy): domain Eukaryota; kingdom Metazoa; phylum Chordata; class Mammalia; order Pholidota; family Manidae; genus Smutsia; species Smutsia gigantea. The sequence continues at coordinate 35,194 of JAVSCE010022339.1, read as the reverse complement.
TTAGACATGCCTTCACAGTTACTAGAGGTTTAGTATATGTTTTTCTAGATCTGTAATGATGTGTGTATGTTCATGTCTTACAAATATGAGGAATATTTCTTTCATTTTCTATGTACTTTTTTGCAGCTTTTTGCATACATTTGCAAGTTTAACCTTTGATAATTTTGTTGTTGAAACCTGAGATGAATGTGTTCTTGGTACATTAGAAATATCAGGATTCATCTTGCCATGCTTTGGACCTGAAATGCTGCAAATTCATCAACTTAAAAGTCTCTTAAGCAGAAACACCTCTTTGGAGGCTACAGGCTGAAGATTTTACAACCCTATTGTTCTGTTGTGTCAACAGGCTTCAGTAAACTGCTTTTGTTGAAATTCTGTGTATGTTTAAAAATCATTGCCTTTGTCCTGATTTCTAAGGGTTTGTTATGGCCATTACAAAATAAATACTTGAAAAATGTGCTTGACTCATTTGTTTTAAAATTTTTAACAGAGAAAAGTTGTAAAACAAGACTCAACAATGAATTCAGATTTTGTGGCAACCTGTAAAGTTTAGTCAGGTAGAGTGCTAAAATTTCTCTTAAAATTTTCCTCTATATAATCTGGAATTGTAGTTTTAATTTTCTTTGCTTTTTAAATTTGTTGAAACCATCTTTTTTTATTTTCTAAGTCTGTGGGGTTTTTTGTTTGTTTCATCTTTTATAAGCAGATATATTTCTTCAAGCACCAATGGGATAAAATTTTCACTTTTCAAATTTTATATGGTTTTCATTGTAAAACTATATTTGACTATTCCTTAAATACTTTTTAAATGTTTAAAATAAACTGTCAAAACTGTCAACAAAGACTCATATCTTTGAAAAATGAATTATATTCTTCCAGTCCCTATGTTTTAAAATTATGACTTATTTTCCCTTTGGTATCCACGTTGTGTAGACTCTACATACATAGCTACTACTATTTGTTTTGTCTGAAATTTAAGGTTTGTATTTGATCAATATTTATTGTTTCATAATGTGCCTTTCTGGCTCATGTCTTCCTATATACACATTGTGTCATTTTAAGTATTTTCAGGCTCTTTTCATTTTTTAGGTCATTTTTATAAACTACATTTACAGTGTGCTTTCATTTATGTCTATTTGTATGATTAGGAAATATATTCTGTTGGTTCATATTGGAAAAGGTAATCAACACATTCTATGATTATAAGTAAATAGGTGAGTGGTAATTAAATTTAATCAAATTTTAGTTATAGTAAGACAATGCAAATAAAATTAAATGTTATAATTACATTAAAATTAACCAATATACTTCATACTATAATTTAGAAAGTATGTACATAATGTTATTACATATATGTTATGTATTCTAGGGACAATATGAAAGCTGTAAACGACTTGCTTTTGGCCTGTAATTTCCCCATTATATTAGTGAGTATAATATTTTATGTAAGATGTAGTATGGTGCAGTTTAGGAAATACACTTCTTGATTATGGTGCAAAGCCAAAATGCTCTTTCATATAAACATGATAATAAATTAAGACTAGAATAGAGCGTGGCTAAAATATGAACAGCCATGTTTACTTCCAAGCAATTGATACATATGGTAATGCCTATTTTGTAGGGTGCTTACCAAGTGCAAGGCAATATCCAAAGGGCTTTAGATATAACATAAACATAGTTTATCTTCAGAACATAACGTTCATGTAGTACTAGCAATACCCACATGTTAATCTCACGTCATGGAAAGAGATCATTCTCCGTGTTCAGATAGACTGAAGAATGATCCTGGATTTCTCCTTCTATCTCACATGCCTCACATCCAGCCAATCGGCATGTTATGCTAAATACAGAATCTATTTGGAGTCTGACTACTTCTCAACTCTTTCTCTGCTGCCACCCTGGCCCTGGATCCATCATCTCAGTCTTAGAATTAGCACTGCAGTTTCCTAGCTTGTCTCTCTGTGTGACCTTGTCCCTCTGTGTGACCTTGTCCCTCTTGACTCTATCTCAATGTAAGAGCCAGAGTGGTACTGTTACGCAGTATGCCGGAGCCTGTCACTTTCTTCACACCTCCTACAAGACTTTTCATGACACCCAGAATAAAAACCAAACCTTTACAAGAGTCTTCTGGTCCAACATGATCTCACCCCCACTCCTGAGCCCTAATAACTCATTCCTGTTCTGTCAACTTTATTTTCTTCACCACTTGGCCTCCGAACATTCCTGTACACATTAGTCCTGATACTGCCTGAGATGTTTTCCATTTTCTCCTGTTCATTCTATGCCTTCCTTTTTGCAGATAACTCCCTGCTGTTTTTTTCTTATTTTCTTCTAAGACCATTCCTTACCACATTATTTAAATTGTACATGTCCCATCCACTTTCAACGTTTGTTTCCATTTACAGGTAATTCTACCTAACATTTCGAATATTTAGCTTTTGTCTTTGTTTCTTCTCTGCCCCTGTTCCCCATCATGTGAGCTCTATGAACACAGGATTTATACTTTGCTCAATGTTGTATCCCCAGCACCTAGTAAGTGCCTCAGTAGATGTATCTGAAGGATGAATTCTCCAGATGATGAAACCAGGGCACAGAGAGATTCAGTAACTGGTTCATGGCCACTCCACCAGTTAAAGAAGAGCCTCACATTTGAAACTATGTCCAGCACTGGAGTTTACATTTCTCATTACCAAGAATTCTACTATTATCACAGTTGAAAAAACAGAATCCATTATCATATTAAAGAAAGCATCTAGAAAAACACAAGGGACTGTTGAAAGGTATATTTGGTGGTAGATATTCTGCACAGCTGCTGCTAGAGGACAGTGTGATATTGGCATTACTAGCTAATTTTTTTCAAAAATAAAGGAACCATGCTATTTATAGAAAGAATAACTTGGTAATAGAGAAAACAGCTTACCAGTTGCTGGCATTGCTCTGGAGAGAGAATCTGTAATCATCAGGGCCCAGGCTATCCTATAAATAGAAGAGCTCAAAAAAGAATAAAGTATCCTTGGTTATAAGTTGCAGAGTTTAGCTGACTTGGGTTAGTGAATGGTTGTTTTTCACAAGGTAACTCTCGGACCTATGTTATCAGCATGATTTTGAAATATTTCATCTGAGATGTTGTTTTCTTTTGCGTCCCATTGTTGAAGAAGGTTCATCTAGCACTCGTGCATGTTCAATGTGAGAGAAAGGTGTGCTTTTCCATGTAGGACTAACAATTCCCCACTTTTCTCTTACTGATGCTTTTTAAAGAATAACTGAAATTATTTCAGTAGGTATAGGATTGCTCATACCACCCGTGCCTCATCAGTTTGAAACCCTGATTTGAATTGTAGAAGGCTCAAGTGATCCAGGAATACTGCAAAACCTTTCAGTTTTGTAGGAGATGTATCTTTAGAAACACTTTTGAAGAAGACTATTCTTTCTAACAGAAAATTCTTCCCCAGTAATTGTACACACAAAGTACTTTTAAAGTTCTGTGGCTGGTAAATCTTGATTGTTTTATAACATAAAATTTGATATACAACATAAACAGTTATATGTATCTGAAAACAAATTTTTCTATTTTTTAAATAAAACTTGCATATAGATTCTGTTATCAAACATTTGCCTTATCCAATAGAAAAAGTGAAATCCAAGTTATACAGACTATTAGCAGTATATGTATATCTATGAATATTGAATATGGGTCAGTATAAAAATATTCGGAGGTATAAATATGATACATTTTATCAATATTTTGTAAAATGCTGCATCAAGGGACTGATTAATAATTTAAATGGAAATATTGTATGATATGTGTAAAAACTACTAATTAAAATGAAGGCATTTACATTTTTTGTTCTGAACATTAAAAAATGAAATGACATCCAACTTTCTTTTCAGTCTCACTCAATGCAAAGATTATACTTTTCTTTTTTTTAATTTTATTTTGGTATCACTAATCTACAGTTACATGTGCAACATAATGGTTATTAATCCCCCACTTCATCAGGTCCCCACCACCCAACCCATTTCAGTCACTGTCCATCAGCGTAGTGAGATGCTATAGAATCACTACTTGTCTTCTCTGAGTTGTACAGCCCTTGCCGTGCCCCCCCAACATTACGTCTGCTAATCGTAATCCCCCTTTTTTCCCGCTTGTCCCTCCCTTCCCACCCATCCTCCCCAGTCCCTTTCCCTTTGGTAACTGTTAGTCCCTCCTTGTGTTCTGTGAGTCTGCTGCTGTTTTTTTTCTTTCAGTTTTTTTTTTCTTTGCTCTTATGCTCCACATATGAGTGAAATCATTTGATACGTGTCTTTTTCGGCTTGGCTTATTTCACTGAACATAATACCCTCTAGCTACATCCATGTTGTTGCAAATGGTAGGATTTGTTTTCTTCTTATGGCTGAATAATATTCCATTGTGTATATGTACCACTTATTCTTTATCCTTTCATCTACTGATGGACACTTACATTGCTTCCATTTCTTGGCTATTGTAAATAGTGCTGCAATAAACATAGGGGTGCATCTGTCTTTTTCAAACTGGGCTGCTGCATTCTTAGGGTAAATTCCTAGGAGTGGGATTCCTGGGTCAAAAGGTATTTCTATTTTTAGTTTTTTAGGAACCTCCATACTGCTTTCCACAAAGTTTGAAATAATTTGCATTCCCACCAGCAGTGTAGGAGGGTTCCCCTTTCTCCATATCCTCATCAACATTTGTTGTTTGTGTTTTGGATGGTGGCCATCCTCACTTGTGTGAGGTGATATGTCATTGTGGTTTTAATTTGCATTTCTCTGATGATTAGCGATGGGGGGCATCTTTTCATGTGCCTGTTGGCCATCTGAATTTCTTCTTTGGAGAAGTGTCTATTCATATCCTCTGCCCATTTCTTAATTGGATTATTTACTTTTTGTTTGTTGAGGTGCGTGAGTTCTTTATATATTTGGGATGTCAACCCCTTATCTAACATGTCATTTATGAATATATTCTCCCAAACTATAGGATGTCTTTTTGTTCTACTGATGGTGTACTTTGCTGTGCAGAAGATTTTCAGATAGATATCGTCCCACTTGTTCATTTTTTCTTTTGTTTCCTTTGCCCAGGGAGATATGTTCATGAAAAAGTCACTCATGTTATGTCCAAGAGATTTTTGCCTATGTTTTTTTCTAGGAGTTTTATGGTTTCATGACATACATTCAGGCCTTTGATCCATTTTGAGTTTACTTTTGTGTGGGGGGTTAGACAGTAGTCAAGTTTCATTCTCTTACATGTAGCTGTCCAGTTTTGCCAACACTAGCTGCTGAAGAGGCCGTCATCTCCTCATTGTATATCCAAGGCTCCTTTATCATATATTAATTGACCGTATGTGTTTGGGTTAATGTTTGGATTTTCTATTTTGTTCCACTGGTCTGTGGGTCTGTTCTTGTGCCAACACCAAATTGTCTTAATTACTGTGGCTTTTAGTAGAGCTTTAAGTCAGGGAGCATAATTACCCCTGTTTTAATCCTCCTTCTCAGGATTGCTTTGGCTATTCAGGGTCTTTTGTGGTTCCATATGAATTTTAGAACTATTTGTTCCAGTTCATTGAAGAATGCTATTGGTATTTTGATAGGGATTGTGTTGAATCTCTAGATTACTTTAGATACTATCGCCATTTTGGCAATATTTATTCTACCTAGCCAAGAGCATGGGATGAATTTCCATTTGTTAGTGTCCTCTTTAATTTCTCTTAAGACTGTTTTGTAGTTTTCAGGGTATAGGCCTTTCACTTCCTTCATTAGGTTTATTCCTAGGTATTTTATTCTTTTTGATGCAATTGTGAATGGAATTTTTTTCTTGATTTCTCTTTCTGTTAGTTCATCATTTGTGTATAGGAAAGCAACAGATTTCTGTGTGTTAATTTTGTATCCTGCAACTTTGCTGAATTCAGATATTAGTTCTAGTAGTTTTGGATTGGAGTCTTTAGGGTTTTTTATGTACAATATCATGTCATCTGCAAATAGTGACAATTTGACTTCTTCTTTACCAATCTGGATGCCTTGTATTCCTTTGTTTTGTCTGATTGCTGTGGCTATGACCTCCAGTACTATGTTGAATAACAGTGGAGAGAGTGGGCATCCCTGTCTTGTTCCCGATCTTAGATGAAAAGCTTTCAGCTTCTCACTGTTAAGTATGATATTAGCTGTGGGTTGTCATATATGGCCTTTATGATGTTGAGGTACTTGCCCTCTATACTCATTTTGTTGAGAGTTTTTATCATGAATGGATGTTGAATTTTGTCTAATGCTTTTTCAGCATCTATGGAGATGATCATGTGGTTTTTGTTCTTCTTTTTGTTGATGTGGTGGATGATGTTGATGGATTTTCGAATGTTGTACCATCCTTGTATCTCTGAGATGAATCCCACTTGATCATGGTGTATGATCCTCTTGATGTATTTTTGAATTCGGTTTGCTAATATTTTGTTGAGTATTTTTGCATCTATGTTCATCAGGGATATTGGTCTGTAATTTTCTTTTTTGGTGAAGTCTTTGCCATGGTTTGGTATTAGAGTGATGCTGGCTTCCTAGAATGAGTTTGGAAGTATTCCCTCCTCTTCTATTTTTTGGAAAACTTTTTGGAGAATGGGTATTATTTCGTCTCTATATGTCTGGTAAAATTCAGAGGTAAATCCATCTGGCCCAGGGGTTTTGTTCTTGGGTAGTTTTTTGATTACCAATTCAATTTCGTTGCTGGTGATTGGTCTGTTTAGGTTTTCTGTTTCTTGCTTGGTCAGTCTTGGAAGGTTGTATTTTTCTAAGAAGTTGTCCATTTCTTCTATGTTTTCCAGCTTGTTGGCATATAGATTTTCATGGTATTCTCTTATAACTGTTTGTGTTTCTGTGGGGTCCATAGTGATTTTTCCTTTCTCCTTTCTGATTCTGTTTATGTGTGTAGATTCTCTTTTTCTCTTAATGAGTCTGGCTAGGGGTTTATCTATTTTGTTTATTTTTTCAAAGAACCAGCTCTTGGTTTCATTGATTTTTTCTATTGTTTTATTCTTCTCAATTTTATTTATTTCTTCTCTGATCTTTATTATGTCCCTCCTTCTGGTGACTTTGGGCCTCGTTTGTTCTTCTTTTTCCAATTTCAGTAATTGTGTCTTTAGACTATTCATTTGGGATTGTTCTTCCTTCTTTAAATAGGCCTGGATTGCAGTATACTTTCCTCTTAGAACTGCCTTTGCTGCATCCCACAGAAGTTGTCACTTTGTGTTATTGTTGTCATTATTCTCCATATATTGTTTGATCTCTGTTTTAATTTGGTCATTTATCCATTGATTAGGAGCATGCTGTTAAGTCTCCATGTATTTGTGAGCCGTTTTGTTTTCTTTGTAAAATTTATTTCTAGTTTTACACCTTTGTGATCTGAAAAGTTGGTTGGTAGAATTTCAATATTTTTGAATTTAGTGAGGTTCTTTTTGTGGCCTAGTGTGTGGTCTATTCTGGAAAATGTTCCATGTGCACTTGAGAAGAATGTGTATCTTGCTGCTTTGGGTGCAGAGTTCTGTAGATGTCTGTTAGGTCCATGTGTTCTAGTGTGTTGTTCAGTGCCTCTGTGTCTTTACTTATTTTCTGTCTGGTTGATCTGTCCTTTGGAGTGAGTGGTGTGTTGAAGTCTCCTAAAATGAATGCATTGCTTTCTATTTCCTCCTTTAATTCTGTAAGTATTTGTCTCACATATGTCGGCACTCCTGTGTTGGGTACATATATATTTAAAATGGTTATACCTTCTTGTTGGACTGACCCCTTTATCATTATGTAATGACCTTCTTTATCCCTTGCTACTTTCTTCGTTTTGAAGTCTATTTTGTCTGATACAAGTACTGCAACACCTGATTTTTTCTTCATGTTGTTTGCATGAAGTATCTTTTTCCATCCTTTCACCTTTAGTCTGTGTATATATTTGGGTTTGAGGTGAGTCTCTTGTTAGCAACATATAGATGTGTATTGCTTTTTTATCCATTCTATTACTCTGTCTTTTGATTGGTGCATTCAGTCCATTTACATTTAGGGTGATTATTGGTAGATATGTACTTATTGCCATTTCTGGCTTTACATTTGTGGTTACGAAAGCTTCAAGGGTAGCTTCTTTACTATCAGCAGTCTAACTTAACTTTCTTGTTAAGTTATTGTAAATATAGTCTGATGATTCTTTATTTTTCTCCCTTCTTATTCTTCCTCATCCATTCTTTACATACGAGGTGTTTTATTCTTTGCCTTTAGTTAGTATTTGGATGGTCTGCTTTCTTTGCTATGATTTTATTTTCTCTGGTGACATCTTTTTAGCCTTAAGAGTGCTTCCATCTAGAGCAGTCCCTTTAAGATATCCTGAAGAGGTGGTTTATGGGAGAGAAATTCATTTAGCTTTTGCTTGTCTGGAAATTGTTTAATCCCTCCCTCATTTTTAATGATAATCGTTCTGGATGCAATATTCTTGTTTTGAGGCCATTCTGTTTCATTACGTTAAATAAATCATGCCATTCTCTTCTGGCCTGTAAGGTTTCTGTTGAGAAGTCTGATGATAGTCTGATAGGTTTTCCTTTGTAGGTGATCTTTTTTCTCTCTCTAGCTGCCTTTAATACTCTGTCTTTATCTTTGATCTTTGCCATTTTAATTATTATGTGTCTTGGTGTTGTCTTCCTTGGGTCCCTTGTGTTGGGGAGATCTGTGTGCTTCCCAGGTCTGAGAGACTATTTCCTTTCTTAGCTTGGGGAAGTTTTCAGCAATTATTTCTTCAAAGACACTTTCTATCCCTTTTTCTCTCTCTTGTTCCCCTGGCACTCCTATAATGTGAATATTGTTCCGTTTGGATTGGTCACACAGTTCTCTTAATATTTCATTCCTAGAGATCCTTTTGTCTCTTGCTGCCTCAGCTTCTCCATATTCCTGTTCTCTGATTTCTATTCCATTAAAAGTCTCTTGCATCTTGTCCAGTCTGCTGCTATGCCCGTCGATCACTTGTCTCATTTCTGCATTGTCTTTCCTCACTTCCCTCACTTAGCTCTTGCATATTTCTCTTTAGATCCTTGAGTATGGTTATGAGTTTTATTCTGAATTCTTTTTCAGGAAGATTGTGCATGTCCATCCCGTCAGGCTCCCTCTCTGTGGTTGTCTGTGTGATCCGTGTCTGGACCATATTCCTCTGTCTTTTCATTGAGATAGAATTGTATCCTGGTAGGTGCCACGTGTGTCAGCTGGGAGAACAAAGTCCCTTCTTGGCCGTTGTTGTCCTTGCCCTTCTCCTAGGTCTGAGCTGTTTTCCTGCACACCGGGAGGCAGTCTCTGGAATAATCCTCTGACTGCCTGTGTGCGGGGTCGGCGTCAGCCTAGCCTATAGCACGTTGGGTGCATTCTGGTCCCCTTGGTGCCTGCTGGACCACGTTCTGGGGCTCTTCCCACTTAGCTGTGCACCCGCTGGGAGTAGACTCTGTGAGGTTGCTGTGGGCGGGGCCGTTCGTCCGCTGTTCCGCAGCAGCGGTGGCTTGGTCTGGGGCACTGGCTGGAGAGGGAACCAATTGGAAGCTGCTGCCTTAGCACAGCTTCTTTGCCCGGCCGCCAGCCAAGGGGTCCAAAATTCCCCAAGACTCCCAGCCTGCTGGGGTGAGTGCGCTGGGACAATTTGTTCCTCTGTTGGGCCCTTGTCTCTTTAAGACTTTAAAAAAAGTACCCGCTTTTCCATTGTCCCAGGGAGCCAGCTGAGAGGACCCAGTTGTGGTCTCTGTCTCAGATCCTGCACTTCTGTTTTTTTAATCTCTGATACATCACGTGATGTGTGTCAGTGCTTGTAGCACAGATCACCAGGGCTGGGTCTTTGGCTGGCCTGTGCTTCCACTTCCTCCCCACTCTGATTCTTTTCCTCCTGCTGGTGTGTTGAGGTGGGAGAGTGCTCGGGTCCCACCTGGTCACGGCTTTGTATCTTACCTGCTTCGTGAGGTGCTGAGTTCTCACACGTGTAGCTGTAGCCTGGCTGTTGTCCTGTATCTTCCGGTCTCTCTTTTAGGAATAGTTGTATTTGCTGTATTGGGAGGAGATTTCTGCTGCCCAGCTCACGCTGCCATCTTCCCAGCCACATTATACTTTTCTTATGAAATAATTTTTGTTAAACATATTTTTCATGGCCTCTTACTCTTTGTTCCTGAGAATGTAAAGTTTGGGATACAGAAAGCAATATTCTGAGTGGGTCCCTAGGAGTAACAGTGAGAGGGGCCACTACCATTTCTCCCCCTTGACACTGGACGCATGAGCCCTGGCTCTGGAAGAAACAGCTCCATACACTGGATGCTGACTCAGAGCATTACAGCCTTTAGTCAGGATCTTTAGTTAAAAATGTCGAAGAAGAATAGAAAGACACTAACACGCTAAAATTATTTCTATCATAGCTTCTTGTTGTAGAGACAATGTACATTATTCTTTAATTTTTCCAATGTAATATTTAGCATGAACATTAAAATTAGTTGATAAACCAATTTTTCTGATACACTATTTTCATTGCCTCTTTTACATCTTTGTCCCTAAAGTGTAAATGATGGTTTACAGCATGAAAATCACAATGGTGCAAAACACTGACACTATCACATCATGGTCCAAAGCGTAGCCGGAACTTGGTCTCACATACATCAGGAGGATCGTTCCGTGATAAACTGACCCAGTTAGGTGAGAGCCACACATAGAATAGACTTTTATCCTCCCACCAGTGGAGTGAATCTTCAGGTTGGAAAACAGAATGAAGACATAGGAGACCAGCACGATCAGGACAGTGACTGTCTCAGCAGCGCCCACAAAGCAGAAGAGTAGAGGCTGGTTTATATGAGTGTCAGAGCAAGGAAGAGCGAGGAGAGGAAGGATGTCACGGAAGACACGTCTAACTTTATTACATGCTCATAAGGAGAGGCTGAATGTGGCCACTGTGTGCAAAGAGCATGCAAGATCCCACCAACATAGGAAGCAATGATATGGGACACACCAACTCTGGGTGACATGCTCGCTGAATACAGGAGAGCCATGTTGATAGCTACAGAGCGATCATATCTCACTGCCACCAGGAGAAAGCACTCTGTGGTACCACAAGCAACAAGAAGAAGCATCTGTGCTGCACATCCAAGGAACGAAATGGCTTTATACTTTGACACAAAATCTGCTAACATATCTGGGGTAATGACTGAGGAGAAGCAGGCACCAATAGATGAGAGCACACTCAGAAAACCGTACATGGTTTTGTGGAACCAGGAATCCCCAGTGACTTATAAGGCCAAAGCCAAATTTCTCTACATAATAAAGAGGTAGATGACTAAAAACAGGAAGAACAAGCTATGTGCAATTCAAGCTTTTCTGTGAAGCCCTTCACTGTAAATATATGACTCCAGAGACATTCTGCATGCTTATACCTCATGAGAGAAGATTGAAGATATTCATAAAATATATAAAATACCTGTGCAACTTGTCTTACAATTTTAATGTGCATGCATTTTATTTTATTTTATGAAATATGAAAGGAGAACAGAAAGGTGTTTTAATCATGAAATGAGGATTGGATACTGAATGCGCAGTGTAACAATAATTATGCAAATCTGTATGTCCAAAAAAGCATTATATGAACACAAGAAAATAATAGGGAGAAATTTATCAAAATGTTGAGAGTTTTGATTTGTTTTCATTTTTTTCCTTTAATTTTGTTATATTATTTTCTTCTAATGAAAGTATTTGCTCCTATGGCAGTATCACTCTTCACATAAAAAGGTTCCTTCATGAAAAATGTACCATTTCATTCCCAATGGTTTCAGTTGCAAAGTAAGGAGATATTTTTTCCAGAAGTAGCTCCTCCACCTTTCCAGTGAAAATATTCGGGCATCACAAAGGAGGACCAAACCACCACGCCTCCACTGTGTGGCCTCTAAGGGAAAAGGGAATCAGCTCCTGGAAACCTCACAGAGCTGCGATTAGTCCTTGAACCTATGTCCTTGGAATTATGCCATGCAAAACAGACCAAGCAATCTTCCTTCGCAACTGGTACCCAGGGATGCCCAAATGTTGCATTTATCATCAGTACATGAGGGGTCTGGGAATTAAAAGCATGAGAGGTAAGGCTATTCTGCTCCACTTATGTTCACAGTAGTTCCCCACGTTCTTTAGATCAATGTACCATTTGACAAGGAGCTGAAGAAAAGTTCTATATTGATTACTGTTTACCTCAGAATAAAACAAAATGAATGCACTAAAATTGAAAGAGAACTTTTCTCAAAAACAAACAGATATTATACTACAGAGATTTTTCAATGAAATGGTTTTCAAATTTAATTTGTGAACAATATGTAAGGTTGACAAATTTCTAGACAGATAATACTGGAATAAGGACTGTTCCCTACTAACTCTGGCTCACAGTAGGTATTAGACTCAAGGCTAGAGGGCTTCAGTTAAGAGCAAATAAAATGTTGATGTTATGAGAAGAGTACACATATCTATATCATTGAGACCTTACCCAGAGTAATGCATGGATTTGTGGAACCAGCAAGAGAGAATTGATGGAATCAGGGACCATAAGGTGTGTATTTTAGAAATATGGTATTTGGAGAAATTTTATTTTAAATGTTCAAGTTAGGAAAACATCATATCTTTTGTAATTAATATTAACATGTGGTCCATAGTGTTAATACATCCTACTAAGTCACCTAGCTTGGAATTTCTATGTCATGTATATTAAGTGTCCTGTATATTGGGAACAAAATGATGGTGAGTAATGCCCTAAATTGTTTCTCTATCATTGTTTATTATATCTGTAGCACGTTTTCTCACATTTGCTGAAATTAAATGTAAACAGGAATACAGTATTATGAAAATGGTCTCTGGATTAAATCTATCTTGGTAGAATCATGGCCAAAATTTAATACTTTTGACTCTGGATTAGTTACTGAAAATGGATGCTTTTTCTCATCTAAACAATGTGGCTAATGTTGGGCACTTATGGCATCATGTTCTCAGGTGGACTGAACACATTACTAAAATGAGGCATTTACAGCAGGGTCAGGGTCATTCTAAGTATGCCATATGTTAGGTATTATTATGTCATATCTAAATGTCACTTTATAGCTATTTCTATATTTGGCCATAAAACTAAGATTCTTTTCAGTCATGTTCTCTACACCTCTTATTATTATCATTTCCTAGCAACATGACACTAAAGTAAGTATGCCATGTTGTTCATAGGGACACAACCCTTTATGCTGCTAAGTATCAAGGTTGACTTCTCTTCTCAGCAGTCCAAACCAGCTGACCACTATGGGTAGAAGGAACACCACACAGGTGACCCACTTCATCCTTCTGGGGCTGGCGGATTCCCCGGAGGTCCAGCTGGTCCTCTTTCTGCTGTTCCTGCTGATATACCTGGTCACAGTGCTGGGGAACGCAGGGATGGTGCTGGTGATCCGCCTGGATGTCCAGCTTCACACCCCCATGTACTTTTTCCTCAGTCACCTGTCCTTTCTCGACCTCACTTACTCAACCGTCATCACACCTAAGACCTTACATAACTTAGTGACTTCCACCAAGTATATTTCCTACGTGAGCTGCTTCACCCAGATGTACTTTTTTGTCTTCTTGGCTGCCACTGAATGTTTTCTCCTCTCCTCAATGGCCTATGATCGCTACGTAGCCATCTGCAACCCCCTCCGCTACCCCGTCGTTATGTCCACAAGGCTCTGCTGTTTCCTCATGTTGGGGTCCTACTTTGCTGGAATTCTGGATTCCACAGTCAATGTGCTTTGCATGAGCAGATTGCATTTCTGCGACTCCCATGTAATCCATCACTTTTTCTGTGACACATCCCCAGTTTTAGCCCTGTCTTGCACCAAAACACATGGGGTTGAAATCATAATATTAATTTTTGCTGGTTCCACTCTCATGGTGTCTCTTATCACAATATCTGCATCCTATGTGTCCATTCTGTTTACCATCCTGAAAATTACTTCCACTTCAGGGAAGCAGAAAGCCTTCTCTACTTGTGCCTCTCATCTCCTGGGAGTCACCACCTTTTATGGCACTCTTATGTTTACTCATTTAAAAGCAAGTAAAACGTACACTTTGGGAAAGGATCAAGTGGCTTCTGTGTTTTACACGATCGTGATCCCCATGCTGAATCCACTCATTTATAGTCTTAGGAACCAAGAAGTGAAAAATGCTCTCATTAGAATCATTCAGAAGAGAGAGAACTCCAGGCAAGTAAAATATCAGTGATGCTAAACTTTTAAGATTTTTTCCTTTCCTTTGGTGTATTACATTGCTCCCTCTCCAAAAACAACTGAATCATTAATTTTTTTGTATTTCTGTTGAATCATCCTTTATGTGACTAAATATGAATATATCATTAGAAATTCACATTGTGATTGGAAATCATGAACTAGTATTAAATCTGTGGTCTGTATATACATGTTTTTAAGGCCAGTTGATGCACAAAATGAGAAAACATAGTTGCCATTTTTCAAACTATGTCATGCAAATTGACTTGCATACTCCAACTTTAGAGAGTTTCACTACAAAAAAAGATATATGTTGCACGCAATGACAGCACCAGCTTCAGAAATCATTTCATTTATTATATAGAAAAGAAATGTATCAGAGTCATTACAAGAAGTGTCTTTGAAACCAAATATTCCAGGATTTAGATTCTTGATCTCCTACTCTTTTAGCTATGTTAGTCACTGAAACATTAAGTATCAGTTTGCTCAATGCAAAATATAAACAATAAATCCAGGTCCATAGAGTTACTTTAAAGATTAAATCAGTTAATGGATGTAAAACTTTTAAGACAATACTACTAAATATTGGTCATATCATTAGAAAAAACTTACATTCCTGCAATAAATTTGAAATGCACATTTTTTTTCTTAGAGAATATTCCCTTGTGTTTATATGTTATTTATGGTTAATTTAATTGACAAACACAAACAGCTAAGGAAAAATTTAGCAGTTTTGCAATTTTGGGTTTAGAAAGGTATATGGTATGCTTTGTGAAAATTTGGAAAATATTGAAGAAATCAAGGAAATAGAAATGCCCTCTATTTCTGTTTTTATTATTTTTCAACAAATAAAACAAGTTATTAGCAGTTTTTATGTGTCCTTCCAGATCTACAGTTATGCATGCATTATATATATTACAATTATAAGCACAGTCATTTTCTGTATGCTTTTGCATCTTTCTATATACACTTACTAGCTTAACTTTGGTAATTATTTGGTCTATGAAAACTGAGATGAATGTGCTCTTAGAACTTAACGAAAAATCTAGACTCTCAACTTGCCATGCTTTGGACATGAAATATGTATTCATCAAGTTAAGAATCTGTGTGCAGAGATATCTCTTTGGTGGTACTTGATAATCAGTTTACAGTCTTATCATGTCTGTCACAGGTCAAGGGGCTTCAGTAAAAGTCCTCTCTGATGAATTTTTATGTATTGTTAGTAACCATCATCTTCCTCCTGATTTCTATAGGATTGTTATGGCGATCAAAAATAAATTCTTGAAGTAAATGCTTGACTCATTTGTTTTAAAATATTTAACAGAGACAGTCTGCAAAGCTAAGAACTGACAATGAATTTAGGTTTTGTGGCAGCCCTTGAACTTTAGTCAGCTAGAGTACTAAAATTCCCTTTTTAAAAAGAAACTCTCCTCTATATCATCTGGAATTGCAGATTAAGTTTCTCTGATATTTAAAGGTTATTTAAGAAGGTGTTCTTCTATTCGCTGTTTGATCTTTCTGTTTCAACTTTTTTAATGAGAAAATTTTCATCTAAATTATAATGTTTATGAATTGTATTTTTTTAAAGTTTACATTGTTTTACTTGTATAACTGTATTTTATTATTCTTCCTAAATACTATTTTAAATGTTTTTAAAACATGCAAAAGTGAAAAATATCTTTTAGGAGTTAAAAGCTAAAAAAATTTTACTAAAAACTGTCAAAAATTCTCAAATACTTTAAAATTGAATTATTTTCCTCTACGTCATTTATTTAAAAATTTCCCTCATCATATGTCAATGATATTTAAAATTATGCCTGATTTTCTCTCTGATATTCACTTTTGCCAAATGGTATATTTATAGCTACTACTATATGTTTTTGTTTGTAATTAGAGATGAGTATTTGATAACATTTATTATATGCTTTTATGGCTCATTTGTCATGTCCTTTATGTCTTATCTCTTCTTGAATATTTACAGTCTCTTTTCACATTACTGGCTAGCTTTTTATAAGCTATGTTTTTACCTTGTTAGCATTTATGCCTATGCCTATCTTTAGGCAAAGTATTTGATTTGTTCGTTGGGAAAGATGGTCAACACATTCTATGATTTTGTGGACAACACTTAAGGAAATGCTAATTTAAGAAATTAGATTCTATTCATATTAAGACTATTCATATTAAGACTGCATATTAAGATTCTATTCATAATACTATAATTCAGAAATTATGCTTATGTTATTACATGCATGTAATATAATCTTGAAGCAATGAAATACGTAGATTATTTGCATTTTCCCTGTAATTAACTTGCTATAGTAGTGCGTATTTCATGTAAGAAGTATGACATAATTTTTTTATTATTTTTTATAAGGTATTATTGATATAAACTCTTATGAAGGTTTCATGTGAAAAAACAATGTTTACTACATTTATCCATATTATCAAGTCCCCACCTATACCTCAATTTAGTCACTGTCCATCAGTGTAGTAAGGTGTCACAGATTCACTGTTTGCCTTCTCTGTGCTACACTGTTTTCCCGTGGTACACCACATGTGTACTTAACGTAGTACTCCGCAATCCCCTACTCCCACCCTCCCTACCTGCCCTCCCACACCCCTCCCATTTGGCAACCACTAGTACCTTCTTGGAGTCTGAGTCTGCTGCTATTTTTTTCCTTCAGTTTTGCTTCATTGTTATACTCCACAAATGAAGGAAATCATTTGGCACTTGTCTTTCTCTGCCTGGATTGTTTCACTGAGCATAATATCCTCCAGCTCCATCCATATTGTTGCAAATGGCAAGATTTGTGTCCTTCTGCTGGCTGAATAGTATTACATTGTGTATACATACCACATCTTCTTTATCCATTCATCTCCTGATGGACACTTAGGTTGTTTCCATATCTTGGCTATTGTAAAAAGTGCTGCAATAAACATAGGGGTGCATATGTCTTTTTGAATCTGAGAAGTTGTATTCTTTGGTAAATTCCAAGTAGTGGGATTCCCGGGTCAAATGGTATTTGTATTTTCAGTTTTTGAGGAACCTCCATATTGCTTTCCACAATGGTTGAACTAGCTTACATTCCCACCAGCAGTATAGGAGGGTTCCCCTTTCTCCACATCCTTGCCAGCATTTGTTGTTCTTAGGCTTTTCGATTTTGGCATCCTTCCTGGTGTGAGGTGATATCTCATTGTGGTTTTAATTTTCATTTCCCTGATGATTAAAGATGTGGAGCATCTTTTTATGTGTCTTTTGGCCATGTGAATTTCTTCTTTGGAGAACTGTCTCTTCATATCCTCTGCCCATTTTTTAATCAGGTTATTTTCTTTTAGGGTGTTGATGCATTAAGTTCTTTATATACTTTCGATGTTAACCCCTTGTTGGATATGTCATTTACAAATATATTATCCCATACTGTAGGATGCCTTTCTGTTCTGTTGATGGTGTCCTTTGCTTTACAGAAACTTTTTACTTTGATGTAGTCCCATGAGTTCATTTTTACTTTTGTTTCCCTTGCTAGAGGAGATGCATTCAGGAAGAAGTTGCTCATGCTTATATTCAGGAGATTTTTGCCTATGTTGTCTTCTAAGAGTTTTATGGTTTCATGACTTACATTCAGGTCCTTGATCCATTTTGAGTTTACTTTTGTGTATGGGGTTAAACAATAATCCAGTTTCATTCTCTTGCAAGTAGCTGTCCAGTTTTGCCAACACCAACTGTTGAAGAGGTTGTCATTTCTCCATTGTATGTCCATGACTCCTTTATCTTATATTAATTGACCATATATGGTTGGGTTTATATCAGGGATTTCTAGTCTGTTCCATTGGCCTATGGGTCTGTTCTTGTGCCAGTACCAAATTGTCTTGAGAACCATGGCTTTGTAGTAGAGCTTGAAGTTGGGGAGCATAATCCCCCCAGCTTTATTCTTCCTTCTCAGGATTGCTTTGGCTATTCGAGGTCTTTTGTGGTTCCATATGAATTTCAGAATGATTTTCTCTAGTTCGTTGAAGAATGCTGTTGGTATTTTGATGGGAATTGCAATGCATCTGTAGATTGCTTTAGGCAGGACAGCCGTTTTGACAATATTAATTCTTTCTATCCATGAGCATGGGATGTGTTTCCATTTATTAGTATCTTGTTAAATTTCTCTCCTGAGCATCTTGTAGTTTTCAGAGTATAGGTCTTTCACTTCCTTGGTTAGGTTTATTCTTAGGTACTTTATTCTTTTTGATGCAACTGTGCATCGATTTATTTTCCTGATTTCTTTCTCTCCTAGTTCATTGTTAGTGTATTGGTATGCCACAGATTTCTGTGCAATAATTTTGCATCCCACAACTTTGTTAAATTCAGATATTAGATCTCGTAGTTTTGGAGTGGATTCTTTAGGGTTTTTTATGTACAATACCATGTCATCTGCAAACAGGGATAGTTTTACTTCTTCCCTGCTAATCTGGACGCCTTTGATTTCTCTGTGTTGTCTGATTGCCATGGCTAGCACCTCTAGAACTATGTTGGGTAGAAGTGAGGAGAGTGGGCATCCTTGTCTTGTTCCTGATCTTAAAGGAAAAGCTTTCAGCTTCTCACTGTTAAGTATAATGTTGGCTGTGGGTTTGTCATATATGGCCTTTATAATCTTGAGGTACTTGCCCTCTATACCCATTTTGTTGAGAATTTTTATCATGAATGGATTTTGAATTTTGTCAAATGATTTTTCAGTATCTATGGAGATGATCATGTGGTTTTGTCCTTCTTTTGATGATGTGGTGGATGATGTTGATGGATCTTCTAATGTTGTACCATCATTTCATCCCTGTAATAAATCCTATTTGATCATGATGGATGATCCTTTTGATGTATGTTTGAATTTGGTTTGCTAATATTTTGTTGAGTATTTTTACATCTATGTTCATCAGGGGTATTAGTCTGTAGTTTTCTTTTTTGTGGTGTCTTTGACTGGTTTTGGTATTAGAGTAATGACAGCCTCATAGAATGAGTTTGGAAGTATTCCCTCCTCTTCTACTCCTTCCATTAAATGTTTGAAAAAAATCAGCATTGAAGCCATCTGGACCAGGTGTTTTGTTCTTAGGTAGGTTTTTGATTACCAGTTCAATTTTGTTGCTAGTAATTGGTCTGTTGAGATTTTCTGTTTCTTTCTGGGTCAGCCTTGAAAGGTTATATTTTCCTAGAAAGTTGTCCATTTCTTCTAGGTTATCCAGTTTGTTAGCATATAATTTTTCATAGTATTCTCCAATAGTTCTTTGTATTTCTGTGTTGTCCATAGTGATTTTTCCCTTCTCGTTTCTGATCTTGTTTATGTGAGTAGACTATCTTTTTTTCTTGGTAAGTCAGACTAGGGGTTTATATATTTTGTTTATCAAAGAACCAGCCCTTTCTTTCATTGATCCTTTTATTGTTTTATTCTTCTCGATTTTATTTTTTCTGCTCTAATCTTTATTATGTTCCTCCTTCTGCTGATTTTGGGTCTCATTTGTTCTCTTTTTCTAATTTTGTTAATTCTGCATTTAGACTACTCATATGGGATTGTTCTTTCCTGAGGTAGGCCTGTATTGCAATATACTTTCCTCTTAGCATGGTCTTCACTGCATCCCACTGTTGAATTATTGTTGTCATTTGTCTCCATATATTGCTTGATCTCTTTTTATTTGGTCATTGATCCATTTATTATTTAGGAGCATGTTGTGAAGCCTCCATGTGTTTGTGGGATTTTTTCATTTTCTTTGCATAATTCATTCATTTCTTGTTTCATACCTTTGTGGTCTGAGGACCTGGTTGGTACAATTTCAATCTTTTTGAATTTACCAAGGCTCTTTTTGTGGCCTTGCATATGATCTATTCTTGAAACTGTTTTATGAGCACTTGAGAAGAATGTATATTCTGCTACTCTTCGGTGTAGAGTTCTGTAGAGGTCTGTTAGGTCCATGTGTTCTAATGTGTTGTTCAGTGCCTCTATCTCCTTACTTATTTTCTGTCTGTTTGATAAGCCCTTCAGAGTAAGTGGTGTGTTAAAGTCCCCTAGAATGAATGCATTGCCTTCTATTTCCCCTTTTAGTTCTGTTAGTATTTGTTTCACATATGTTGATGCTCCTGTGTTGGGTGCATAGATATTTTTAATGGGTGTATCTTCTTGTTGATTTGACCCTTTTATCATTACGTAATGGCCTTCTTTGTCTCTTGAGACTTTCTTTGTTTAGAAGTCCATTTTGTCTGATACAAGTACTGCAACTCCTGTTTTTTTCTCCCTATTAGTTGCATGATATGTCTTTTTCCATTCCTTCACTTTTAGTCTGTGTATGTCTTTGGGTTTAAAGTGAGTCGCCTGTAGGCAGCATATAGAAGGGTCTTGTTTTTTTATCCATTCAGTGACTCTATGTCTTTTGATTGGTGCATTCAGTCCATTTACATTTAGGGTGATTATGGATAGGTATGTACTTATTGGCATTGCAGGCTTTAGATTTGTGGTTACCAAAGGTTCTAGGATAATTTCCTTACTTTCTAAGAGTCTAACTTAGCTCACTTATTATGCTATTACAAAGACAATCTACAGGTTCTTTTTTTTTTCTCCTCCTTTTTCTTTCTCCTCCATTCTTTAAATACTAGGTATCATATTCTGTACTGTTTGACTATCCCTTGATTGAGTTTGGGAATAGTTAATTTAATTTTGCATTTGCTTAGGAATTAGCTGTTGTACTTTCTTTACTGTGGTTTTATTACCTCTGGTGACAGCTATTATACCATAAGAACACTTCCATCTATAGCAGTCCCTGCAAAATACACTGTAGAGATGGTTTGTGGGAGGTAAATTCTCTCAGCTTTTGCTTATCTGGGAATTGTTTAATCCCTCCTTCAAATTTAAATGATAATCTTGCCGGATAAAGTAATCTTGGTTCAAGGCCCTTCTGCTTCACTGCATTAAATACATCATGCCACTCCCTTCTGGCCTGTAAGGTTTCTGTTGAGAAATCTGATGATAGCCTGATGGGCTTTTCTTTGTATATGATCTTATTTCTCTCTCTGGCTGCTTTTAATAGTCTGTCTTTATCCTTGATCTTTGCCATTTTAGTTACTATGTGTCTTGGTGTTGCCTTCCTTGGGTCCCTTGTGTTGAGAGATCTGTGCACCTCCATGGCCTGAGATACTATCTCCTTTCCCATATTGGGGAAGTTTCCAGCAATTACTTCCTCAAAGACACTTCCTATCCCTTTTTCTCTCTCTTCTTCTGGTACCACAATAATGTGAATATTGTTCTGTTTGGATTGGTCACACAGTTCTCTCAATATTTCTTCATTCTTAAGATATTCTTTCTCTCTGTGCCTCAGCTTCTTTGTATTCCTCTTCTCTAGTTTCTATGTCATTTATCGTCTCCTCCACCATATCCAATCTGATTTTAATACCCTCCATTGTGGTCTTCAACGACTGGATCTCCGACTGGTGTTCATTCCTGATTTCTTGAATATCTTTCTGTTATGAGCATGTTAATGATTTTTATTTTGAAATCCCTTTCAGATAGAGTCATGAGGTCATTGTCATTTAAATCTTTCTCAGGTGTTGTGTTAATAATTTTACTCTCAACCAGGTTCCTTTGGCGTTTCATATTTGCATATGGTGCCTTCTAGTGCCCAGAAGCTCTACTCTCTGGAGCTGCTCAGCCCCTGACAGAATGTTGGGGGTTGCAGGGTAATGGTATTGGTGTCTGGGGGGAGGAAAGAACTGTTTCCTGCTTCCAGGCTGCTATGCCTGTCTTCACTGCCTGAACCAGTGGGCTGAGCAAACAGGTAGAAGCCTTTATGCTTTGCGTTTGTAGTTGCTATAGACAGATCTTCCCTCTGGCTGGCCTAATGCCAGGGCAGGGTTTACCAGTTTGCTAGCCAGCTGGGGCTGGCCAGGAGAAAAAGGCACAGTAGGCTGCCTATCACAGAAGGGGTTCTTGGAGCCGTGTAGGCAGCCAGGGAGCTGGAGCACCTGAAGACCGTGAAAGCTCCCAACCTGCTGGGCAGAGTGCACCCAATTTTGTCTACCTGTCCTTTCTCCTGAGCAGTAAGCTTTATGCAATCCTTGTCGCTTTAACAGCCCTCTTGCTAAAGGCTTCCTTGTTAGAAAGTCTCTCAGACTGACCACCTTTCTTTTTTCCAGAGCAGCCAGATATGGATCCCTGCTTTCCACAAGCAGCTGGAATCTCATTCTCTCTAGGAATTCTGCCTGTCTTAGCTTTCCAACACCCTAATTACAACAGTATCATGCAAGCACCATGAAATGTAGGTTTGTGCTCCCAGAGCAGATCTCCGGAGTTAGGTATTCAGTTGTCCCAGGTCTCCACTCCTTCCCTGTTCTGTTTCTCTTCCTCCCCCAAGTGAGCTGGGGTGAGGGAAGGGGTTGGGATTTGCCGGGCCACAACTTTAGTACATTACCCTGTTCTGAGAGGTCTGATCTTGTATCCAGGTGTATGCAGTTTGGTGCAGTCCTCTTTCCTGTTGGTCTTTCAGGAGTAGTTGTATCACTTATATTATCATATTATATGTGGTTTTAGGAGGAAGCCTCTGTCTCAACTCTCACACTGCCATTTTTAATCTCCTCTGTCAAGTATGGCATAATTTAAGACATATTTTTGTTGTTTCTGTTTTTGAGAGAAAAATTATTTAACATAAATGTGAAAGAAAATAAAACTAAAATAGAGCAAATATATGAACAGCTGTGTTTGCTTCCAAATAATTGATAGATATAGTCATACCATATTTTGCAGAGTGCTGACCATGTGCCAGGTTATATGCCAAGGGTGTTAGATAAAAGGTTCACATAGTTTATCTTCAGAACATAACTTTTATGTAGTACTAGCAGTATCCAAACTGCAGTCTCACATAATAGAAAGTGATCTTTCTCCTTGTTCAGACAAAAACTGAAGAATGATCCTGGATTTCTCCTTCTATCTCACACACCTCACATCCAGCCAATAGGCATGTTATGCTAAATACAGAATCTATTTGGAGTCTGACTACTTCTCAACTCTTTCTCTGCTGCCACCATGGCCCAGGGATCCGTCATTTAAGTCTTAGAATTAATGCTGCAGTTTCCTAGATTGTCTCTCTGTGTGACCTTGTCCCTCTTGACTCTAATCTCAAAGTAAGAGCCAGAGTGATTCTGTCACGCAGTATGCTGGAGCCTGCCACTTTCTTCACATATCCTACAAGACTTCTCAGGACACTTAGAGTAGAAACTAAATTCTACAAGAGCTCACTGATCCAAAATTATCTCACATCCACTCCTGGGACCTAATAACTCATTCCTTAGTATTCTGTCAACCTCACTTTGCTTCACAGCTTGGCCTCTGAACTCTTCCTGAACACATTAGATCTGATACTGCCTAGATGTTTTCCAATTTCCCCTCTTTATCCTAAACCTTCCTTTGTGTAGATAACTGCATGCTATTTCTTCATGGTTTCTTCTGAGAACATTCCTTACCCTCTTATTTGATGTTGTATGTGTTTCATGTCTTTTCAACATTTGTTTCTCTTTACATGAACTTCCACTTAACATTTTGCATATTTACCTTGTGCCATTTGTTTCTTCTTTGCCCCTGTTCCCCATCATGTGAGCTCTATGAACACAGGATTTATATTTTGTTCAATGTTGTATCTCCAGCACTGAGTAAGTGCCTCAATAAATGTATCTGAAGGATGAATTTTTCAGATGATGAAACCACGGCACAGAGAGATTCAGTAACTGGATCACAGTCCACCCAACAGTTAAAACAACCTCACATTTCAATCTAGGCAGTCCAGCACTGTAGTTCACATTCCTCATCATCAATAATTCTACTATTATCACAGTTGAAAAAAATAGAATCCATTATCATATTAAAGAAGCATCGAGAAACACATGAGGTGCTACTTAAAGGTATTTTTGTTGGCTGATATTCTACACAGCTGATGCTGAGGACAGTGTGATTTTGGCAATATTAGCGAAATTTTTTAAAATTATAGGAACCGTGCTATTTATAGAAAGAATAACTCGGTAATAGAGAAAACACCTTACCAGATGCTGGTACTGCTCTGGAGAGAGAATCTGTAATCGTCAGGGTCCAGGCTATCCTATAAATAGAAGAGCTGAAAAAATAATAAAGTATCCTTGGTTATAAGTTGCAGAGTTTAGCTGACTTGGGTTTGTGAAATGGTGTTTTTCACAAGGTAATCCTTGGACCTAGGTTATCAGCATGATGTGTAATTATTTTCTCTCAGATGTTGTTTACTTTTGCATCCCATTGTTGAAGATTCATCTAGCACTCGTGCATGTTCAGTGTGAGAGAAAGGTGTGCTTTTCCAGGTAGGACTAACAATTCTGTACTTTTCTCTTATTGATGCTTTTTAAAGAATAATTGAAATTATTTCAGAAGGTATAGGATTACTCATACCACCCGTGCCTCATCAGTTTGAAACCCTGATTTGAATGGAAGAAGGCTCAAGTGATCCAGGAATACTGCAAAACCTTTCACGTTTGTAAGAGATGTATATTTAGAAACACTTTTGATGAAGATTATTCTTTCTAACAGAAAATTCTTCACCAGTAATCATACACACAAAGTACTTTTAAGGTCCTGTGAGTTGGAACTCATGATTTTTTTATAATGTAAAATTTGATCTATGACATAAACAGTTCTATGTATCTGAAAACAAGTTTTCTCTTTTTTGAATAAAATTTGCATATAGATTCTGGTATCAAAGATTTGCATTATCCAATAGAAAAAGTGAAATCCAAGTTATACAGACTATCAGCAGTATATTTATATCTATGAATATTGAATATGGGTCAGTATACACATATTTAGAGGTATAAATATGGTACCTTTTATCGATATTTTGTAAAATGCTGCATTGAGGGATTGATTAATGATTTAATTGGAGTTACTGTATGATATATGTAAAAACTATTAATTAAAACGAAGGCATTTACTTTTGTTGATCTGAACACTGAAAAAGGAAATGACATACAACTGTCTTTTCGGTCTCACTCAATGAGAAGATTACACTTTTCTTATGAAATAATTTTTCTTACACATATCTTTCATTGCCTGTTTTACTCTTTGTTCCTGAGAATGTAAAGTCGTGGATACAGAAAGCAATATTCTGAGTGGGTCCCTAGGAGTAACAGTGAGAGGTGCCACTACCATTTCTCCCCCTTGATCCTGGACCCATGAGCCCTGGCTCTGGGAGAAACAGCTCCATACCTTGATGCTGACTCAGAGCATTACAGCCTTTAGTCAGGATCTTTAGTTAAAAATGTCCAAGAAGAATAGAAAGACACTAACAAACTAAAAACATTTTTATCATAACTTCTGGTTGGAGGGGCAATGTACATTATTCTTAAATTTTTCCAATGTAATATTTAGCATGAACATTAGAATTAGTTGATAAACCAATTTTTCTGATACACTATTTTCATTGCCTCTTTTACATCTTTGTCCCTAAAGTGTAAATGATGGTATACAGCATGAAAATCACAATGGTGCAAAACACTGACACTATCATGTCATAGTCCAAAGCACAGCCGGAACTTGGTCTCACATACATAATTAGGATCATTCTGTGATAAACTGACACCCCAGTTAGGTGAGAGCCACACAGAAAAGAGTTTTCTCCTCCCACGAATGGAATGAATCTTCAGGTTGGCCAACAGAATGAAACCATAGGAGACCAGCACGATCAGGACAGTGACTGTCTCAGCAGCACCCACAAAGTAGAAGAATAGAAGCTGGTTTGTGTGAGTGTCAGAGCAAGAAAGAGCGAGGATAGGAGGGACGTCACGCAAGACACGTCTAACTTAATTACACATTCATAAGGAGAGGCTGAATGTGGCCACTGTGTGTACAGAGCATACAAGATGCCACCACCATAGAAAGCAATGATATGGGACACACCGACTCTGGGTGACATGCTCACTGAATACGGGAGAGCCATGCTGATAGCTACAGAGCAATCACATCTCACTGCCACCAGGAGAAAG
This sequence comes from Smutsia gigantea, assembly GCA_032199065.1. NCBI lineage: Eukaryota > Metazoa > Chordata > Mammalia > Pholidota > Manidae > Smutsia > Smutsia gigantea. The sequence goes on along the minus strand of JAVSCE010022339.1, from coordinate 8,917 downwards.
CACTCTGTGGTACCACAAGCAACAAGGAGAAGCATCTGTGCTGCACATCCAAGGAATGAAATGGCTTTATACTTTGACACAAAATCTGCTGACATATCTGGGGTAATGACTGAGGAGAAGCAGGCACCAATAGATGAGAGCACACTGAGAAAACCGTACATGGTTTTGTGGAACCAGGAATCCCCAGTGACTTATAAAGCCAAAGCCAAATTTCTCTACATAATAAACAGGTAGATGGCTAAAAACAGGAAGAACAAGCTATCTGCAATTCAAGCTTGTCTGTGAAGCCCTTCACTATAAATATATGACTCCAGAGACATTCTGCGTGCTTATACCTCATGAGAGAAGATTGAAGATAATTCATAAAATATATAAAATATCTGCACAACTTGTCTTACAATTTTAATGTGCTTGCATTTTATTTTATGAAATATGAAAGGGGAACAGAATGGTGTTTTAATCATGAAATGAGGATTGGATACTGAATGTACAGTGTAACAATAATTATGCAAATCTGTATGTCCAAAAAAGCATTATATGAACACAAGAAAATAATAGGGAGAAATTCATCAAAATGTTGCAAGTTTTGATTTGTTTTCATTTTTTCCTTTAATTTTGTTATATTGTTTTCTTCTAATGAATGTATTTGCTCCAATGACAGTATCAATCTTTTCATATAAAAATGTTCCATTGTGAAAAATGTATCATTTCATTCCCAATGGTTTCAGTTGCAAAGTAAGGACATATTTTTTCCAGAAATAGCTTCTCCACCTTTCCAGTCAATATATTAGGACATCCAAAGGAGGACCAAACCACCACGCCTCCACTGTGTGGTCTCTAAGGGAAAAGGCAACCAGGTCCTGGAAACCTCACAGAGCTGCTATTAGTCCTTGAACCTGTGTCTTTGGAATTATGCCACGCAAAACAGACCAAGCAATCTTCCTTGGCAACTGGTACCCAGGGATGACCAAATGTTGCCTTTATAATCAGTACATGAGGGGTCTGGGAATTAAAAGCATGAGAGGTGAGGCTATTCTGCTCCACTTATGTTCACAGTAGCTCCCCACTTTCTTTAGATCAATGTTCCATTTGACAAGGACCTGAAGAAAAGTTCTAAATAGATTACTCTTTACCTCAGAATAAAACAAAATGAATGCACTAAAATTGAAAGAGAACTTTTCTCAAAAACAAACAGATATTATACTACAGAGATTTTTCAATGAAATGGTTTTCAAATTTAATTTGTGAACAATATGTAAGGTTGACAAATTTCTAGACAGATAATATTAGAATAAGGATTGTCCCCTACCAACTCTGGCTCACAGTAGTTATTAGACTCAAGGCTAGAGGGCTTCAGTTAAGATCAAATGAAATGTTGATGTTATGAGAAGAGTACGTATATCTATATCATTGAGACCTTACCCAGAGTAATGCCCGGATTTGTAGAATCAGAAATAGAGAGTTGATGGAATCAGGCACCATAAGGTATGTATTTTAGAAATACAGTATTTAGACAAATTTTATTTTCAATGGTCAAGTTAGGAAAACATAATAACTTTTATAATTAATATTAATGTGTTCCATAATTTTAATACATCCTACTAAGTCTCCTAGCTTGAAATTTCTTTGTCATGTATATTAAGTGTCCTGTATATTGGAAACAAAATGATGGTGAGTTATGCCATAAATTGTTTCTCTATCATTGTTTATCATATCTGTAACACGTTTTCCCACGTTTGCTGAAATTAAATGTAAACATGAATACAGCATTATGAAAATGCTCTCTGGAATCAATCTATCTTGGTAGAATCAGGGCCAAAATTTAATAGTTTTGACACTGGATTAGTTACTTAAACTGGACACTTTTTCTCATCTACAATGTGAGATGAGAAACAATGTGGCTAATGTTGGGCACTTATGGCATGATCTTCTCAGGTTGACTGGACACATTAGTAAAATGAAGCATTTACAACAGGGTCAGGCTCTTTCGAATTATGCCATACGGTAGCTATTATTATGTCATATCTAAATGTCACTTTATAGCTATTTCTATATTTGGCCATAAAACTAAGATTCTTTTCAGTTATATTCTCCACACTTCTCATTATTATCATGTTCTAGCAACAGGACACTAAAGTAAATATGCCATGTTGTTCATAGGGACACAACCCTTTATGCTGCCAAGTGTCAACGCTGACTTCTCAGCAGTTCAAAGCAGCTGACCACTATGGGTAGAAGGAACACCACACAGGTGACCGACTTCATCCTTCTGGGGCTGGCGGATTCCCCGGAGGTCCAGCTGGTCCTCTTTCTGCTGTTCCTGCTGATATACCTGGTCACAGTGCTGGGGAACGCAGGGATGGTGCTGGTGATCCGCCTGGATGTCCAGCTTCACACCCCCATGTACTTTTTCCTCAGTCACCTGTCCTTTCTCGACCTCACTTACTCAACCGTCATCACACCTAAGGCCTTAGAGAACTTACTGACTTCCACCAAGTATATTTCCTACGTGAGCTGCTTCACCCAGATGTACTTTTTTGTCTTCTTGGCTGCCACTGAATGTTTTCTCCTCTCTTCAATGGCCTATGATCGCTACGTAGCCATCTGCAACCCCCTCCACTACCCCGTCGTTATGTCCACAAGGCTCTGCTGTTTCCTCATGTTGGGGTCCTACTTTGCTGGAATTCTGGATTCCACACTCAATGTGCTTTGCATGAGCAGATTGCATTTCTGCGACTCCCATGTAATCCAACAGTTTTTCTGTGACACATCCCCAGTTTTAGCCCTGTCTTGCACCAACACACATGGGGTTGAAATCATGATATTAATTTTTGCTGGTTCCACTCTCATGGTGTTTCTTATCACAATATCTGCATCCTATGTGTCCATTCTGTCCACCATCCTGAAAATTACTTCCACTTCAGGGAAGCAGAAAGCCTTCTCTACGTGTGCCTCTCATCTGCTGGGAGTCACCACCTTTTATGGGACTACCATGTTCACCTATTTAAAACCAAGTAAGTCCTACTCTTTGGGAAAGGATCAAGTGGCTTCTGTGTTTTACACAATCGTGATCCCCATGCTGAATCCACTCATTTATAGTCTTAGGAACAAAGAAGTGAAAAATGCTCTCATTAGAATCATGTAGAAGATAGAGGACTCCAGGCAAGTAAAATAACAGTGATGCTAAACTTTTAAGACTTTTTCCTTCCCTTTGGTGTGTTACCTTATTCCCTCTCCCAAAACAATTGCATCTTTTAATTTGTTTGTATTTCTGTTGAATCATCCTTTACTGACTAAATATGAATATATTATTAGAAATTTGAACTAGTATTAAATCTGTGGTCTATATATACATGTTTTAAAGTGCAATTGGTGCACAAAATGGGAAAACATAGTTGTCATTTTTCAAACTATGTCATGCAAATTGACGTGCATACTCCAACTTTATAGAGTTTTACTACAGTAAAAAGATATATGTTGCACACAATGATAACAACAGTTTCAAAAATTGTTTCCTTTATTATGTAGAAAAGAAACATACCAGGATCATTACAAGAAGTGTCTTTGAAACCAAATATTCCAGGATTTAGATTCTACATCTGCTACTCTTTTAACTATGTCAGCTGAAACATTAAGTATCAGTTTCCTCAATGCAAAATATAAATAATAAATCCAGGTCCATAGAGTTGCTCTGAGGATTAAATCAGTTAATGCATGTAAAACTTTTAAGGCAATACTACTAAATTTTGGTCATGTCATTAGAACAAACTTACATTCCTGCAATAAATTTGCAGTGCACAATGTTTTTTTTCTTAGAGACTGTTCCCTTGTGTGTATATGTTATTTTTGGTTAATTTAATTGACAAACACAAACAGCTAAGGAAAAACTTAGCAGTTTTGCAGTTTTGGGTTTAGAAAGGTATATGCTAACCTTGGAGAAAATTTGGAAAATACTGAACAAGTCAAGGAAATAGAAATGTCCCTATTTCTATTTTTATTATTTCTCAACAAATAAAACAAGTTATTAGCAGTTTTTATGTGTTCTTCTTGATCTACAATTACGCATGCATTGTATATATTACAATTAAAAGCACTGTTAGTCATTTTCTGTATGCTTTTGCGTCTTTATACATACACTTCCTAGCTTAACCTTTGGTTATTATTTGGTCTATGAAACCTGAGATGAATATGTTCTTAGAACTTAACGAAAAATCCAGACTCTCAACTTGCCATGCTTTGGACATGAAATGTGTACTCATCAAGTTAAGAATCTGTGTGCAGAGATATCTCTTTGGTGGTACCTGATAATCAGTTTACAGTCTTATCATGTCTGTCACAGGTCAACGGGCTTCAGTAAAATTCCTCTCTGATGAATTTTTATGTATTGTTAATAACCATCATCTTCCTTCTGATTTCTATAGGATTGTTATGGCAATCAAAAATAAATTATTGAGTTAAATGCTTGACTCATTTGTTTTAAAATATTTAACAGAGACAGTTTGCAAAGCTAAGAACTGACAATGAATTTAGGTTTTGTGGCAGCCCTTGAACTTTAGTCAGCTAGAGTACTAAAATTCCCTTTTTAAAAAGAAACTTTCCTCTATATCATCTGGAATTGCAGATTAATTTTCTCTGATATTTAAAGGTTATTTAAGAAGGTATTCTTCTATTCGCTGTTTGATCTTTCTGTTTCAACTTTTTTAATGAGAAAATTTTCATCCAAATAATAATGTTTATGAATTGTATTTTTTTGAACTTAAATTGTTTTATTTGTATAACTATGTTTTATTATTCCTCCTAAATACTGTTTTAAATGTTTTTAAAACATGCAAATGTGCAAAATATCTTTTAGCAGTTAAAAGGTAAAAAAGTTTTACTAACTCAAAACTGTCAATCTCAAGTCCCTGAAAAATGAATTATTTTCCTCTACTTCATTTATTTAAAAATTTCCTTTATAATATGTCAATGTTATTTAAAATTATGCCTCATTTTCTCTCGGATATTCACTTTGGCCAAATGGTATATTTAACCCTACTGCTATATGTTTTTGTTTGCAATTAGAGATGAGTATTTGATAAACATTTATTATATGTTTTATGGTTCATTTGTCATCTCCTGTATGCCTTATGCCTTTTTGTATATTTACAGTCTCTCTTCACATTTCTGGTTAGCTTTCTATAAGCTATGTTTTCACCTAATTTTCATTTGTGCCTATTCTTATCTTTAGGCAAAATATTTCATTCGTTCGTGTTGGCAAAGATGGTCAACAGATTCTATGATTTTGTGGACAACACTTAAGGAAATGCTAATTTAAGAAATTAGATTCTATTCATATGAAGACTGCACTATATTCATTATGGTATAATTCAGAAATCATGTTTATGTTATTACATACATGAAATACAATCTAGAAGCAATGAAATATGTATATTATTTGCATTTCCCTGTAATTACCCTGTTGTAGTAGTGCATATTTCATGTAAGAAGTATGACATAATTAAGACATGTTTTTCTTGTTTATGTTTTTAACAGAAATATTATTTAATATAAATATGAAAGAAAATAAGACTGGAATAGAGCAAATATGTGAGCAGCTGTGTTTGCTTCCAAATAATTGATAGATATGGTCATACCATATTTTGCAGAGTGCTGACCATGTGCCAGGTTATATGCCAAGGGTGTTAGATAAAAGGTTCACATAGTTTATCTTCAGAACATAACTTTTATGTGGTATTATCAGTATCCAAACAGTAGTCTCATATAATGGAAAGTGATCTTTCTCCTTGTTCAGACAAAAACTGAAGAATGATCCTGGATTTCTCCTTCTATCTCACACACCTCACATGGAGCCAATAGGCATGTTATGCTAAATACAGAATCTGTTTGGAGTCTGACTACTTCTCAACTCTTTCTCTGCTGCCACCCTGGCCCGGGGATCCATCATTTCAGTCTTAGAATTAATGCTGCAGTTTCCTAGCTTGTCTGTCTGTGGGACATTGTCCCTCTTGACTCTAAATCTCAAAGTAAGCGCCAGAGTGATTCTGTCACGCAGTATGCTGGAGCCTGTCACTTTCTTCACATATCCTACAAGACTACTCAGGACACTTAGAGTAGAAACAAAAGCTTTACAAGAGCCCACTGATCCAAAATGATCTCACCCCCACTCCTGAGCCCTAATAACTCATTCCTTAGTAGTCTATCTGTCAACCTCACTTTGCTTCACAACTTGGCCTCTGAACTCTTCTTGAACACATTAGAGCCCATACTGCCTGTATGTTTTCCACTTTCCCCTCTTTATCCTAAACCTTCCTTTGTGTAGATAACTGCATGCTGTTTTTTCTTGGTTTCTTCTGAGAACATTCCTTACCCCCTTATTTAATGTTGTACGTGTGTCATCTCTTTTCAACATTTGTTTCTCTTTACATGCACTCCCATGTAACATTTTGTATATTTAACTTGTGCCATTTGTTTCTTCTTTGCAGAGTTTAGGTGACTTGGGTTTGTGAAATGCTATTTTTCACAAGGTAATCCTTGGACCTAGGTTATCAGCATGATGTTGAATAATTTTCTTTCAGATGTTGTTTTCTTTTGCGTCCCGTTGTTGAAGAAGATTCATCTAGCACTCGTGCATGTTCAGTGTGAGAGAAAGGTGTGCTTTTCCAGGTAGGACTAACAATTCCCCACTTTTCTCTTACTAATGCTTTTTAAAGAATAATTGAAATTATTTCAGTAGATATAGGGTTACTCATACCACCCGTGCTTCATCAGCTTGAAACCCTGATTTGAATGGTAGAAGGCTCAAGTGATCCAGGAAAACTGCAAAACCTGTCAGTTTTGTAAGACATGTATATTTAGAAACACTTTTGATGAAGATTATTCTTTCTAACAGAAAATTCTTCACCACTAATTATACACACAAAGTACTTTTAAGGTCCTGTAGCTTGGAACTCTTGATTTTTTTGAACGTAAAATTTGACCTATGACATAAACAGTTATATGTATCTGTAAACAAATTTTTCTCTTTTTTAAATAAAATTTGCATATAGATTCTGGAATCAAACATTTGCATTATCAAATAGAAAAAGTGAAATCCAATTTATACAGACTATCAGCAGTATATGTATATCTATGAATATTGAATATGGGTCAGTATACACATATTCAGAGGTATAAATATGATACATTTTATCAATATTTTGTAAAATGCTGCATTGAGGGACTGATTAACAACTTAATTAAAAATACTGTATGATATATGTAAAAACTATTAATTAAAACGAAGGCATTTACTTTTCCTGATCTGAACATGGAAAAATGAAATGACATACAACTGTTTTTTCGGTCTCACTCAATGCGAAGATTACACTTTTCTTATGAATTAATTTTTCTTACACATATCTTTCATTGCCTGTTTTACTCTTTGTTCCTGAGAACGTAAAGTCATGGATACAGAAAGCAATATTCTGAGTGGGTCCCTAGGAGTAACAGTGAGAGGTGCCACTACCATTTCTCCCCCTTGATCCTGGAACCATGAGCCCTGGCTCTGGGAGAAACAGCTCTATACCTTGGATGCTGACTCAGAGCATTACAGCCTTTAGTCAGGATCTTTAGTTAAAAATGTCCAAGAAGAATAGAAAGACACTAACAAACTAAAAACATTTTTATCATAACATCTGGTTGGAGGGGCAATGTACATTATTCTTTAATTTTTCCAATATAATATTTAGCATGAACATTAGAAATAGGTGATAAACCAATTTTTTTGATACACTATTTTCATTGCCTCTTTTACATCTTTGTCCCTAAAGTTTAAATGATGGTATACAGCATGAAAATCACAATGGTGCAAAACACTGACACTATCAGGTCATAGTCCAAAGCATAGCCGGAACTTGGTCTCACATACATTATGAGGATCGTTCTGTGATAAACTGACACCCCGGTTAGGTGAGAGCCACACACAGAAAAGACTTTTCTCCTCCCACCAGTGGAGTGAATCTTCAGGTTGGAAAACAGAATGAAGACATAGGAGACCAGCACGATCAGGACAGTGACTGTCTCAGCAGCACCCACAAAGTAGAAGAATAGAAGCTGGTTTGTGTGAGTGTCAGAGCAAGAAAGAGCGAGGATAGGAGGGATGTCACGGAAAAAACGTCTAACTTTATTACACATGCATAAGGAGTGGCTGAATGTGGCCACTGTGTGTACAGAGCATACAAGATGCCACCACCATAGGAAGCAATGCTATGGGACACACCAACTCTGGGTGACATGCTCGCTGAATACGGGAGAGCCGTGCGGATAGCTACAGAGCGATCACATCTCACTGCCCCCAGGAGAAAGCACTCTGTGGTACCACAAGCAACAAGGAGAAGCATCTGTGCTGCACATCCAAGGAACGAAATGGCTTTATACTTTGACACAAAATCTGCTAACAAATCTGGGGTAATGACTGAGGAGAAGAAGGCACCAATAGATGAGAGCACACTCAGAAAACCGTACAGGGTTTTGTGGAACCAGGAATCCCCAGTGACTTATAAGGCCAAAGCCAAATTTCTCTACGTAATAAAGAGGTAGATGGCTAAAAACAGGAAGAACAAGCTATGTGCAATTCAAGCTTTTCTGTGAAGCCCTTCACTATAAATATATGACTCCAGAGACATTCTGCGTGCTTATACCTCATGAGAGAAGATTGAAGATAATTCATAAAATATATAAAATATCTGTGCAACTTGTCTTACAATTTTAATGTGCTTGCATTTTATTTTATAAAATATAAAATCAGAAGAGAAATGTCTTTTAATCATGAAATGAGGATTGGATACTGAATATACGGTGTCACAATAATAATGAAAATCTGTATGTCCAAAAAAGCATTATATGAACACAAGAAAATAATAGGGAGAAATTCATCAAA